>CM057150.1:35797869-36154621 GCA_029964075.1 Patiria pectinifera
GTAAAGTCCAGATTTTATCTTGCTTTAATATTCCTCCTATTTCATTCTGAGCCACTCATCAATATATTTGTATAATATCCTACATTTAAATGCTCTTTGTAGCCCTATTGGGTGCTTTCCAGGATGTAGTGTCCCTTTAAATCACTTTAATTTGATATGGTGGTGTCATTGTATGATGTCATGTCTTTGTACAACAGTGCATATTTGTACACAATTTTTTCTTAATACCTTGACCCGTTAGGGAGTAATTCCATTTTAATTTTTTTTTTTTTCATGTTGCTTTTAGTATAACTTTGACTGTCAACCCCAGAAGGTCAAGCAAGTTCACGTGTGTACACAGGACCAAAAAAAACGGTTCCCCCCCCCCCCAAGTTTTTCTTCCATAAAAACACAAATCAGTAATAAAATAAAAAGAAGTTTTGCTGTAGTTTTGTTTATTTTGTGAGTCTGTGTGTGTGGGGTTTTGTGCCATTTTTTTTTTTTACGTAGGCCTTCATGAAAAAACCCCGAATATTTGTTGGGAGAACAAAATCAAATATGTTGGGGAGCACTGCCAGCACATCAATTCCTTGCCAGTATTTTATTGGTTTCATTCTCAGTTGTCAGATCTGCATGTGCACATGGAAGACTGACTTATAATTTCCACACAATTATGAAAGTTTGTGTTGATGAACATGTGCATGAAAGAAACTTACTTGATTTTAGGGGAATGGTTCCCTTGTGTTGTCCCTCATTGCTGCAGATGACCACTCGGTTGTTCCACCTGTCTGCCACAGCAATCTCACCAGGTTGAGTAGCAGTAACACCTACAGCCCCATTGAAGTCTCCTGGACCACTTCCTAATTTAGCAATCTCACGACACATCTCCCACTTGCCTGCTTCCACCTCAAGCTTGCCCAGATTGATGTCACCAATCCTCTGACCCGGGGTGAAGCTCAGATATGAAAGCTTGGGATCAATCTGGGGAGGATTTGGACTCTTGAGTGATTTCAAATCTTTACTGATAATACGGTATAGGGACAAAAAGTCACTGTCAGATGCAGTGTTAATGATATCCTGGGATGTCCCTAGTGAATGTTTTTTACTTTCTAGCATCATTGTCAGTGTTGACTGATGCTCATCATATGTTCTGTTGCGATCCTGCTGGAGTTGTTTGATTTCTTCAATCATCTTTGTCTCTTGAGTTCGTATCTCAGCTCTAAGTTTATTCGCTATGTCTTGCAGATCTTTCATAGTATTTGTTACTTAATGTGTGAACTTCTGCTTAGCTTGTGATGAAGTGGTCAAAGCTTGTTCAAGTCTTTTGATGCCTGTGGTGAAGTCTGGAAACGTATTTTTCAGTGACTGTTTGTATTTGCGAGAAGCCTCTCCAGAATCAATGTAGTGATGCTCTGGTTTACAGTGGTCTACTACAGTACAATCTCGGCAGATTAACTCTTCACATGTCTCACAGTAAAAGCGTTTCACTTCCCCCTTGTGTTTTTGGCATTTAGACTCATCTTCTTCTGGTGTTTTTTTCAGTGTTACCTTCCCCTGACGAATGTCCTCCAAAGTAGCCACTGTGTGGTTTGATGTAGCAGCAAATCGCAAGTGTGTCTTGCGACAGTTTGGGCAGATATTCTGTGCACAGTCCAGGCAGCGATGCTTAGCCTCATTTCGTTCATCACAAATCTCACAGATGACCTTTGTGTTTTCTGAACAAGCCACCTTTTCTTGGAGTGAGACCTCCTCAACTATTCCCATCAAATGGAAATTTGTTTTTAGGCCTTGAATGTGTGTCTCTGAAAGTACCGTCTCCCGTCTACATACAGGGCAAGGAATCTTAGGCTGACCTGCATACCTGCTAGTGTAGTATTTCTCCAAACATTTCTGGCAGAAACTATGCATGCAATCCAGCACCTTGGGCCGTTTGTATTTGTCTGCACAGATGATGCATTCAAGATGGGGGCCGATGTTCTTTAGAGCTGTAGCCATTTTATCTGTATACAAAGAGTATTTAGAAAGAAATTGAAATGGTTATAATACAGAGATGTAACTTTTAACTCGTTCACATGGCGAATGCCACAGCGGCATACAAATTGTACAGGTCGCACATGGAGAGCCGCTGGCAGCGGCCTGCTATGCCGCTATGAATAAACATGATGTCCCTGCTGACGTGGCCCATATCTACATAATTTATATCGTATAACCTCTGACCTCGTTTGAGCTGCTGCCAGCGGCCTCTGGCCTGGCCGGGTGCGCTTTGTTATTGCAGGAGCAGTTTGTTTTACGGAGATATATCCAAAGATGGCGGCGCGCCTTACATCGACGCCGCGGAATTTCTTTCAGCTTTTACCTCACGCCCAGTTGGGACGAAAAGGTAAATTTAATTCCGTGAGCTAAAGAGTTAATACTGCACTGTTCAGTGAGTTTCATCCGGGCAAAACCCCCAAATTTTATTTTCATCTGTTATTTTATTTACATGTACATGTATCCACTTTTGAACAAGACATTAATTTTTTTTTTTGAATTGCTGTTTAAATTTTGAAGAGCTCTGATGTTTTGAAGAGCTCTGCATTGTACGGTAGCTTTGTGCCCTAATCTGCTATTACTAAATATACATGTTGGTTTTGTTGGAACATTACTACTTCACGACTCTTCACATTTTGTTGTTTGCTGCAAACTGTGATTCCTACACTTGTACTGGTAAGCTAGCATTTAACCTCATTCAAAATAACTGCACTCTTTTTCTTACCTTTTTTAAAATTTCAACCAAATCAATTGAAGACAAAGTGGTTCAGTTTTTGTTGTTACAAATGCAGAGTGGTCGGGCAGACATTTTTTTCAATAAACACCGCCGTGTTAAGTTATGAATATTTTTAATAACAAAGGATCAAGCAAAATTAAATCCTGTCAGGTACAATCAATCATTTTGTGGTAAAATTCAGTAAACATTCAATGTGCACAAGTTATTTCTGGCTTGATGACGTCATTATTCAAACACAGGAAGTGAATACTGATTTAGTTCAGAGTGATAAATGTTCATTGTGAAGTTTAATGACGATGAAAGTATGGGAAAATATACGTGTATTTATTCAGTCAATCAATTTGTTTGATGACGCCACGTTTTGGCAGCAAAAAGTGAACATTGTAAATATCGTGAATTTGGGCTACGAAGATATACGCATATGAATCGATTTAGAATCATGTCAGCCAAATTCTCGCAGAAGTAACTTCATCTGATGGACGCCATGAATTTGAAACCTGCCAAGTTATTTTTGGTTAATCAAAGAATATCAAGGAGTGATTCGCAAATGAACGGATGGTTTTCAAATTAGAAGATAAACATTGTATTATGTGCTTAGGGGCGCCTTTCGGAAGATGACGCTATCACACTTTTTTTTTTGTCTGGCATTCCTCACAAACTCTATCATAATTAACATGTATATGTGTAGTAAAATGCGTCCGCTTTGAATTACATCTGGCTCACGTTTTCCGCACACCGGAAGTGAAGGTCAAGCGATTTTGTGTCCGGGAACATGTATCCACTCTTTCTTGAACAAGACATCAATTTTTTTTTTTAATTCCTGTCAAATTTTAAAGAGCCTTGATTTTTTGAAGAGCCTGGTACGTGTACGGTAGCTTTGTGCCCTGGTCTGGTCATTAGCTTAAATATACATGTATAAGTTGTACATGTGCCATAGGTTTTATTGGAACATTGTTTGCTGCAAACAAAACAGAGAGTGGTCGGGTTGTGCCCAACCAATTACCAAGAGGAGCTGCCAAAGTTACCAAACAAAGCCACTGTGAAGCACAATAAGAAGTCCTCAATTCACATAAACCTTGTGGGAGTGTAGTGCAGAGTTTTAGAGGAGGGGACCAAATAATGTTGAACACTGAAAGAGGCATTGAAACTACAATTGTTTAATTAATGCATATGTGGCATGGCCAAATTTAACTGGTATTTTTCCAAAGTATTTTTTGTAGTGTTTTAGTATAGGAGTAGCCCCCTGAAAAGATCTAGTGTTTTTATTAGCTTTCCCGTTCCCTTTCTTAGTTGTGTATCCCCCTGATTAGTTTTCCCCAGTAACAGTCCACATTGTATGTAAATTGTTCCCAGGCATGCCATTGGTTCCCCCTGTAAGACCATGCACAGACCCCTCATGATCAGTAGCAGACCAGCGGCTGTAGAGAGAGGAGTGTGCATTTTATTACCTCTCTTTCCTGCTTTGATTTTCTTTGGGTGCGATTTGCCCTGTGTGAGAGTTTATCTGCTCGAGTCATTTGATTTCTGCCAGAAGTGTCTTTAAGGTCCACTTTATTACACACTGTGTTGGTTAAATACTTTTGGTTTTTAACTCTTGGTTTTTAACTCGGTTTAGGGTCTTTGGTTTAAGTTGGTTTTTAAGTTTCTTTAGGTCTTTGGGTTTTTAGGTTTAAGTTTTGGCTTTTTAGTCTTTTGCTCTTACTTGATTTTCGTGGTCTTGGTTTTAAGGGGATTATCTGGTCATTTTGAAAGTTCCCGTAAATAAATTCTTGGTTTTTTTTTTTTGTGTTCAGGAAATCTAGAAGTGTGTCCCTTGTCCCTTTTAATTCAGTCTCCTAGCGACTTTTATATTCAATGATCCTGAGTTTAGTTTAGTCGTAGTAATTTTAGTGCTAGTTCCCCATAGTGTGTCATTTTTTCCAGGTTACACATATATACATGCTTACATTTGGGAGTAATTTCTTCAGGCATACTGTGCTGGTTATCCAGCACCTTTGGCTGAGTGTATCTGTCTTGGCAGATGTCACACTCAAGATAGAGGGCTGATTTTCGTCAGAGCTGTAGCCATTTTTATCTGGACCCAAATAATTTTAAAATGAAAATGGATCATATAATATAACTTTGGAAAAAACTTTAAAAAAATGGATGGTATTTAATTTGTGAACAAACAGTTCGTACTTGCCTTCCAACTTGATTTTGCACTTATGGATTGGAACTCAAATATTTGAGATCAGTACTAAGTTCTCATAAAATCAAAATTACTTTGTAGAACAAATACTGCACAGTCAGCAGTCTATAGCAAACTGTCATTCCTCTGGTCTTGAGGCCACACATTCCAATCAATGTCAGTTAATCAGCTCACCTCCCACAACTGCAGATATTTCCTTTCAAATCCCAAACAAATTCCTCCAAGTCAAGTTGTTCACTCTGATTTCACCCCTTCCTTACCATAGGCACGACTATGTAGTGGGACGAGGAAATAACACACTAAACACCCTCCAACACAGATATTCACTGCTTTACACCGAGCTGGCATTGCTGGTGGTATGTTTGCCGTGCACCCATGCATGCGCTCATCAACCAACTGAAAGAGAGTTTTTTAATCCATTGTGGTGTATGTAAATTGCTCCTTTACAAAACTTTTGAGTGACTCTGCTTCAGAGTTCAATTTGAGGTAAGGAGTGCCTTTGGTCGTTAATAGTGAAATGGCTTGCATTTGATAAAAAGGGACCAGATAAAAGAACAGACATAATAACTTTCTTATTTTGGCACATACAGTCTTGATTTTGGTATCACATGAAAGAGTAAATTCTGAGGAACAAACTTTGCACACAACACCTTGATTTTAATCACTCCTTGACAGTGCAAATCTAGGTTGAAAAAGTGAGTTTGTTTCCTGCTCTAGTGATTTCCGCCTGACTGAGCAAACAATTTGGTTCTGTGGAGCGCCAAGTCAACGGTATCCCTAGGTATCCCTAGTTCACGTTCAGGGCACTTTCAAATACTGGAGTCACAGACTCCTGTGTTAGCATTGAACCTCATGCACCATCCATTAAACAGAGTTGAGGTCAGATTTTTGCAATAGTCATCAATTGGCAATATTTTCAATAGGTTGTAAATTATAATGCTTTCTGTTCTTTCACACAGCCCATTTGTCCCTTGACTTGATAAGCCTAGTCTTTCATTCTCATTACAATCCTGTGTCATGTGATAATTGTTTTGCTTTCTGTACTTTGGTAGGTCAACAAACCCAAGTTAATTCCTTGACAATTTTACTGTCAAGCAGTGACAATTTTGCGCAATATAATTTTATCTCGGATGTAAATTTATTGTGATTCAGATTTCTGAGCCAGACAAGCCAGAATTTTTATATTTTAATTGGAAATTTTGAGGTAAGATGAACAAGTAGTTCTTTGCAGAAGTGAAGCTGAAAGTCACATGATTTATATTCCATCTATAAATGCCCATTCATGTTGATTTCTGTCACGAAGGCTGTATGTAACTCCAGCCATATTACAGAGAAACAATCAGAACTGTGCAAATGGTCCATGGCTTACATGTACATGTACATGTACAGGCTAAGTCACAGCCAGCAATGTGCCAAAGTACCAGCCAAATCACTCATTACCAAACTATTAACTTCCAAACTGCCAATGATGATATTGTGGGGTTGATTTTTTTTTTTCCGAATTGAATAGATGTGAGTTGATCAACATCAGACTTTCATTTCTTCTTACCATTTATGACTACCTTTCTGTCAGTCTGTCAGTCATTTGGCCAGCCAGTGCAGTCCTACAAGCCAACTGAATGTGAAACCCAACTGAGTGGTTTGGAACTATAGCCTGATGAACAAGCCAGTCAATGCCTGACTGACAGCCAGTACATGTAAGTAACTTTGCCTGTGAACGAGTTGACTAGGTCACGAAATAACACACTGAGTACCTTTAATACAGTATTCTGGTTTTACATGTGCTTTTCACCAAGCTGGCATATACATGTATTGTTGGTATGTGTGTTGCACCCATGCATACATCATCCAGCTGAAAGAGTGTTTTTCAATCCTTTGTGTTTTATTCAAAGCGTTGCCATAACAAAAATGTAAATAAACTGCATCAGAGTATGGATACACAATTTGAGGTATGGTGTGCCTTTGGTCATGTAGTGAAATAGGTTGAAGTTTGATAAAAAGGGACCAGATAAAAGAACAGACATAATAACTTTCTTATTTTGGAACATGCAGTCTTGATTTTGACATCACATGAAAGAGTAAATTCTGGGGAACAAACTTTACACACAACACCTTTGATTTTAATCACTCCTTGACAGTGCAAATCTAGGTTGAAAAAAGTGAGTTTGTTTCCTGCTCTAGTGATTTCCGCCTGACTGAGCAAACAATTTGGTTCTGTGGAGCGCCAAGTCAACGGTATCCCTAGGTATCCCTAGTTCAGGTTCAGGGCACCAAATACTGGAGTCACAGACTCCTGTGTTAGAAGTTGAGGTCAGATTTTTGCAAATAGTCATCAATTGGCAATATTTTCAACAGGTTGTAAATTATAATGCTTTCTGCTCTTTCATACAGCCCCTTTTTTTTCAAGTGACTTGATAAGCCTCGTCTTTCATTCTCATTACGATCCTGTGTCAAATTATTATTCTTTTTGTACTTTGGTAGGTCAACAAACCCAACTAAGTTCCTTGACAATTTGTCTGGTCAAACGGTGACAATTTTTCTGAATATAATTTTTCATCTCGGATGTAAATTCAGTGTGATTCAGATTTCACAGGCCAGACGACTAGGAATTGTTATATTTTAATTGTTTTGAGATTATGAGGCCAGGGGTTGCCCTTAACTTTTTTTTTGACTGGCCAGCCGGACCAGTTGGCTAGAATTTTGACTGGTCCGTCTTATACAGCGTGTACCCACCAGTTATTCAGTTTCACATAAGTCATAACTAGACTATAGTCAACACCCATGTCATCATGTCACCTGAGCAATAGAGGTCTATTTTCTTCCTCCATGATCCGAGGCCGCAAAAAAATATAAAGTTCTGCCTCAGATTACATGCCTTTTAAAAATAGGGTTGGTCGGTCGGATTTTGTGGGTTTTTTTGGGGCAATTTTTTTTATGCAGCTTGAAAGGGGTATACAATTAGGCCTCAGCAGGCGAAGTTTTAGCCTGATTTATTTTCATTGTACTACGAACAAGGGCGGATCCAGAACACATTTTTTGGGGGGCCAAAAAAAATTGTGGTCCCCCAAAAAAGTGGGTCAAAAAAATTACGAAAACATTTTGGATTCTAGATGCTCTGTGGTGCGATCTGAGGCAATTTCTGACCACTTTAACCAATGTTTTTTTTTTAGGAAAAGATGGTGGTGTACTCATTGCCTGCCTTTATTGCGATGTCATATAAAAAAAAAAAAATTGGTTTCTGTTTTTTTTGGGGGGGGGGGCCCATGGCCCCCTTTGGCCCCCCCCCTTGATCCGCCCTTGACTACAAAAGCTATACACAAAATGATGGCCACAAAAAGTGAATAAAACCTACCTTAATTAGGCCCAAAAAAATAGTTCTGCTTCCGATTACATGCCTTTCAAAAATAGGGTCGGTCGGTCGGAAATTCTTTTTTTTCCAATTTTTTTTATGCAGATTGAATGGGGTATTCAATAATATGCGAAGTATTAGCCTGAACAATTTTCATTGCACTACGAAAGCTATACACGAAATGGCGACAAAAATGTGAATAAAACCTACCTTTAACTATTGTCAATATATTTACGTTCGATAATTTCAAAATGTGGTAATCCTTACTTTTAGGACACCTCTATTTTGTACGAGTTCTGTTCAAAACTGACTTTTGCAGTTGACTGTTTAGTACCAAAGTGACTTTTGCAGGCTAAAGAAGTCTTTTTTCTTCACACAAACTCATGTTAGTTATAATTTTGAAAGCACTTTCAAAGAAAAAGTGACTTTCCTACCTTTTTTTGCAGTTCGCCATCTTGCTTTTTAAATCTATTTTCTGTTTGTCATCGTCCCTCATCAATCAAAACCCTGCCCTCTTTCTACAAAAATCAAACCTGCTGATATTCAAGAGGTGTCATTGCCAACTGTTCAAATGTGCCAAGAAATACCAGAATGTCACTTTTGAGTGTCATTTAGTCATCCGTTTTGGTGAGTCTTTAACCTTATATACGAAAGGGGTCCTAAAAAGTAAGGATTACCCAAAAAATAATGGAAAATTCAGGTTGTTCGCACCATATGCACAACGCTAGTCAAGACGTGGGAGCTGGCCAAACTCTGAGGTGTGTGATGCGTGCATGTGTGGCGACAGACCCGTTTTCACCGTCAAAATTGCAGGAAACACCGCGGCATGTATCACTCCAAATACGAGTAGTGCGTTCTCAAAATGAACTCTTGAACACAGAAAATACATACACAGACAAGCTAGATCAATTCTGTATAAAATTAACTTGCAAAATGTTCTTTCTCCATCGGTGTTTCTTGGCATTTTTACGATGTCGAATCCGACCAGTTGACTTGACAGAGCACGTGCATGGCGCGCGCCTGCACGATAGCGAATTTGTAAAAATAACGGAGGTTTATTTTGAAAAAAATAGCGAATGTAAGTAAGAAACCAAATAAATACAACAAGCACTTTTTTGACGCAGATTTTGACCACTTGGCAAGGTGTTTCAGCTGGTCATGGCAATTCAACTGGCATTTGGCCAGCGGACCACCGCTAAGGTCGAACCCTGTAGAGGTTAACTATAAACATGCAGTTCAGCAGCAGAAGTGAAAATGAAAGTCGCATGATTTCTATTCTATTTCAAAATGCCTATTTATTTTGAATACAGTCAAGAAGGCTGTATGTAACTCCAGCTATATTACAGAGAAACAATCAGAACTGTGCAAATGGTCCATGGCTTACATGTACATGTACAGGCTAAGTCACAGCCAGCAATGTGCCAAAGTACCAGCCAAATCATCATTTCCAAACTGTTCAGGATAAACTTCCAAACTGCCAATGAGAATTTTTGGGTTGATTTTTGTTTTTCAGAATTGAATAGATGTCAGTTGAGCAACATCAGAAGTTCATCTCTTCTGACCATTGATGACTACCTGTCTGTCAGTCTGTCAGTCAGTTGGCCAGCCAGTGCAGTCCTACAAGCCAACTGAATGTGAAACCCAACTGAGTGGTTTGGAACTATAGCCTGATGAACAAGCCAGTCAATGCCTGACTGTCAGCCAGTACATGTAAGTGACTTTGCCTGACAGTGATCATTGCATATGATTTGATCTGATGCCTCATTTTCTCAAGATCTTTGCAGCACTTTTGAGAGCCCCAGTGGGAGGGCCATACTGCCTACACGTACTGGTTCGTGTGCGGACTGCGCAAAGTACGCATGACTTATTTTATTCTGAATCTTATCCAACCTGTAACATCTTCACATGCCTGTAACATCTTCACATGAGTGCCAGGCGCTGTTGGCAATGCGTTCAAGTGGTCTCTCCCAACTCTCCCTTTGTAACCGTTGAGGGGGTACTTGTGCAAGGAGTCCATACCCCATTCAATCAGCACAAAAGAAGTGTGAGTCAAAGTCTTGCATGAAATCTGTCAAAATGATCCCTGCCAAAGCTTAAAAATGGGACGCCTAAAAATGTGATGCCGGGCTCCTTTCCGCCTCAGTGCATAGAAATACCCGTGTGATTCGGGGTACCATCCACGTGAGCACAAATGACTTCACCGAGCAACGGATGGTAATGTTGACCGGAGATTATATTTTGCTTCCATTTAAAAACTTTCATAAACATCTTTCCGAATTGTTACAAATTTATTATTTTTTATTTTTTTTAATTTCAAATTGGTACTTATTGTTAACGGGAAATTAAGGGGGCTGATTTTGTTCAATTTTCGAGGACAGACATACGCAAAATAATAAAAATGCGCATGCACATCGATTGAAACAAAACCAGTATTCCAAAAACGTTTGGCAAAATTGATTTTTATGACCATGGCATGGCAGTTGGTCAATTAGTCAATTATTTTTGG
Source organism: Patiria pectinifera (assembly GCA_029964075.1). NCBI lineage: Eukaryota > Metazoa > Echinodermata > Asteroidea > Valvatida > Asterinidae > Patiria > Patiria pectinifera. The sequence goes on from CM057150.1 coordinate 35,808,659, forward strand.
TCAAATATTTTTGGTCAATTTTCGGGGACAGACAGACCGACTGACAGACAGACCAACTGACCACCAAGTGACAAGTAGAAGCTCCTGCCAGAGCTTTAAAAAAAAAAGGCAAACACGAAAATTCCGACCTACCAATCCTATTTTTTGAAAGGCATGTAATCGGAAGCAGAACTATATTTGTTTTGTTCTTATCTTGTTACTTCGCAGACTTTTGTAGAAACAAACACTGCACAATCAGCAGTCTTTAGCAAATTGTAATTCCTCTGGTCTTAAGGCAACAAATTCAATAAATGTCAGTTAATCAGCTCACCTCACAACTGCAGATATTCCTTCAAATTTAAAATCCCAAAAAAACCTCCAAGTCAAGTTTTTCAACCTGATGTCGCCCTTCCTTAGCATATATGCAATAGCTGTGGACGAGGTCACAAGGAAATAACACACTAAGTACCTTCAATACAGTATTCTGCTTTCACATGTGCTTTTCACCAAGCTGGCATATATTGTTGGTTTGTTTGTCGCACCCATGCATACATCAACCAACTGAAAGAGTGTTTTTCAATCCTTTGTGGTTTATTCAAAGCGTTTCCATAACAAAAATGTAAATAAACTGCATCAGAGTATGGATACACAATTTGAGGTATGGAGTGCCTTTGGTCATGTTGTGAAATGGCTTGCAGTTTGATAGAAAGGAACCAGACAAAAGAACAGACATAATAACTTTCTTATTTTGGAACATGCAGTCTTGATTTTGGTATCCCATGAAAGAGTAAATTCTGAGGAACAAACTTTGCACACAACACCTTTGATTTTAATCACTCCTTGACAGTGCAAATCTAGGTTGAAAAAAGTGAGTTTGTTTCCTGCTCTAGTGATTTCCGCCTGACTGAGCAAACAATTTGGTTCTGTGGGCGCCAAGTCAACGGTATCCCTAGGTATCCCTAGTTCACGTTCAAGGCACCAAATACTGGAGTCACAGACTCCTGTGTTAGAATTGACTCAATAGTTATATGCACCATTCATTAAACAGAAGTTGAGGTCAGGTTTTTGCAATAGTCATCAGTTGGCAATATTTTCAATAGGTTGTAAATTATAATGCTTTCTGTTCTTTCACACAGCCCATTTTGTCCCTTGACTTGATAAGCCTAGTCTTTCATTCTCATTACAATCCTGTGTCATGTGATAATTGTTTGCTGTCTCTACTTTGGTAGGCCAACCAACCAACCTAAATTCCATGACAATTTTACTGTCAAGCAGTGACAATTTTGTGTAATATAATTTTATCTCGGATGTAAATTCACTGTGATTCAGATTTTACAGGCCAGACAACCCAAAATGTTTATATTTTAATTGGTTGGAAATTTGAGGTCAGATGAACAAGTAGTTCTTTAATAGCAGAAGTGAAGCTGAAAGTCGCATGATTTATATTCCATCTCAAGATGCCCATTCATGTTGATATCTGTCAAGAAGGCTGTATGTAACTCCAGCTATATTACAGAGAAACAATCAGAACTGTGCAAATGGTCCATGGCTTACATGTACATGTACAGGCTAAGTCACGGCCAGCAATGTGCCAAAGTACCAGCCAAATTATCATTTCCAAACTATAAACTTCCAAACTGCCAATGATAATGTTGTGGGGTTAATTTTTGTTTTTCAGAATTGAATAGATGTGAGTTGAGCAACATCAGACGTTCATCTCTTCTGACCATTGATGACTACCTGTCTGTCAGTCTGTCAGTCAGTTGGCCAGCCAGTGCAGTCCTACAAGCCAACTGAATGTGAAACCCAACTGAGTGGTTTTGGAACTATAGCCTGATGAACAAGCCAGTCAATGCCTGACTGTCAGCCAGTACATGTAAGTGACTTTGCCTGACAGTGATCATTGCATATGATTTGATCTGATGCCTCATTTTCTCAAGATCTTTGCAGCACTTTTGAGAGCCCCAGTGGGAGGGCCATACTGCCTACACGTACTGGTTCATGTGCGGACTGCGCAAAGTACGCATGACTTATTTTATTCTGAATCTTATCAACCTGTAACATCTTGACATGAGTGCCAGGCGCTGTTGGCAATGTGTTCAAGCAGTCTCTTCCAACTCTCCCTGTGAGGTACTTGTGCAAGGAGGCCATATTCCATTCAATCAGCATAAAAGAAGTGCGAGTGAAAGTCTTGCAAGAAATCTGTCAAATGATCCCTGCCAAAGCTTAAAAATGGGACGCCCAAAATGTGATGCCGGGCTCCGTTCCGCACCAGTGCCTAGAAATACCCGTGTGCTTGAGGTTCCATCCACGTGGGGACAAATGACTTCACCGTGCAACGGATGGTAATGTTGACCGGAGATTATATTTTGCTTCCATTTAAAAACTTTCAAAAACATCTTTCCGAATTGTTACAAATATTTTTATTTATTTTTTTTTTATTGCAAATTGGTAGTTATAGTTAACAGGAAATTAAGGGGGCTTATTTTGGTCAATTTTCGAGGACAGACATGCAAAATAAATGTGCATGCACATCGATTGAAACAAAATCGGTGTTCCAAAACTGTTTGGCAAAAGTGCATTTTATGACCACGGCATGGCATTTGGTGGATTAGTCAAGTATTTTTGGTCAATTTCTTGGTCAATCTTCGGGGACGGACCGACAGACTGACCGACTGACACACCAACTGACCACCAAGTGACAAGTAGAAGCTCCTGCCAGAGCTTTAAAAAAAAGGCAAACACAAAAATTCCAACCTACCAATCCTATTTTTTGAAAGGCATGTAATTGGAAGCAGAAATATATTTGTTTTGGCCTTATCTTGTTACTTTGCAGACTTTTGTAGAATCAAGCACTGCACAATCACGGTCTTTAGCAAATTGTAATTCCTGTGGTCTTGAGGCCACAAATTCAATCAATATCAATTAATCAGCTCACCTCACAACTGCAGTTATTCCTTTAAATTTAAAATCCCAAAAAATTTCCTCCAAGTCAAGTTTTTCAATCTGATGTCGGCCTTCCTTAGCATATATGCAATAGCAGTGGACGAGGTCACGAGGAAATAACACACTAAGTACCTTCAATACAGTATTCTGGTTTCACATGTGCTTTTCACCAAGCTGGCATATATTGTTGGTATGTTTGTCGCACACATGCATACATCAACCAACTGAAAGAGTGTTTTTCAATCCTTTGTGGTTTATTCAAAGCGTTTCCATAACAAAAATGTAAATAAACTGCATCAGAGTATGGATACACAATTTGAGGTATGGAGTGCCTTTGGTCATGTGGTGAAATGGGTTGAAGTTTGATAAAAAGGGATCAGATAAAAGAACAGATATTATAACTTTCTTATTTTGGCACACACAGTCTTGATTTTGACATCACATGAAAGAGTAAATTCTGAGGAACAAACTTTGCACACAAAACCTTTGATTTTAATCACTCCTTGACAGTGCAAATCTAGGTTGAAAAAAGTGAGTTTGTTTCCTGCTCTAGTGATTTCCGCCTGACTGAGCAAACAATTTGGTTCTGTGGAGCGCCAAGTCAATGGTATCCCTAGGTATCCCTAGTTCACGTTCAAGGCACCAAATACTGGAGTCACAGACTCCTGTGTTAGAATTGACTCAATAGTTATATGCTCGATTGGTTAAACAGATGTGGAGGTCAGATTTTGCAATAGTCATCAATTGGCAATATTTTCAATTTGTTGTAAATTGAAATGCTTTGTGCTATTCCACACAGCCCATTTTTCCCTTGACTTGATAAGCCTAGTCTTTCATTCTCATTACGATCCTGTGTCATGTGATAATTGTTTTGCTGTCTGTACTTTGGTAGGTCAACAAACCCAAGTTAATTCCTTGACAATTTTACTGTCAAGCAGAGACAATTTTGTGTAATATAATTTTATCTCGGATGTAAACTCAGTGTGATTCAGATTTCACAGGCCAGACAACCCAGAATTTTTATATTTTAATTGGAATTTTTGAGGTCAGATGAACAAGTAGTTCTTAGCAGAAGTAAAGCTGAAAGTGGCATGATTTATATTCCATCTCAAATGCCCATTCATGTTGATTTCTGTCAAGAAGGCTGTATGTAACTCCAGCCATATTACAGAGAAACAATCAGAACTGTGCAAATGGTTCATGGCTTACATGTACATGTACATGTACATGTACATGTACATGTACATGTACAGGCTAAGTCACAGCCAGCAATGTGCCAAAGTACCAGCCAAATCATCATTACCAAACTATAAACTTCCAAACTGCCAATGATAATGTCAGTTGAGCAACATTAGACGTTCATGTCTTCTGACCATTGATGACTACCTGTCTGTCAGTCTGTCAGTCAGTTGGCCAGCCAGTGCAGTCCTACAAGCCAACTGAATGTGAAACCCAACTGAGTGGTTTGGAACTATAGCCTGATGAACAAGCCAGTCAAGCCAGGCAATGGATGGTATTTAATTTTGAACAAACAGTTCGTACTTGCCTTCCAACTTGATTTTTGCACTTATGGATTGGAACTCAAATATTTGAGATCAGTAAGTTTCCCCATGAATCAAATTACTTTGTAGAACAAATACTGCACAGTCAGCAGTCTATAGCAAACTGCAATTCCTCTGGTCTTGAGGCCACAAATTCAATCAATGTCAGTTAATCAGCTCACCTCACAACTGCAGATATTTCCTTTCAAATCCCAACAAATTCCTCCAAGTCAAGTTGTTCACTCTGATTTCACCCTTCCTTACCATAGGCGACTATGTAGTGGACGAGGAAATAACACACTAAACACCCTCAACACAGATATTCACTGCTTTACACCAAGCTGGCATTGCTGGTATGTTTGCCGCACCCATGCATACGTCATCAACCAACTGAAAGAGAGTTTTTCAATCCATTGTGGTGTATGCAAATGGTACCCTTTACAAAACTTTGAGTGAACTGCCTCAGAGTTCAATTTGAGGTATGGAGTGCCTTTGGTCGTGTGGTGAAATGGCTTGCAGTTTGTTAAAAAGGGACCAGATAAAAGAACAGACATGATAACTTTCTTATTTTGGCACACACAGTCTTGATTTTGGTGTCACATGAAAGAGTAAATTCTGAGGAACAAACTTTGCACACAACACCTCTGATTTTAATCACTCCTTGACAGTGCCAATCTAGGTTGAAAAAAGTGACTTTGTTTCCTGCTCTAGTGATTTCCGCCTGACTGAGCAAACAATTTGGTTCTGTGGAGCGCCAAGTCAATGGTATCCCTACGTATCCCTAGTTCACGTTCAGGGCAACAAATACTGGAGTCACAGACTCCTGTGTTAGAATTGACTCAATAGTTATATGCACCATCCATTAAACAGAAGTTGAGGTCAGATTTTTGCAATAGTCATCAATTGGCAATATTTTCAATAGGTTGTAAATTATAATGCTTTCTGTTCTTTCACACAGCCCATTTTGTCCCTTAACTTGATAAGCCTAGTCTTTCATTCTCATTACGATCCTGTGTCATGTGATAAATTATTTTGCTGTCTGTACTTTGGTAGGTCAACAAACCCAAGTTAATTCCTTGACAATTTTACTGTCAAGCAGTGACAATTTTGCGTAATATAATTTTATCTCGAATGTAAACTCAGTGTGATTCAGAGTTCACAGGCCAGACAACCCAGAATTTTTATATTTTAATTGGTTGAAAATTTGAGGTCAGATGAACAAGCAGTTCTTAGCAGAAGTGAGGCTGAAAGTCGCATAATTTCTATTCCATCTCAAAATGCCCATTCATGTCGATTTCAGTCAAGAAGGCTATATGTAACTCCAGCCATATCACAGAGAAACAATCAGAACTGTGCAAATGGTCCATGGCTTACATGTACATGTACAGGCTAAGTCACAGCCAGCAATGTGCCAAAGTACCAGCCACTAATGATCATCATTTCCAAACTGTTCAGGATAAACTTCCAAACTGCCAATGATAGTTTTGGGTTGATTTTTGTTTTCCAGAATTGATTAGATGTCAGTTGAGCAACATGAGACCTTCATCTCTTCTGAGCATTGATGACTACCTATCTGTCAGTCTGTCAGTCAGTTGGCCAGCCAGTGCAGTCCTACAAGCCAACTGAATGTGAAACCCAACTGAGTGGTTTGGAACTATAGCCTGATGAACAAGCCAGTCAATGCCTGACTGTCAGCCAGTACATGTAAGTGACTTTGCCTGACAGTGATCATTGCATATGATTTGATCTGATGCCTCATTTTCTCAAGATCTTTGCAGCACTTTTGAGAGCCCCAGTGGGAGGGCCATACTGCCTACACGTACTGGTTCATGTGCGGACTGCGCAAAGTACGCATGACTTATTTTATTCTGAATCTTATCCAACCTGTAACATCTTCACATGAGTGCCAGGCGCTGTTGGCAATGCGTTCAAGTGGTCTCTCCCAACTCTCCCTGTGAGGGGTACTTGTGCAAGGAGTCCATACCCCATTCAATCAGCACAAAAGAAGGGTGAGTGAAAGTCTTGCAAGAAATCTGTCAAAATGATCCCTGCCAAAGCTTAAAAATGGGACGCCCAAAAATGTGATGCCGGGCTCCTTTCCGCACCAGTGCCTAGAAATACCCGTGTGATTCAGGGTTCCATCCACGTCGGCACAAATGACCTCACCGTGCAACGGACGGTAATGTTGACCGGAGATTATATTTTGCTTCCATTTAAAAACTTTCATAAACATCTTTCCGAATTGTTACAAATTTATTTATTAATTTTTTTTATTTCAAATTGGTAGTTATAGTTAACGGGAAATTAAGGGGGCTTATTTTGGTCAATAAATGCGCATGCACATTGATTGAAACAAAACCAGTGTTCCAAAACCGTTTGGCAAAAGTGAATTAATGACCACGGCATGGCATTTGGTCAATAAGTCAATTATTTTTGGTCAAATAGTTTTGGTCAATTTTCGGGGACAGACAGACCGACTGACAGACAGACCGACTGACAGACCAACTGACCACCAAGTGACAAGTAGAAGCTCCTGTCAGAGCTTTAAAAAAAAGTCAAACACAAAAATTCCGACCTACCAATCTTATTTTTTGAAAGGCATGTAATCGGAAGCAGAACTATATTTGTTTGGGCCTTATCTTGTTACTTTGCAGACTTTTGTAGAAACAAACACTGCACAAATAGCAATCTATAGCAAACTGCTATTCCTCTGGCCTTGAGACCACAAATTCAATAAATATCAATTAATTAGCTCACCTCACAACTGCAGATATTCCTTCAAATTTAAAATCCCCAACAAACCTCCAAGTCAAGTTTTTCAATCTGATGTCGCCCTTCCTTAGCATATATGCAATAGCAGTGGATGAGGTCACGAGGAAATAACACACTAGGTACCTTCAATACAGTATTCTGGTTTCACATGTGCTTTTCACCAAGCTGGCATATATTGTTGGTTTGTTTGTCGCACCCATGCATACATCAACCAACTGAAAGAGTGTTTTTCAATCCTTTGTGGTTTATTCAAAGCGTTGCCATAACAAAAATGTAAATAAACTGCATCAGAGTATGGATACACAATTTGAGGTATGGTGTGCCTTTGGTCATGTTGTGAAATGGCTTGCAGTTTGATAGAAAGGAACCAGACAAAAGAACAGACATAATAACTTTCTTATTTTGGAACATGCAGTCTTGATTTTGGTATCCCATGAAAGAGTAAATTCTGAGGAACAAACTTTGCACACAACACCTTTGATTTTAATCACTCCTTGACAGTGCAAATCTAGGTTGAAAAAAGTGAGTTTGTTTCCTGCTCTAGTGATTTCCGCCTGACTGAGCAAACAATTTGGTTCTGTGGAGCGCCAAGTCAATGGTATCCCTAGGTATCCCTAGTTCACGTTCAAGGCACCAAATACTGGAGTCACAGACTCCTGTGTTAGAATTGACTCAATAGTTATATGCACCATCCATTAAACAGAAGTTGATGTCAGATTTTTGCAATAGTCATCAGTTGGCAATATTTTCAATAGGTTGTAAATTATAATGCTTTCTGTTCTTTCACACAGCCCATTTTGTCCCTTGACTTGATAAGCCTAGTCTTTCATTCTCATTACCTTGTTCATGGCTTTGTTGTCTCTGGCTATCTTTTAAGTACTGGGAATGTTTTTTAAATGTATTTTTAACAGTGTAATTCCATTGTTTAACTCGTTTTGCCGCTGTTTTGTCTTTGGCAACCTTTCTAATTCTTGTGTACATGTTTTGAAATTATACAATGACTCTGTCCACGTTTAATCTATATTTTTTTTTTTTCAATGAAGCTTAACTTTTTATTGTTAACTTTTTTTTACTCATTGTGAATTCAATGCAATTTTGCCTCTGGCACTCAATTTGAATTTTTCATAAACCGTGAATAATAATAATAATAATAATTACGATCCTGTGTCATGTGATAATTGTTTTGCTGTCTCTACTTTGGTAGGCCAACCAACCAACCTAAATTCCATGACAATTTTACTGTCAAGCAGTGACAATTTTGTGTAATATAATTTTATCTCGGATGTAAATTCACTGTGATTCAGATTTTACAGGCCAGACAACCCAAAATGTTTATATTTTAATTGGTTGGAAATTTGAGGTCAGATGAACAAGTAGTTCTTAGCAAAAGTGAAGCTGAAAGTCACATGATTTCTATTCCATCTCAAAATGCCCATTCATGTTGATTTCTGTCAAGAAGGCTGTATGTAACTCCAGCCATATTACAGAGAAACAATCAGAACTGTGCAAATGGTCCATGGTGTACATGTACAGGCTAAGTCACAGCCAGCAATGTGCCAAAGTACCAGCCAAATCATCATTACCAAACAATAAACTCAAGCTGCCAATGATAATTTTGTTGGGTTGATTTTTGTTTTTCAGAATTGAATAGATGTGAGTTGAGCAACATCAGACGTTCATCTCTTCTGACCATTGATGACTACCTGTCTGTCAGTCTGTCAGTCAGTTGGCCAGCCAGTGCAGTCCTACAAGCCAACTGAATGTGAAACCCAACTGAGTGGTTTGGAACTATAGCCTGATGAACAAGCCAGTCAATGCCTGACTGTCAGCCAGTACATGTAAGTGACTTTGCCTGACAGTGATCATTGCATATGATTTGATCTGATGCCTCATTTTCTCAAGATCTTTGCAGCACTTTTGAGAGCCCCAGTGGGAGGAACATACTGCCTACACGTACTGGTTCATGTGCGGACTGCGCAAAGTACGCATGACTTATTTTATTCTGAATCTTATCCAACCTGTAACATCTTGACATGAGTGTCAGGCGCTGTTGGCAATGCATTCAAGTGGTCTCCCCCAACTCTCCCTTTGTAACCGTTGAGGGGGTACTTGTGCAAGGAGTCCATACCCCATTCAATCAGCACAAAAGAAGTGCGAGTGAAAGTCTTGCAAGAAATCTGTCAAAATGATCCCTGCCAAAGCTTAAAAATGGGACGCCCAAAAATGTGATGCCGGGCTCCTTTCCGCACCAGTGCATAGAAATACCCGTGTGATTCGGGGTACCATCCACGTCGGCACAAATGACTTCACCGTGCAACGGATGGTAATGTTGACCGGAGATTATATTTTGCTTCCATTTAAAAACTTTCATAAACATCTTTCTGAATTGTTACAAATTTATTTTATTATTTTTTTTATATTTAAAATTGGTAGTTATAGTTAATGGGAAGTTAAGGGGGCTTATTTTGGTCAATTTTTCGAGGACAGACATAAAAAATAAATGCGCATGCACATTGATTGAAACAAAACCAGTGTTCCAAAACCGTTTGGCAAAAGTGCATTTTATGACCACGGCATGGCATTTGGTCAATTAGTCAATTATTTTTGGTCAAATATTTTTGGTCAATTTTCGGGGACAGACAGACAGACCGACTGACTGACAGACCAACTGACCACCAAGTAGAAGCTCCTACCAGAGCTTTAAAAAAAAAAGGCAAACACAAAATTTACGACCTACCAATCCTATCTTTTGAAAGGCATGTAATCGGAAGCAGAACTATATTTGTTTTGGTCTTATCTTGTAACTTTGCAGACTTTTGTAGAAACAAACATTGCACAATCAGCAGTCTTTAGCAAATTGTAATTACTCTGGTCTTGAGGCCACAAATTCAATAAATATCAATTAATTAGCTCACCTCACAACTGCAGATATTCCTTCAAATTTAAAATCCCAGAAAAAGCCTCCAAGTCAAGTTTTTCAATCTGATGTCGCCCTTCCTTAGCATATATGCAATAGCAGTGGATGAGGTCACGAGGAAATAACACACTAAGTACCTTCAATACAGTATTCTGGTTTCACATGTGCTTGTCACCAAGCTGGCATATATTGTTGGTTTGTTTGTCGCACCCATGCATACATCAACCAACTGAAAGAGTGTTTTTCAATCCTTTGTGGTTTATTCAAAGCGTTTCCATAACAAAAATGTAAATAAACTGCATCAGAGGATGGATACACAATTTGAGGTATGGAGTGACTTTGGTCTTGTGGTGAAATGGGTTGAAGTTTGATAAAAAGGGATCAGATAAAAGAACAGACATAATAACTTTCTTATTTTGGCACATACAGTCTTGATTTTGACATCACATGAAAGAGTAAATTCTGGGAAACAAACTTTACACACAACACCTTGGATTTTAATCACTCCTTGACAGTGCAAATCTAGGTTGAAAAAGTGAGTTTGTTTCCTGCTCTATTGATTTCCGCAAACAATTTGGTTCTGTGGAGCGCCAAGTCAACGGTATCCCTAGGTATCCCTAGTTCACGTTCAAGGCACCAAATACTGGAGTCACAGACTCCTGTGTTAGAATTGACTCAATAGTTATGCACCATTCATTAAACAGAAGTTGAGGTCAGATTTTTGCAATAGTCATCAATTGGCAATATTTTTTGAACAGGTTGTAAATTATAATGCTTTCTGCTCTTTCACACAGTCCATTTTGTCCCTTGACTTGATAAGCCTAGTCTTTCATTCTCTTTACGATCCTGTGTCATGTGATAATTGTTTTGCTGTCTGTACTTTGGTAGGTCAACAAACCCAAGTTAATTCCTTGACAATTTTACTGTCAAGCAGAGACATTTTTGCGTAATATAATTTTATCTCGGATGTATACTCAGTGTGATTCAGATTTCACAGGCCAGACAACCCAGAATTTTTATATTTTAATTGGAATTTTTGAGGTCAGATGAACAAGTAGTTCTTAGCAGAAGTAAAGCTGAAAGTCACATGATTTCTATTCCATCTCAAAATGCCCATTCATGTTGATTTCTGTCAAGAACTGTGCAAATGGTCAATGGCTTACATGTACATTTACAGGCTAAGTCACAGCCAGCAATGTGCCAAAGTACCAGCCACTAATGATCATCATTTCCAAACTGTTCAGGATAAACTTCCAAACTGCCAATGATTATTTTGTGGGGTTGATTTTTGTTTTTCAGAATTGCTTAGATGTCAGTTGAGCAACATCAGACGTTCATCTCTTCTGACCATTGATGACTACCTGTCTGTCAGTCTGTCAGTCAGTTGGCCAGCCAGTGCAGTCCTACAAGCCAACTGAATGTGAAACCCAACTGAGTGGTTTGGAACTATAGCCTGATGAACAAGCCTGTCAATGCCTGACTGTCAGCCAGTACATGTAAGTGACTTTGCTTGACAGTGATCATTGCATTTGCTGGGTATTTTCCCAAGGGAATTTGCACCACTTTTGAGACATTTTAAATAGAATTGTTTTTTCTGTGCTTGGCAATTTCCTCTTCTGTTTCAACTACAAACTTGCATGCTGGAAGCCTGGAAAAGCCATTGAAAAATCCAGAGCTGGAAGAGCATTGACCTGAAATATCTGCTTGATTTGAAGCATTACTTTGTTCGTGAATGTACATGTATATTAGACTAAACAATTTATTTCCTCAAGTCTCACAAGTATAAAGTATTCAAATAACTTAACACAATACAAATTTGTGTTAAAAAAAGGAAATCTATGAATGTTAATTATAAGAAATGAAAGTCCAAATATACATACCTGTAAGAAATACTGGAGAGTTGTCAGGCAAGTATACGGGAAATAACACAACTTTAATACATGAGTTGGCAGGGTCATTGCTTGGAGAACAATGAGACCAACTCCTATTTCCTTGTTGATGTGCAACTCACTGGCTCTGGGTCAGTCCATTATTTTTAAAGGTAAAACAATTCTGGACTAATACATTATAAAAGGGCAGGGGCTAAAATTGAAAAGGGGGACCATTTTCCATGATCTCTACACAGTGATGTCGTCCAGATCTCCAATTCTTAGCCCAAGACATTGAAATACAAGTACCGAAACTTGGACCAAATAAAGAAAAAAAGAATGATTTGCTTCAAGTTTGAACTTGAGAAATCTCACTTTTGTGCTGATGTTTGGGGGAGGATGGCTGAACACCATCTGACTATTGGGGAAATGTTCAAAGTGAACAATGTTGAATATTATTTGAGTGGGGGGGGGGCGGGTCTGAACACCATCTGACTATTGGGGAAATGTCCAATGTGAACAATGTTGAATATTATTTGAGTGGGGGGGGGGCAGGTCTGAACGCCATCTGACTATTGGGGAAATGTTCAAAGTGAACAATGTTGAATATTATTTGAGTGGGGGGGGCGGGTCTGAACACCATCTGACTATTGGGGAAATGTTCAAAGTGAACAATGTTGAATATTATTTTGGGGACGGGTCTGAACACAATCTGACTATTGGGGAAATGTTCAAAGTGAACAATGTTGAATATTATTTGAGTGGGAGGGGGGGCGGGTCTGAACGCCATCTGACTATTGGGGAAATGTTCAAAGTGAACAATGTTGAATATTATTTGAGTGGGGGGGCGGGTCTAAACACCATCTGACTATTGGGGAAATTTTCAAAGTGAACAATGTTGAATATTATGGCGGGGGTTCTGAACACAATCTGACTATTGGGGAAATGTTCAATGTGAACAATGTTGAATATTGTTTGAGTAGGGGGGGGGGGGGCGGGTCTCAACACCATCTGACTATTGGGGAAATGTTTAATGTGAACTATGTTGAATATTATTTGAGTGGGGGGGGGGGGTCGGAACACCATCTGACTATGGGGGAAATGTTAAATGTGAACAATGTAGAAGATTATTTGGGGGGGGGGGGTCTGAACGCCATCTGACTATTGGGGAAATGTTCAAAGTGAACAATGTTGAATATTATTTGAGTGGGGGGGCGGGTCTGAACACAATTTGACTATTGGGGAAATGTTCAAAGTGAACAATGTTGAATATTATTTGAGTGGGGGGGGGTCTGAACACCATCTGACTATTGGGGAAATGTTCAATGTGAACAATGTTGAATATTATTTGAGTAGTGGGGGGGGCAGGTCTGAACACCATCTGACTATTGGGGAAATGTTAAATGTTCAATGTGAACAATGTTGAATATTATTTGAGTGGGGGGGGCGGGTCTGAACGCCATCTGACTATTGGGGAAATGTTCAAAGTGAACAATGTTGAATATTATTTGAGTGGGGGGGCGGGTCTGAACACAATTTGACTATTGGGGAAATGTTCAAAGTGAACAATGTTGAATATTATTTGAGTAGTGGGGGGGGGGGTCTGAACACCATCTGACTATTGGGGAAATGTCCAATGTGAACAATGTTGAATATTATTTGTGGATGGGGGGGGGGGGGGGGGTCTGAACACCATCTGACTATTGGGGAAATGTTCAATGTAAACAATGCTGAATATTATTTGAGTAGTGGGGGGGGGCAGGTCTGAACACCATCTGACTATTGGGGAAATGTTCAAAGTGAACAATGCTGAATAGTATTTGAGTAGTGGGGGGGGGCTGAACACCATCTGACTATTGGGGAAATGTTCAATGTGAACAATGTTGAATATTATTTGAGTGGGGGGGGGCGGGTCTGAACACCATCTGACTATTGGGGAAATGTTCAATGCGAACAATGTTGAATATTATTTGAGTTGGGAGGGGGCGGGTCTGAACACCATCTGACTAGTGGGGAAATGTTCAATGTGAACAATGTTGAATATTATTTGAGTGGGGGGGGGGGCGGGTCTGAACACCATCTGACTATTCATCCCACAACAGGTAGCACTGTGGTATATTTGATACGGTATACATGTATTTCAACAGTCACATGATTTAATAGGCCTGCTGGGCAGGTATGTGCGCTCACGTGGGAGAGTTCAAAGAGGTATTACACTATAGTTATTTTAGGGCATATTTTGTGTTCATTTTTTTTGCTCAAGAAAAGAGCAACTACAAAGCGTGGCGAGTTAATTCTTATTCTGAATATATGAATGAATGAATTTATTTTCTCCAAACCAGGTTTTACCAGTCAATTTGAGTGTGTAATTTCCACTATAGAGTCTCATGAAAATTGTAAATTCTTAATTTGTTTGATGAAAAGCAAATTGCAGTCAAGTTCCTTTATTAATTTTGGAAGTTTGTTGAACTGGCAACCAAATAGGTAAAGCAATACAAACAGATGGTATGGAATTGAACTCATGAAAACCAGGAAATGTCAAGGATCAAGGCTGACATCAAGGAAACGGAAGCCATAGCTTCCTGAAAGTCAATACAGGGTGAGTGAAAAAAAAACACCGAAACCTAAATGTTGGGACCATTGTGTTCTTTCAGCTCAACGAAAACAAATTATGTAGGGATGTGTGTGAATTGTTTTTGTTTTGCTGAAAGAATGCATTTTTGACGCAGATGTGTTTAAAATTCGGTAACTTAAAAAGTACATGAGTGATATGAATGATTCTTGTACTAAAAGAAAGCTTATAAATTGGCCTTTCATATCCTAGATTTTGAAATTGCTACATGCAGAACTTCACTAAAACAGTAGTCCCGACATTTGGGTTTTTTTCTCACCCTGTACAATTGATTTGAACATTTGTTAAAATAATTTGAATCTTTCACATTTAAAGAAGTTTTAAAACTTTTAATAGGAAATGTATAACACTTAAAATCACAATCAGATGAGTACAATTAATGCACGTCTTTATTCTGTAATTGCAGGAAATCAAATTAATTGAAGTAATGTGGCTCATGTTTTGCAGAAATTTTGATGATCAAATCATCATCAACATAAGTGCCACACTGATAAAAATGCAAGTGTACAATGTGAACAATGTTGAATATTATTTGAGTGGGGGGGGGGGGGGGGTCTGAACACCATCTGACTATTGGGAAATGTTCAATGTGAACAATGTTGAATATTATTTGAGGGGGGGCGGGTCTGAACACCATCTGACTATTGGGGAAATGTTCAATGTGAACAATGTTGAATATTATTTGAGTGGGGGGCGGGTCTGAACACCATCTGACTATTGGGGAAATGTTCAATGTGAACAATGTTGAATATTATTCGAGTGGTGGGGGGGGCTGGGTCTGAACGCCATCTGACTATTGGGGAAATGTTCAATGTGAACAATGTTGAATATTATTCAGTGGTGGGGGTCTGGGTCTGAACACCATCTGACTATTGGGGAAATGTTCAATGTGAACAATGTTGAATATTATTTGAGTGGGGGGGGGCGGGTCTGAACACCATCTGACTATTGGGGAAATGTTATTATTATTATTATTATTATTTATTCGGCCAAATTACAAGGTACAACAAGCAATTCACAAAAGTAAACTAAACTAAACAAAAACAATCCAATCCAAGCTGGCCAGGATTGACAAAAGTATAATAAAACACTGTGACTCGAAAGCCTGTCAATCCTAACTTGAATGGTACATGTAACATACAAAATATATTAAAAATTAGGTATAAAATTCAATGAAAAAGAAGACCGCCTTAAAAATAATACTTAAAAAGATAAATAGATTTAAAAGATTTGTTCAATGTGAACTATGTTGAATATTATTAGAGTAGTCGGGGGGGGGGGGTCTGAACACCATCTGACTATTGAGGAAATGTTCAATGTGAACAATGTTGAATATTATTCGAGTAGTGGGGCGGGGAATGATTCTTGTACTAAAGAAAGCTTATAAGTTGACCTTTCATATCCGAGATTTTGCAAGTGCTACATGCAGATCTTCACAACAACTAAAGGCCAGACATTTGGGTTTTCTCACCCTGTACAGTCGATTTGAACATTTGTTAAAATAATTTGGAATCTTTCACATTTAAAGAAGTTTTTAAACTTTTAATAGGAAATGTATAACACTTAAAATGACAATCAGATGAGTACAATTAATGCACGTCTTTATTCCGTAATTTCAGGAAATCCAATTAATTGAAGTAATGTGGCGCATGTTTTGCAGAAATTTTGATGATCAAATCATCATCAACATAAGTGCAACACTGATAGAAATGCAAGTGTACAAAGCTTGTAAATGCAAAACTACAAAAAATGTTGTAAAGGAAACAATGAATAATAAAAGGCAAAGGCCGATTTTGAACAGTAATTATCTTTACCAATGTGCAGATATATTGTACATGGGATCATTCACAGATTTTGTTTCATGAAAGCAGCGAAAGAGCTCAATATTTTAAGTACCGGTAGGGGGCATAACAAGCATTCTGTTCAAGTCTTAGCTGAGTAGCTACCGTAATTTTCGGAATATAAGCCGTGGCTTATACGTTGAATTTGCCCATGAAAATGTTTACTGCGGCTTATACACAGGGCGGCTTATACGCCGAGCCGTGAAGAATAAAAATGATATTCAAATGTATATTTAATGTACTGGTATAAGGAAAGATCTGTTGCTGAAATGAATCATCAATAAAGAAAGTCATAAACAAACCGAAAGCACGTCCAACGAAAAGGTAAAAAGTACGGCTAGCGAAAGCTGTCTCTTTGACATCGACATCGACAACCGGCAGTACATGATCCTAGTGCAGTGTTGCATGCATGCTGCATGCCTTTCCCATGGACCACATCATTTGTTGTAATAAAGGGTGTACTTTCTTGGGAACAATAATTACCAATATTTCTGCTGTTTAAAAACAGAAACTAATACTTTTTAGGGAGTTCCAAATATTTCTCTATTCAATAATCAGTTGTTCAATGTCACAATATAATTTTTTTTCTTGAAATGTATTCAAGAAACGATGTAAAACCCAAAGCAGGGGCTAAAAATCACCCCTTACGAAATGAATGGATTCGTCCATAAAATTTTCAGCATCGTGTTGACTATTTTCGAAGAGGGTTACGATCGCAACTTGAATTTTGACGTTAGTAATCACAACAATTTGATAAGTTTTGTTGTAAAAACGGACCTGTTTATTCTTAGGACAAAACAAATCAGCGTCTGTTGCCACAAAGCAGCATTTGTAGCCTCCAGTCAGACGACACACGGTGGGTTACATATCTCAAGTGCTGGGGGAAAATGTTATCATTTGCCGGCGCTAGCTGCTGGGCCATGCTGAGACCGGACGGGGCAGCCGGTAGTAATTCCCGGTGTTTATTTCTCATCATCATTTCCATATTTGTTTGTATTATTGTAAGAGTGTCAACTGTGAATGATTTGATATAACTTTTGTGGCCCTTTTTATAGCTTTCGTAGTGTAAATGGAACTGGTTCAGGGCATTTTGACTAGAATTTGGAGGCCCTACAAAATTGAAACCACTACGGTCGGTGCGGCTTATACGCCGGTGCGGCTTATACGCCGACTTCAAATCTTAATTTGCAGATTTTTGCGTACTGCGGCTTATACGCCGCGCGGCTTATATTCCGAAAATTACGGTACTATGTACATTTTCGAGAAAACATAACATTATGCACAAGTCTTAGGATCTCACAACTGTAATCTGTAGGCAGCCCATTTTGAAACCAATGTTTGTTTCTTAGACAGGACCATTTCACATTATTGTGGCTCATAGCCTGTTTTGCTAATCATTTTTGTTTCCTGTTGAATCAAATTATTTCTCTGCTTATGAATCGGGTCTTTACACCCGTACAGATTGAGTTCCTTGGGCTTATTTGTTTTTGGTTTGATGATTACAATGATTTTGTTTTTGCAATTTGCCCATTTTCACCGGTTTTTTGGCCGGGTAACTTAAAGAAAACTGAAACGTACTCATGATTCAGTACTTTTGAAATATTGTCCAGTTCCCCCCCCCCCCACCCAGCTTAAAGAATACAAGTTTATTGTACTATCCTTTAAAATCCACTCAACAAAAATACGTAAATTTATATTCTTAGTCTTACGTAACAGCAATTCAACACAAAAATAACCCAAAATGTCATAGTTCAATAAGTTTATGGCTTAAATAATGCGACATTTGAAAACATTCTTGTCAATTAAAAAACTAAATGCATGTCTTGCCTCATTGACTGCTTGCTGTATTATAATACACGTACTTTGTAAATTTAGTTTAGAAAAACATTTAGAGAAACGTGTGTTAAGTTCTCTAAAATCTTCAAAGACTTCAGAGACATCACACTTAAAGTTTCTCTGTACATTAAAGCTCTGTTTAATAAAAGCTAAATTACAAAAAAAGACTATCACCCAAAACTAGATTATTAAATGTGCAGAAGTAGAAATGAAAGTGCACATGTACAGGAAGGCACAGGAAAGAGTGTTAAACACTTTCATTTTGAAAAACCCTTTGTATATTTGTCTGATAATTTCCTTGTTGGAAGTAATTCACTTTCCAAACCTCCACGTCAGATGTAGCTTATCTTTCTCTTGGCTTACGTAGTTTTTCACCTTGGAAAGTGGCGTGATGGGTTTGTTTTGGTCAATGTACATGTACATGTATCCACAGACATTATAAACACATAGACCACCAGGTCCTATTCAAAACTAAACTAAACTATGGACAAATTCACCTCTCGGTATAGGGATTTTACGCACAGTTGAACTATTCCAGTAAAAAAAATCTTTGAAGTTATTTTTTGATTGTAAACAAAAATCCCTTGTGTACTTATGTTTTAGGTAAATTAAAAACAATTAACAATGTGCACAACTTTTCTCACTCGGATTGTGAGTAAAGCAGGTTTTTTTAACTCAAAAATTTATGTTCTGTATGTAAATGTGTGCCGTTCTAAGCGCGTATCTGCATTGAATGTGCGTCGCACAGTTACGCGTGCTGTCAACAAGCGTTTTGTCTACACTTTTTTTTAAATCACGGTTTAACGCGCACGACTGGCGGTCTATGCGTTTATATGTCTGTCTGTGCATGTACCGGTATCTTGGGGTTTTTTCTTCACTTTTGTGGAAAAACATGATCCACCAAAGTTTCCTTTGCTTTTTCTCTCTCCCTTTTTTTTTTGGGGGGGGTACCTATTTGGGGGGGGCTGGTGGTATTTTTTATTTAATTACAACAATGCCAGCCCAACCCCTACCCACTTTATTTTTTGGCTAGGATCCATCCTCAATCCTTCAAAATCCTCCAATTGCCACCATGTAAAATTAGATGCAGCCTCAATCCTCCAAAATCATCCTTTATTTTTTTTTTAAATTTGTTCAGGGGAGGGGTGACCATTGCCTCAATCCTTCAAAATCTTCCAACAATTTACTGCTAATGGGTTGAGGCAGTGCCGATGACATAGCAGTGAGGATGATATGGAGCATAATGCAGGGCTTAATTATGCATGACTGAACATAAGCAATACAGCCTACAAACTCAACACAATGTTTCTCCAAAATCAACCAACATTTTGTTGCCATTCAGCCTCAATCCTCCCCAATTCTCCAAAACCACCGGAAAAATTTTGAAGGATTGAGGAGCCCGGTTAAGGTTAATATGGCCAGTATCTGGAATCATTTGCAATGTTTCAATTATTTTAAAAGATATTTGAGAAAGTTACACATGTACATGTACATGTATGTAAGCATGTCTTGCTTTGAATGTCAGTGTATTTATTCTGGTGCTTCAGGTGGGACTTTCAAGTGTTCCTTCACATAGCTGTTTTGTAAGACCCAAGTTCTTGGTTCTTTTTTCAGAAAAACACTGTACAAAGTCTTGGAAAAATTTGAATTTCCTCTTTTTTTGTGACTTCCCAGTTGCATGCCTGACTTAAAAAAGGGGAGTTCGCATGGGCGTCGCAGGGGGGGGGGGAGGGGGGAGGGGCTGGGAAACGAGAAAAAAAAAAGAAAAAAAGAGGAAAAAAATAGGAAGAAGAGATGTGAAGCCATATTGCTTTTAATTTGATGGGGGGGGGGGTAAATGCTCCCCTGCTAATGCTCAGAAAAATGATAAATTGAGAATGTAATGAAACAGTTAAGGAATTTTGGGGGAAAATTTGCTTCCCCCGGGAAAAAATCCTGACGACGCCTAAGGGAGTTCATTAACTTCTTTGTATGTTTTTTCTCTTTAAAAACAGATGATAAATTCCACCTTAATCTGGCAACAACGGTAATGGTTACCCTGACGATGGGGAGTACACACCCCTTGATGACGGCACACCCACCAAGGCAAACAGCTTGAGTACGTCGAGTACGGCATCATGTACAGAATGGAAGGGGGTGAGAGCATGAAAGAGGCCGTATCCAGACTGTGAGTACAAACTTTTGCCCCCCCCCCATCCCCCCGAGAATTTTACTAATTGTTGATGCAGGCCTAGTTCTAACGGAAAAACGAGAAGAAAGAAAAAAAAGGAAAAAGAAGTGCGAAGCCATATTGCTGTTTGTTCGATGGGGGGGGGGGGGGGAATGCTCCCCTGATCATGTTTGGAACAATGATAAATTGAGAATATAATGAAAAAAGTTCAGGAAAAATTTGTTTTGCCCCCCCCCCCCGGAAAAAATCGTTGGCAATGCTCAAGGGAGTTCATTAATTTCTTTGTATTTTTTTCTCTTTAAAAACAGGTGATAAATTCCACCTTGTTCTGGCCACAACGTTAAGAGAGGATGATTACCCTGACGCTGGGGAGTACACGCCCCTTGATGACGGCACAACCACCAAGGCAAACAGCTTGAGTACGTCATGTACCGGTACGGCATCGTGTACAGAAGTGACGGGATTGAGAGCACGACAGAGGCCGCACCCAGACTGTGAGTACAAACTTTGCTCCCCCTCCGGAAATTTTACAAATTGTTGATGCAGGCCTAGTTTTAACGAAATAACGAAGTCCATTACAGGTCCATCACAAGTCCATCACAAGTCCATCACAAGTCCATCACAAGTCCATCACAAGTCCAACACAAGTCCATCCCAAGTCCAACACAAGTCCAACACAAGTCCATCACAAGTCCAACACAAGTCCATCACAAGTCCATCACAAGTCCAACACAAGTCCATCCCAAGTCCATCACGAGTCCATCACGAGTCCATCACAAGTCCGTCACAAGTCCATCACAAAACCATCACAAGTCCATCACAAGTCCATCACAATTTCAGCACCAGTCTCCATCTAAAATGTTGTTTACGACTACTTGCGAGAGGCACATACCATGACAAAGCTAGAGGGGTGTTTAAAAAAAATGAAGTTAATTTAAATTGTTGACCAAAATCATAGGTAATTTTTTTTTTTTTTTTTACTTGATTTGACTTTTTGACTGAAAACGTATTTATGAATGGGAATAAAAATATGCTGGACTGTTGGCATCGGGCCATTATCAGTGCCCAAGCCTCCAGCTGGTCTTAAACAGACTTGTTCAAAACCAGACAAGCACATATTTATTCCCTTATTATTAGACAGTCACTTCACTTGGTGTATCTGTAAACTGTCTCTTTGTGTGTACTCGCAAGTTGTACTCACAGCTACGCAAAGCCTTAACAATTACAATAGCCTGCAAAGTTATGAAAAAAAAGACATCATATTAATGTGTTTTTCCTCATTAATTTTTTTATTTCAATTTCATTTTGAGCAGTGCATGGAGGCTCGCTTTGTTGATCAACCATCATGTCCAGTCCGGTCACCATGGCAACTGAACAGCCTCAGGCCCCGCCTCCAGCAGCCATTGGTCGAGATCGTCGCTTACCAATTCCAATCAGCAATGAGCGTAGTCGAGGGCAACGCAAGACACCTGTCAGCTTTGTTGTTGTACCTGTCAGTGATCTGGGTTGCCCTGTTGGTTCACCAGGGAGTAGCATCTGGGCTTATACACCAGGTAAGCTCAGTTTTCATTTACCACACACTTTCATTAGATGCATGAAAACTGACTATATCTGGAGCATCAAGATAATAGGAGTGTGAAATAGTCTCATATTTTCTTGGCTCGGTACTTAAAGATCCTAATTGAAGAAATTAGCTAAAAGATCCTTGTTGATTAAAAAATGCTGTAAAAAACGACTCAGAAGGATACGATAATATTTAAGTACATGCCATGAAAATATAATTTAAAAATAGACTACTGTGATTTCTAAACCAATGGACATACAGGACATGCAGATTAGCAAAATATTAGTTGTCATCCGTTCAAAACAATATTTTCTTTATAAATGGCAGATTTTTAAAACAAATTTGTTGTTTTTCTGAATTTTTCCCCAGGAAGCAGCGGTGACTGGATCCCAAGTAGCAACTTAGAGGACATACCAGGCACAGCAGCTAACAGGATGCCTAACTTCCCCCATCAAGACACTGTCAAGAGAGGATGGCTTCCAAATGAACAAGTAAGCATCTCACCCCTCCACCACCCCACTACACTCAATCAGCATGAGGTCAGGACTTGAAAACAGTTGACAACAACACAAGGCAATTCAAGTTGGTTCCAGAGTACACACAGTCCTATTCAATTGATTGAGCCCATTCATTGGTGTTACATGGTAATCCTATACAACAGCACTGCCCAGCTCATAAGTGACAGTGAGTCGATCCTTGAGGTACAAAGAGGACTGTAGGCTGGCCCTCTGGGACCAGCACAAACTGAACAGGGATCATTGAGAAAATCAAATAGAGAAATCAAAACCTCATCAAGATGTACCTTGTGTATCTCAAGTCATTACTGAAATGTCATCATGCTTGCGAGCTCTAACTTTATTGCCCTGGTTATTTCCTACAGACACCTGTCAGCCGGTTTGGTGAGCAACATGAGCCAATGTCTGGCATGCATCATAACATGGCCATGGGAGATGGGGGAGGGGTGACAGCTCATGGAATGGCAGGAGCGGTCTGGAACCCTGTAGCCACCATGCAACTTCATGGCACCAATCCAAAGGTGGGTCCTGTCTCAAAGCTTAAGTCTGTGTCAATATTATCAGGCTATATATGTGAGGCATTCTGGCAAAATGAGATGGAACTGGGCACAGGCCGTAGTGGAGGGAAATGCGAAATAATGATAGGGGGTAAAACTTGTAGTCTAAAAATCATGGAATACAAGAGTTTTTAAGGAAAGATAATTGGCATCTTTCATTTTCACGAATACAAAACTTGAAACTCTACAGGCCTTTTTCGTAGTATATTTTGCTTTTTTGACATGTCGATAAATACGAACTTTAAAGTGAGCCATAACTTGTCAATGGAATGTCTGATTGAAGTGCAACAAACAGTATTGTAAGGAGAAGTTTATTCTCTTTCCTAATCCCTGCAAACCCTCATTTCAACCTCTGCCCAGTTCTGTCTCATTTTGCCAGAACGCCTCACATATATGGTCGTCAGTAACACGTGTCTATCAGCCGCTTTCATATCGGCGCATTATTGCTAGCTGCAGCAATTGGGAGACAGTCTGAAAATCTGTCATTATTTCATAATTTCCTTGAATATTTACTGCCAAATCCTTCTTCAGGCCAAGTTCAATGTGTTCCTGATGTAGTGAACGCCCAATCTTTGAAGTTGTTAAACGTTAAAGGTCTAAAGTTGCTTCTCAGAAAACTAAAATATTTTTAGAGAAACAGAAGTGTTAAGGCGTGTTGATTCAGAAACAAAAGAATTCAATATTTCCATAAATACCACTTTTTATTTTGCAGGAGGGGCCCTAAAAAGTTTGATGACACAAACTACACGTTCTAAAATAAAATTTGCACAACAGCATTACATGTAGTTGGGATCAACTACCCTCAGTCACCCAACAAAATAATACTTTTTAATTCAAATTTGATAAATTGATTAAATCTACATTTTTGTCTTCTATTTTCCCAGGTGTGGGGAGCATCACGGAGCCATTCAGTCATGTGACATGAGGACACCTCTCCATCCGTTCCTATAGAGGGCGCTGTTCATCACAGCCGCAGCATGCACAAGAGATAGTTAAGTTAATTAATTTTTCCTAGATGTCCAGCAGCCATAGAGGGCGCCATAATGCTATCTGGTTTGTTCACAGACATATAAACACATAGACCGCCAGTCGTGCGCTTGAAACTGTGATTTGATAAAGTATGGGCAAAACGTTTGTTGACAGCGCGCACAATTAACTGTGCCAACGCGCTTAGCACGGTACATACATTGAAATACAGTTCATACATTATTTTGGTAAAGGCTGTATTACTCAAAAGTTGTATGAAAATGTTGGGTACCGTGGTGTTTTTAATCTACGGAAATCATATTTTTCACAAGGGATTGGTTTACAATCAAAAACTAACTTCGTCAACTTTGGAATTCGTCAACTGTGTGTAAAAACCCTATATACCGAGAGGGAATTTGGCCATAGTTATGATTTTAGTCAGGCACTAGGCAAATCACGAAATCCTCATGTAGTTTTGAATAGGACCTGGCGGTCTATGCATTTATATGTCTGTGGGTTTGTTGCCTTACCTACCAAAAAATTTGCTGACGGCATAATTACGAGAAAAGAATGAAAACGTAATAATTAGGCCTTGGAATAAAAGTAATTGTATCAATTCTGTGAAATTGAAGATGATTGTAAACTGTGAGTAGTTTGTATTTAACTTTATTTATGTTAGGCCAAAGAAAAAATAGTCGGTCTCTGGTCAGCGCGCGCGTCGATTTTAATCATGCGCGTCAATCTTTTCTTTTTTTTCAAAATGTTCCGCGGTAGCTCCAACAGCGCCCTCTATTGGCGCACCTCTGCAATTTTTTTTACCAAAGAGCACCAAGGCAAATTATGGAGGACACCAATGTACATGAGGACACCAGAAAAAGCAAAATAGTACCCCACCTTGTCTGTACAATCAAAGCTTGAAAAAAAAGCAAAAAAAAAAAAGCCGCGTCGCCGCATCAATTCCAGAACTTTGGTCTGACCAGAGACCGAGTATTTTTTTTTTTGGCCTTACTGTAAAACAATTGAAAAATCCTTTGCTTTTTTGTTGGCTTAATTTTGTATGTAAAAAGATGATAGGCTACTAATGTTAGAAATTTGAAGTTAATTGCAACCAATCTTTGAAACTGTCAGTTGAAGATATGTTTTGTTGACATGTACATTACAACATTAAAGGTCAGTGAACCTGGGTGACCTTTGACCTCTGTTGTCTCAATTGTAGTTTATCAGTTAATATGAATTTAAGCTCTCTAATAATTTCGAAGCTCTATGGCCTGATTAAGTGCACATGTGCAGATACAAATCTAGAATAACAGGGAGTGCATAACAATTTATTGCAATAGGTTTTCTTGCAACAATAAAATAAAACACAATGGAGTGTGTTCAGTGGAAAAAGTACAATCAGAATGCAAGTCAATTGAAATTGTGTTTGTTGGTTGGTTGTGATGACGAGGCCCGGATTCTCCAATAGATCTCTCTCATAGGACGCCATCTTTGTAGGAAAATTACAACTGCGTGTTCAACACCATGTGCGCGTAGTGTGCAAAATTTTCTAAACATGCCCTGCCGTTGCTTGGAACGTCTCTAAAATAAGCGCAGCCGATGCGCGTCAAGAAAATTTGAAAAAATGACGTCTTAAACAGCCCAAATTTGAAGAGGAATTGTCAAATTTAATATTGTAGAGTGTGTTCATTCAGCAGGAAAACAAGTACAATGCGAATTAAATCAACCATTAAGGCAAGTAAAAAAAAATGTTTTTCGTCCCCGCCTGCTTCCTTTTTTGGAGGCCGCCTGGATTTTTTTTATTATTTTTTATTTTTGAAAAATGCAGTACGAAAACACAGAAAAAGTCCACAAATTCATCGGAAAATAAATTGTAGACCAATACAAGTCTAAATAACACTGTAAATATGTTCATTTCTCTTGTCCAACTTATCTTTCATTTTAAAAGTGTCTTTGAACAGTGGAAACACCAACGGTTGCGGGAAATTTTTAAATGGCGGCCATCTTGAAACAAATAGAGAAATAAAAAGGCCCGCTACCTCCTTGTTTTCAAAAACCCGGACGAGAAACATGTTGTTTTTTTACTCAACCTAATGAAACAAAACATACTCGTTTTCTGGAGGATATCGTGAGAAATACCCATTGTGACGTTTTTGTGAAGCCTGAAAAATTTTAACAGGAATATTAAACAATACAGTTAATGTTACTAAAACAATTATAGTCTGTTTCTAGCGAGAAAATTGCAATGCAAAATAATGCAAATAAAAAGTCTCCATAAAAACCCACACACTGGTTTTTGAGACGATGTCTTTAAAAAGCCTTTTTAATTTCTACAGCAAATTAATTCAATTAATATAACAAAAACAAGAAAGTGTGTTCTGCGTGAAAATATATGCTAAGCTTAATTAAAAATGTGTCCATTGATTGTTCATAAAGTAAAGTCTTCAATTAAGAACTCCATCAAATTTCAAGAGGAATCATTTAACAATTGAAAAACGATTAAACATTTAGAAAAGTACTAATGTAAAATAAAATCAAAGCCGTAGAAACTTTGCATTATACTGTTGCACTGAGAAACAAATCTAAGATTTGCAAACATTTAGGCATACCTCTAAAAATTAAGTGTAAAAATTACTCCTGTTTAAAAATCTTGAAATTTTCACCGGCACCAGACTATCATGTGACCTCTAAACACCTTGACAGGAGAGGGCGATAAGCCATACAAAATCGTTGAAGCATACAAACCCATTTTGACGGCACGCTTCACGGTCAAGTGAGGAAGGCCCTTCAACCAGGTTGCATCGAGACCCTCAGGCTAAGAAGTCTACCTCCACCTCACACACCACTGGTAACCAGCATTCCAGCAGTCTTATGTGGTCTCTAGCAGGTTTCAACAAGTTCAGCAATCTCAAAAAAAGGAAAAGGCTAACTACCAGTCTGACTGATGATTGGCTGCGAAAACAGATCTGAACTTACAAGACAGGGTAGGGCTTCAAAAAAGAAGTCTGAAAATTCAGTCAAAAATTTAGTCCAACTAATATGAGGAAATTATTTTCCCAAATCTAAGTCCAGCCAAATAAACTCTAAGTCCAAAAATCCCCAAGACCCTTCCTAGTCCTATCAACTTGCAGACCTATCAGTCAGGAAGCCCTTCAACTAATAGTCCAGTTCCCTCTCAACCATCAACCAGTCAGCCCAAAGTCCCAAAGCCTACCCTCCAGCTCCAAACCCCTTCAGCTCCCAACTTCTCAACCTCCCAGCCTCAGACCCTCAGATCTGAACAAATTTCAAGGGGTACCCCTTGATTTCTGAAATTCTGGCCAAAGCTGAAAAATTGTCAAAGTCCAACAACCTAAGGGTTTTAATTACGATAACCGGAAACTTTTTCAAGAAAGTGCCATGGCAGAGCGGGAAAAAAGAGAGCTGGCATGCAGAAGGTACGCGGTTCAACCCTGCTCCATGCTACTATTTTATTTATTTTTAAAATTTTATCACTGCTGTGAGGAAAAATTCTCCTCCCGGGTCCCCGGCTGGGTTTTGAACCGGGGACCCAGCGCCTGGCGGTCAGCGAGCTAAACCGCCAGGCCACTGGCCTCTTCGAAAATTTGTTCTCGGAACTTATATTTAAAGGTTAGATTGCGCAATATTAAAAAGAAAAAGAAAAAAAATGGCCGCCTGGACTCATTTGAATAATTGAATAATAAAAAGCAGAAAACTGAATATTCAGAAGGAAACAACAGATCCAAAATTCTGATTCTCAAATTTAGCCATTTATTCTATATACTTTCTATTGTTGGCCATTATGTACACTTTTTACAAACCTATTTCACACTTTTAAAAAAAAGTTAATATTACAGTTTGTAAACTATGCGTACATGTATTTAACAAGAAACACAATTCTGTTTAATAAATGTCCATTAATTTACATAATTTGTCAATGCTCAATATTTAAATAGCAAGTCCTACGTTAACTTTGTTCAAATTTTATTCTTCCGGGGGGGGGTGCACAAAGTTGTTTTTAACTATAAAAGGCCAAACTTTTGTTTGAATGTGGAAATGGAGTTTTTAAATTTGGTAATCTCGATTTTACTTAATATTGTCAGTGATTTTTGCCTCAAATCTTATACAATTTTTTTTCAAATTCTGAAATGTTTTAACCACTTAAAAGCAATACCAGTTCCAATACAGTAACGCCTCATTTCAGGAATAATTGCTTGTACAACTAAATTTAAATAAGTTAAACATTGATTTACAAACATGTTACAGATAATATATGCATACTGCCCTTTATTGACCAAATATTTTAACTGTGTCTATCTGGCCAGATTTTTATGCCAATTCATTTTAGAATGCTCAAATTATTTCAAAAACACTTTCCATTTCCCTTTTCTTTCCATAAATTTAAGGACATCTCAAAAAGCAAATATTTATAGATTTTGTTTCCTTAAACCATGGATTTTTCCTCCCAGAACTTTTTTCTGTTAGGAATGTAGTTTCAAACTGTCACTTTACAAAAAAGACAGTTTCAATTGTATATTGCAAAGAAGTTACTTATGTTTAACTTTCTTGTTTGATAACATCTTTTACATCGCACAAATTTGGCTTGATTTCATTCATGTCAACCATATCTTACACCTTGTAACAAAGCACTCCTATGCATCATGTTTAAACCAATTGTTAGTGTGGATCATACACTTTGAGTTTTAAATAATCACATTAGTAAAGTTATATTTATATTCCTTTTATTTATATAAATAGTTTGATTGTAAAGGGCAGGGAGCACTTTTTAAATGGATTCGGGGCTATAGAAATTTCCATTATAATTTCATTATCATTATTATACATTAATTCATTCATTAAACAGTCATTAGCAATTCATGGGCAATAGAGGGCGCTCCTCATTGAGACTAATTTTTATTCACCACAACTAGGGTGCACAACTATGTACAACATTTTTTAACTTTCTCTCATTGATATACAAACAAAAATCTCAATTTTAAATTTAAACAAATGATAACTACACAAATGAACAAAAAATACAATAATGCCAAGTAACTAATTGGGCAAAACCAGAAAATCTACAGTTTTAGCAAGTATATGGGCAATTCCATGGTGACAGACATTAGAGAGTTTCGGCAGGTTTCAAATTCGCAACAGTATCACGATTCAGAACAATTTTACGCGTGATGCCATCACTTCAATTCTTCTCGTACGCTAATTGATAAAGTGGCAAAGGTTTTAATTCAAATTTTTCTCTTAAAGAAAAATGATAACCACCTCTCATTCTTAATTTTATGATGTACAAGACATAACGTCGGATTGCAATTAGAAGTTAAAGAGAACTTTTCACAGTAAATTTGGAGCATTTTTGTGACGAGAAATTGTGACGCGATTTTCTCAATAGGTATATGCAGAGACGCCATGCCAAAAACAGAAATTTTAACACGCCATTATGTTTGCGTACACTAATCAGCCGCATCATATAATTTTAATACGCATCATTTTTGGGGGGATGAAGTGTCTTTACATTTTTCAACCTGTAGACGCATTGATCTTTTCTGTCCTTCACTTACAGAACTCTTTCTTTATTGTGACTGACATTACATAAAAGCAACACAGGAAACAAATGATAGAGCAAATTTGAAATTTCTCTTCATGTTAAAGGCCAATGGATGTCATATTTTATTTCTCATATAATTTATAGCCAGTATAACACTTTATTCATGTACAAAGATGTAAAATGAAAGTTTTTATGATCATGATAATTGAGAAATGAGACACTGTGTATTGAATAGTTTCTGTTCAGGTCAAGTTTTATTTTCTTTATAATTTCCAACAGTGACTGTATGCAACAACAAAATATTTTTTTCAATATCCAAACTCAGAGAGTTTTAGAATTTATGAAAAACAAAAACGTAATAAAAAACCTACATGTATATACCGTCAACACCAAAAAGTAACTGAGAATAAAGCTAATTAAGTAAGAAACTTTGCAAAGCGACCATAATAATATTAGAGTTGTCTCCAATAAAAACTGTGTAAATAGACTTGCATCATATTTTCTGTGTTACTAAAAAATTTGAGGTCTCAACGTGTTTAACAAATTCCATGCTCAATTTTAACTACTTTTTCTCCTAGTTTTATTCCTGCTCACTTATGAAACTCCTCATGTTCTGTTCTTTTCTGTCTATTCCTCTTTCATTTGTTCCTCTTGTGGTCTTCATACAATCCTTTTCCTCCAAGTTTTGTTTCTGCTGTGTCTTTCTCTCTGCTGCAGTAAGTTGCAACTTGGCTGTACATCTTTCCTGAAAAATATAAAATATTCAACAGAATTAATCATAATTTGTACATGTTTACATTAACACAATTTTACTTGCTATTTTTCTAGCAATACCAAAGTTATCCAATGAACCAACAACAAAACAAATGAAATAAGTTAGCCAATGTTTAGTAATAAATAGGGAATTATGAATATCAAACTATTTGGTGCCAAACAATAATTCAGTTCTCACAGGGAAGATTTCCTTCACCCCACCCCATCAGAATGGACAATGATAGACTACTTGTGCCCAAAAGCAAAACACATATATTTTTCATTTTATCAAAGGGTTACAGATGTCGAAATTAAATTTTAAAAAGACTTTTTTTGTGAAAAATATATAAGTTGCTCAGACAGTGGCTTGGCACTCAGTTGCATTTTGGTTCAAAGAGTTGACTACTTGTATGTGTATGGACTTAAATAACATGTGTGCTTGCATTTTCCTCAACTACGGACTGTGCAATAATGTGACTGGCATTACGTTATGCTAAGAGATTGTGACTGCATGACATTACATGTGGCTGACATTACAATATTTCATGGCTGGCCTAAGCATTAAACAAAAATGTAAACAAATTATATTTTTCAATACAATTCTCAGAACTGAAGCTAAGAAACTTTTAACAGAATCATTCATTGGTCATAAAAATGTAGTTATGTACAAACAAAATTTGTTTTGGTGACTTATAAATAATTAAATTTGTACATCATTTTACAAGCAAAATCTGACTAAAATTAACATCTACAAATAATATCCAAACACCCTTAAAATGGTAACATAAAAAATTTAGAGGAAATTTACTGAATAGATAGCAAAAGATTAATTCAAAATTCCTTACCAGTGCATCCATAAGTCATCATGACATCATTGCAGACTTTGATGTGATGGTGTACCATAACTCACAAAATAGTGCGCGCATGGGACGAAACTTCAGTTTTAAAAATGCCAAGATATATTGTGTCACTTCAGCAAATCAACTTAAACAAACCGTGAAATAATTGTTTGGTCTTGTGTCTCCACCAGCATGGAATTGCCCATATAACCTTTGTTTTCTCATTTAACAGCCTAGTACATTCTAAATAGGCCCAAGGCACCTTGGATGTAGTTTCTCTGATGTTTGATGTCATCACAAAGTGGTGCAGTTTCAGGCATTCCAGCATCAAGAGCAACGTCTTCTTGGTAAGAGCAGGAAAACCTGAAACTCAAGTTGAAAAAATATAAAAGGAAATTGAATATAAATAGCATACTTGTATACATGCAGTTTATGATTACTTTTTTGCAGGCTTTTGTAGCTTTTGAGGCTCCACTGATTTGGGAGAACAACTCTATGTAGGGAGGAGTTTTGAAGATAGAATTTAGAATTTTAGCTTCCTTTGCATTCACATATACAGCAAAATTTTAGCATGATTTAAAAAAATCAACCATAATTCACGTAAAGATTGTCACAAAAGCAAGTACTCAAGTATATTGAACAAGTTCTTAGCTCACCTGAAACACATGCGTTCCTCTTCTTGTGGTTCTGATAACAGGCGTTTGATGACTTACTCAGGTTACTCACGTCCTGTCTTATCAAAGACTGTGCAAAAAACGAAATATCGATTAGTTATGATAGAGTGAATTACTTGTGAGGCTGTAGACAATAATGGTTTATTATCCGAAACAAATAACTGACTTTTAGAGTCAAGTAAAACGGTACACAAACACTATTTCATACACGTGAGCACACAATGGAAAGTTACAGAATGATGTGAGTGTTGACAGAGCTTGAGCTGGCATTGTAATCATTGGGCCATGCAATGCGGGTAGTGGTGTGTACGTGTTGACAGAGCTTGAGCTGGCATTGTAATCATTGGACCATGCAATGCGGGTAGTGGTGTGTACGTGTTGACAGAGCTTGAGCTGGCATTGTAATCATTGGACCATGCAATGCGGGTAGTGGTGTGTACGTGTTGACAGAGCTTGAGCTGGCATTGTAAGCATTGGACCATGCAATGCGGGTAGTGGTGTGTACGTGTTGACAGAGCTTGAGCTGGCATTGTAATCATTGGACCATGCAATGCGGGTAGTGGTGTGTACGTGTTGACAGAGCTTGAGCTGGCATTGTAATCATTGGACCATGCAATGCGGGTAGTGGTGTGTACGTGTTGACAGAGCTTGAGCTGGCATTGTAATCATTGGACCATGCAATGCGGGTAGTGGTGTGTACGTGTTTGCAGCCAAAGACAACAATCAGTTGTCATCCAGGGAGTCAGTTCCCAACCAGTCCGCGTCTCATCTGCTGTGCCACAGGGCACTGTGTTGGGCCCTCTCCTCTTTGTAGTCTATATCAACGATATTGCAGAAGCACTGAACTCGAATGTCTGCTTGTTCGCCGATGATTGTGTCATTTATCGCAAAATTACATCTCCATCTGACTGCGATGTTAATCAGCAAGACCTGAAGACATTAGAGGAGTGGGAGCAGCGCTGGCAGATGTCATTCAAACCAGAAAAATGCAATGTCATCAGATTCACCAATATAGAAAACCATCATCCACTCTTCATACAAGCTCTCTGGTCACATTCTGGAATCAGTTCCAAGCCACAAGTACCTTGGCCTCCACCTCTCATCGGACATGAAATGGAATACTCATATCAATGCAGTCACAGCTAAAGCTAACAGCATGCTTGGTTTTCTTAGACGCAACTTAGGTTCAGCCCCAACCATGGTCAACCTCCAAGCCTATCAAAGTTTAGTCCGTCCTCATCTCGATTACTGTGCATCAGTGTGGGATCCCTTCACAGCCACCAATAAACAGAAGATGGAGATGGTTCAAGGAAGAGCTGCCCGCTTCATCACTAACACATATAGCTGGGACAATTCTACATCTGTTACTGCTCTTCTTGACAAACTTGAATTACCCACCCTGGAAAATAGGAGATACGTACAGCGCCTCACAAACTTCCACAAAATCTTCAATGGACGGATTGACGTTAACGTTCTACCTGAAATAACCATTAGGCAGCCAGAAATAACAACGAGACGCTCAAAACCCAACTACCTTCAGATCCCCTTCACCAATATCAAAGGCCTCCAACACTCATTCTTCTATCAGACCAGCAAGGACTGGAACGACCTCCCTCAGCACATTACTGGCATAGGAGACACCAATCAATTGAGTGATACCCTTAGATCCCTCAGCACTCGTCAATAGCACGTCCATCCCTTCCAGGCTGAGTGATGTTCCTGTAGGAGCTTACAGCTATATCAATCAAGATCAAGATCAAGTGAGGGTACGAAAGAGGGCTGATTGGAATTACCGGCTGCGGTCGGTTCTCAACAAGAGTAAAACTCTGGAGCCACGGCACGCAGAGCTGTGGTAATGCTCTTGGAGCGTATCTCCTTTCCCTTGTCTGTACGTGTAAGTACTGAGCTGGAACAGCAGCCCCTGAAAGAGATACCCAACAGGCGAAGCACCATCCTAGCGTGGGACCCAAGTCCCCCTCCATAGACCCGCTCATGAACTGAATGGTGCGGCAGATGATAGAAGTCAACTGTATGGTGGAGACACCGCGGACGCTATTGTCAGGTGAAGATGAAATGCGTACGGCTTGCGTGACTGTTTGACTGCAGCATCCCGGTTGGGATCCATCAGACCTACACCTTTCTGTATAGACGTCGCACAGACGTCATTGGTGGCGGTCCTCATCAGAAGGTTGCAAACTTTCCGCACCAACCTCACCACCTCTTTCTTTAGCCACTTCAGACTTTTCTTCTGGCAATTGCTGACAGGCAACACATACAAGGTGCACTGCTCAATGACAGTTTGTAGCGCATCAGCCTTTGCCAGGGGGCCAGCAGAGAGGATTGCACCTTGCGCAGATCTTCTGTCATCTTGGCCACCAGTGCCTCAATCTCTTGTCGCTTCTGTACAACCTGATACGGATGCGATCTCCAGTAACTGGGTTGGTTGCATGTCACTGAGTATACACTTGCTGAAACCGTTTTTAGTTTTATTATCCGGAACAAATACCTGACTTTATGAAGCAAGTGAAATGGTAAACAAACAAGATTACAAACATGTGCTGAAAAGACATGTGAGCACACATGCACAGAATGGAAAGTTACATAATGAGTGAACTTGTTAACAGAGCCGTCTGAAGAAGGTGCACTAACAATAACTTGGTTACTACAATGTTCAAGCAAGGATTTGTTCCATTAATGGTGCCTAAAACCTCTACTGATCCATTTCAAGTAAATAGTTGATGTAATAACCACTTTAAATAAAGTTTATGCAACTGATCACTGATGCAGGCAGGGATGTAAAGTCAACCATTAATTTTATCCTTCAAATTTATTACTTCTTGAGTTCTGAAAAACCCATTAAAACTCCATTCTAAGCAAACCAAAGGCATCGAAATTTTGTCAAAGACACCACAAACTGACACTCGGTTTTCACAAACTGAAACCGGTCTTAATGTCACCAGTTTAAAGGATTCTAATTCATTTTTTGTGTAAGCCCACAAGTAACTGGATGGCGTCAATTTGTGTCGAACCCTTCAAAGCGTTTTTATATTGTATTTCCATCACATGCTTGTGTTTCATTGGGTAAAAAACTACATTATTCTATTACGAGTCAGTGTACTATGAAAGTGCGTGCACACACCTGCATGTCATTCGTGAAACTGAAATTATTGATAACACGGTTTTCAGGAACTGACTCCACATGCGTACATGTCAGTTTGTGAAAACGGTGAGGATTTACCTGATGTGTGATGTCACAAAGTAGTGCCGTGTCAGTGCATTTCAGCATCAAAAGCAGCTCATCTTTGAGGTCCAGGTATTGTGAAAACCTTGAATTGGAAATAAAAAGCGACATTAAAATTAATTATACATGTAAGTATAGGGACCGTACACGAACCGGCACGCAATCGCTCTTCAGGAGGTATATAACAGGTGTTTCCACATGTTATTGATCGTCAATAAATCTAAGACATGTGGGTCATTTATTCCTGATATAATGCAATCCTAAGCTGGCTGTTTTATCAAATCCTGCTTCATTGATCCACACTGGATCTGTCCCACACCTGTTAACCCCTTGATGCTGGTATTGTCAGCCACGGATCAGCGGCACTTTGAGTTTGAATGTGTACATGCAGGCATTTGGATATTGCCCATCAATGAATGCAGCAGGAATGCGGCCACAGCGTTCCCTGGCTCATCACCCTTCATTGAGCTGCAGTCACCGCTGTCAGCCAGCGCTAAGGGGTTAAATGATCACCTGTCTTTAGGTTTAGGCATTCTCCTGATGACAGTCACAGATCACTGACTAAATCTTCAAATCTTCTGAACCACTTCTCTTGTTAGAGACTGTCACTTCACATGCTGTTCATATGTAGAACTTTTCCCTAGTGATTTCTATCGTATTCAGCATCACCTACCTAGGCAGAGTCAGCATCCAGGATCTCTAGTAGCTACCATTAAACATCAGCGTTGTTAACTTGAACTTTGCTCCTCCACCCCTAGCTACCGACTTCCTCAACGGGATGTGCTCTAGCGCCCATCGCATGGCAGATGGCAGAGAGGTTGGAGCAAAACTACTTCACTGAAACATCCGTCTGTGGTGGCAAGAAATTGGAGATGCAGTGGAAGACCAGGAGACTACTGGTGAAAGATGCTGGTCATCACCTGGCTGTCAGCAACCTCCCTATGGATGCCACAGACAAAGAAAAGCAGACAATACCATCAACGCATGTCATTTATAACCAGCATGCTTTATATGCAATTGTTGACCAGCTAGGAAGGCAGCTGCAGCTTGCGTGTATCACACTTGATCGGCAAGTTTCTAATATTCAAACATTCGGTTAAGTGCAGTTTTGAAATCATCAAATACTAAATTATTTGCAAATGGATAGCCCTACAGCCACACTTTAGTTGTAGCCAGCAGACCAGCAGTTTATAGTTCACAGTATTTCATTATAAGTTCCTCCTAACTGGAGTTGTTTCCTGCTTGGGTTTGTCTGCTTGTGGAGTCATTGGTTTGTAGATCATTGCTGTGCTTTTACAGTCATTTTCCAATAATGCTGTGCGGCTTTTTACTTTGTTCCTGCTTTCCATTTGTTTATACCTTAGTTTTCCTTATTCTCCTAAAATTGTATCCAATTGTTTATTATTTTTATCCTTGAAAGTTTTATTTTTCTCCTTGGAAAATTCATTTTAAGTTTTCAATTCGTTGTTTGATCCAGATTAAGATTGCTTTCATGTATTTAAGAAGCCTTTTTTATTTAAGGATACAAATTGTTTTTGTGTGAAAGATCTCCTTTTTCCGACTAAATTCAAAATTTGAGAAGTATATTTGGTTTCCTTGATTCCTTTTCTTCTTTGTCCCAGTTTCTAAAACTATATCGTCACAATCATTTCAACCAGGATTTTTCCTTAGTGAGCCATTTTTTGCCATTACACAAGTATCAAACATCTTGGAGAAAATATTACAATTTTATGTGTTTGCATGCAGTTAAAATAGATACATTTACAAAATACCAAACATTAATTAGTCATAACCTAGAACTACATTCCATTTCAAAACCTGAAAACCTAGCTTTCCCACCACCGCTTTCCCACCACCACTACTTCAAAAAGTTCCAATGAAGGTTGATTGGTCAGTCAGTTGTAAATCCACTCGTGAGAAACGCTCTCCTCTGCAAGGCTATCGTGCTGTCTGTGTGGTCCACCTGCAGAGGAAGATGTGAGATAGAAACAAAAAGGCATATCAGAGTCAAGTCAACTTGAATTGGATTGAGAACAGTGGGGTCTTAGAATAGTGTTTATCAGACAGGGCTCATAGTGGATCATCAGACAATTTCAGAATTTCAGAACATCTCAACTACAAAGAAGATTTTGTATTCATCAAAAATAAGACACCAATGTTGTAGTTACTATCAAGGGGACATGCAGACTTGAATTTATCTCAAGAGATTATGGAGACTATAATCGGATGACCACATTTGAAAGCAATTTCTGAGGTGGAACCAGTGGACACTTTCAGGGCATATGCACAATCAGCGAATCATTCGTAGTTTGAAAAATATGTTTACAACTTGCAAAACTGTCCTTCAAATACACATGTGTAAATCTTTGTGACAACAGCAGAGAGTCTACTCTCTACCTTGGAAGTCAACTACAATTGCTTCTTGATTTCAAAGCACAAGTGCAAAATCACAGACCTTATTAAACTGGTAGTTCTTGCTAACAATGACTGCGGCAGATCTTGTCTCCTGCGTGTTTCTCAGAGCCCATACTGACTATCAGGAAAGGAAGCAAAGAAAAACAAGAAATTCATGTTTTAAATCCTAAGAAAAAAATTATCAGGGCTGAGAATGACCAAAAAGCGTAGTTCACGACAAATGAGGTAATTTAAATAAATTTGTCAAAATGCACTGCGAAAACCAATTTTGAGCCAGCAATCACGTCGAATTGACAAGCATATCAAAAATACACAATCTGACTTGAGCATGTATTTTTGCTCTGACAAGGACCTCTGAATTGGCAAATGTGCGATCATAATTTCAGCCTTTTCTTAGGTTTATCCGTTCCCTTTGCTGTCTTGAATTGATCATCTTCAGTCAGATGTTTTGCTCACCTTTGATTAGAATGATTCATTGTCACCACAACAAATTCCTCTACAGCCTCTCATCTCCAGTGGGGAGGGGGGGGGGGGTTAAACTGCAATAACAGAATGACTTGCAAAACAACATTATCCAGTGGTAAATTGTGGAATTTCTTCTTCAAATTAATGAATTAAACTAGAAATTGTTAAGTTTTGAAACTGTTCGATTTGCCAATTGTAATTTCAGCCATTTTGAAGATGTTTCTCCATTCCTTTTGCTGTCTATAATGGATCAGTTGCAATCAGATGCTCACCTTGGATTGGACAATCGGATTCCCCTGAAGTTGTTGGTTCATCGCTACTTTCCCTCTTCTCTCCAGTAAGCTTCTCATCCGTGGTAGCTTGTACCTTGCAGTGTTATCAAAACAAAACAATCATTCAAGTGGTCAAGTTTTCAATGTTCATTTTGCACACAACTCTTGTCCACAATTTTGTACTTCCAATTATAAACACAAAAGCAATTTTATTCGTTATATTTATTTAGCGTGCCCAGATTCTGAATGCCAAGTGAAAACTGGAGTGAAATTTTGAGAGGTGGAATCAATTTCAATTTCAACAAAAAAAGGCCTTTTTTTTACCCACTCTGAACTCCAGTCAGAAAAACAGGAGGAGATTGTTTTCCATTGTAAGAAAAGGTTTTAAAATCTTTCTCCAACAGAATGCTTTGGTTTGCTTGATCGAAAAAACGGTAATCCAAGAAACACATGGAATGCTATTTTTGGACCGATTGGCAATAATTATGATGTTTGTTGAGAATTTATTTTTCAAAAGTTGCTAATTTAATTTCAAATTTCTTCAAAAAGTCATTCCTTCTTAAAATCTTACCTTGTTTTTAGATGTAACCCTTCTGGAAGCACATCCTGGTAAGATTAGTTAAAAAAAGACCAATTTGGTTTGACTTACTCTGAACAAAACGAACGACTCCACTTGCAAACTGTAACAATCCGGGGGGAACAAATGCATGTGGCCTTGAGCTGCAAAGAAAATGGTTACCTCACCTCAGTTAACATGCAACCTTGTTCCCCTGTGCAGATGATTCCGAACAATCCAACGAATGACTCCACTTGCAAACCGTCACAATCCAAGAGGGGGGGGGGGGGACAAGTGCATGTGGCCCTGCAAAGAAAATGGTTACCTCACCTCAGTTATCATGCAACCTTGTCCCCCTATGCTGACGATTCCAAGCAATACATCGAACAACTCCACTTGCAAACTGTACACTTTCACAATCCGGGGGTCTCTTGTGCATGTTCACATCTGCAGAAAATCAATGCCAATAAATTAATGTTCATTTATTTTGAAGTATTTTCCTTGTATTGCCTTTGGTCAAATAATGAAAAGCTGAAATTATTAAATACCAATTCATTATATCTGCCATTTCTACACTCTAAAAACAGATTGGTTAACATAACCAATCATTGGTTGAATAACCAACAATTGTTAAATATGTGTTGAACTAATCGGGTTGGTTGGATACATTTTAACCAACATTGGTTATTTAACCAATCTGTTTTTAGAATGACCTATAGTGTCATGCCCCATAACATGTGTTAATTTATGAAACAAACCCAAATCTAGTTAAATGATGCATTGTTATAGCATCAGCAAAATCCTTTTTAAGTATCTGACAATTAGCAATGATTTTTTTTTAGGGGGGGGGGGGGGTTACCTCCGAGGTTTCTGAGTGATACAGGCATCCAAAGGTAGCGCGAGGATGGTGAATTCCACTTCTCCCAACATCAGAAAGTCACCAGAATCATTCCACTTGTCCCAACATCAGAAAGTCACCAGAATCATTCCACTTGTCCCAACATCAGACAGTCACCAGAATCATTCCACTTGTCCCAACATCAGACAGTCACCAGAATTCCACGTCTCCCACATCAGAATAGGCAGTGTTCCTCAAAGTTCCAATTGGTCCTTCCAAACAAGCATCATCCTTCCAAACAGGCATCGTCCTTCCAAACAAGCATCGTCCTTCCAAACAGGCATCGTCCTTCCAAACAAGCATCGTCCTTCCAAACACGCATCGTCCTTCCAAACACGCATCGTCCTTCCAAACACGCATCGTCCTTCCAAACAAGCATCGTCCTTCCTAACAAGCATCGTCCTTCCTAACAAGCATCGTCCTTCCAAACAAGCATCGTCCTTCCAAACAGGCATCGCCCTTCCAAACAGGCATCGTCCTTCCAAACAAGCATCGTCCTTCCAAACAGGCATCGTCCTTCCAAACAAGCATCGTCCTTCCAAACACGCATCGTCCTTCCAAACACGCATCGTCCTTCCAAACACGCATCGTCCTTCCAAACACGCATCGTCCTTCCAAACAAGCATCGTCCTTCCAAACAAGCATCGTCCTTCCAAACACGCATCGTCCTTCCAAACACGCGTCGTCCTTCCAAACACGCATCGTCCTTCCAAACACGCACTGTCCTTCCAAACACGCATCGTCCTTCCAAACAAGCATCGTCCTTCCAAACAAGCATCGTCCTTCCAAACACGCATTGTCCTTCCAAACACGCATCGTCCTTCCAAACAAGCATAGTCCTTCCAAACAAGCATCGTCCTTCCAAACACGCATCGTCCTTCCAAACAAGCATCGTCCTTCCAAACACGCACTAGCTGTCCTTCCAAACAAGCATCGATCCTTCCAAACAAGCATCGTCCTTCCAAACAAGCATCGTCCTTCCAAACAAGTATCCAAACAAACTTCCAATACTGCATGGAGTTCAAGGTAGGCATGTTCTTCAGTTGTGCTTCCAAGACGAATGTATCAAGTTTTGTTGCAGTTTGCAACGAGTCCGCACTGGAGAAACGCAATACTCAACCAAACAGTCATGTCCATCCTTTGTTCCAAACTGGTCAGATGTGCAGCAGTATTGCCTGTACTGTTAATGTCCAAAGTTCATCCAGGGGCAACTTGGAGGCGATTTTCAGAGTTTCTCCATAATGACTCTCACATGTTACTGCTCCATACTGAACATTGTCCCAAGTATGTCAAGGGCCAACTTGAGTAAAATGTCATATACCTCAATTTTTAAATCATGTGGTTATGGCAAACAAGAAATGTATGTGAGTTACCTTGTTTGTAATTATAGTTTTAAATTTTTTCAGGTTTATGCCTCATACTAAGTAATCCTTTCAAACATTTCTTTTTATGAATGTAGTTTTTAAATCGCATTCTTACATTGAACACATCCTTTATTGTTTGACTATTTATCATTTATACCATTTTCATAGAGAATTCAATTTCATTAAAAAAATGTGTCCATTTTTTACATTATTATTTTTTAATTATGTCCTATTTAGATTATGCTCTGAAAGAATTTGTTTAAAGCATTTTCATTTCCTTTCTTGTTTGTGCTCATTATTTCAGCCAAATGTAAAAGTTGACTCCAAAAAATTGTTTGTTTTCAATAAATTTTGTCAATGCTAGAACTGTTTTTACTGGCAATCCAGCTTTGAAAAACTAAGAAGAAAATGCGCAAGTGAACTCAAGTTCCCAAGAAGCGTGGAGTATTTGCCCAGTCCTTGCAACATTTGGACAGGTCTGGTTAGTGGTTAATTAGGTGGTTTATGTCGTCAGTGCCAGTGGTTAATATGACTGTCTGTCAATGGATGCATGCAGATGATTGAATGACCTAACAAATGCTGCAAGGGTCCACAGTTTTACA
Source organism: Patiria pectinifera (assembly GCA_029964075.1). NCBI lineage: Eukaryota > Metazoa > Echinodermata > Asteroidea > Valvatida > Asterinidae > Patiria > Patiria pectinifera. Next base: position 35,850,399 of record CM057150.1, read on the forward strand.
CAGAATAGTGGGAACAAAAATGACCTTGGCATACTTGAATGCTACCACATTGTAGTCAAAACTGGATTGCCATCCCAAGTGAGCTGCCTCACATCTAAAGCTAAATTGGACTTTTCTGAGCTTTGTCCTTACATGTAGGTTTTGTTACATTTACGGTTCTGCTGATGCTTTCTCATTTCATTACATCAAGTGAAAAACTTAGTTTTAGGCACTGAATATTCTTAAGTCTAAACAAATATTGATTTCATCAAAAGTGAATTGTTAACTTATCTGAAGTTTAAATTTACTTTTATGAGCACTGACCTAATGTTTAGGTTAGGTTTACTGTGCAACTATTTTCAATTAATTTTAAAACTGGATTAAGTTCTAAGCATCTACGTGCTCGAGGTTTAAACATCATGAAGATTTAATCCATTTGCTAATGTATTTGGAATCAAATCACTCATTTCAGATTTCAAATTTAACTACATGTAAGAAACTCATAAGATTATTTCCATGCCCTAAGAAGTCGGCCCTATAGACTTTACTGGAGCTTTGTTCTAGAGCATATTAGTTCAATGAACAGAGTTGAACCATGACAAACCGAATGGCAAGGACTTTGAAAGTTGGGCATTCCTTCAGTTGAAGATAAGCTTTGTGTGGTTCACATAAGCATTCTTGACAGCATCCACTTCATTGGCTCTGAGTCTGACTGTCATGATAACCACCTGTAAATAACAAGAGTGCAACTTATCAGTTTTTAATGGCAGACTTGTGAGAGCTACCATACAGTACTGAACATTCAAGAGACATGCAGGCAAATAAAATAGACATTTGAAGGAAGTGTATAATTATTTTGCAGGCTAGATTTAAATGTAGCTGGCTTTCTTTCAGTAAACGATATTTAGCCAGAAAGATTATACAGCGCCCCCTTTTGACACATATACGAGTAAGCCTACTTTATAAAATGTATTTTTAATTAAATTACCAACATTGTTTGTGCATGACCTGTGGCCTAGTGGATAGCATGTGAATCTTATGAGTGAGAGATCCCCAGCACAGCAGGGTTCGACTCCCAGCTCTCGACATTTTCAATTTTTGTTCATCCGAACAAAATTAAGAATATTTTTTTATTATTTTAAATTGACTAGAACTCCATTTAATTGAAGGATATTATTTTTCTTGTTCTGATTCTTGGCTCTGGGTTTTTTTTTAAATTAAGGGGAAATAAAGTCCGAAATTGTAAAATGGTCAGACTTCGTCTCCTGAATACCAAGTTACGACAATGTTGGCGCGGAACCAGACTAAGATTTATCATGGTATAGAAGTCCCAAAAAATGTCACTGCGCATGTTCAGTGCATATCCGGCTAAATATCATTCCCTTCAACTTAAGCCGATGCTGGCTAAATATACTCCCACTGCCAAATTTGAACTTCAATAAAAAAGACAAGTTTTTGCATTAAAATTCATGTTTACATCCATGCCCATGGGTGTCGCCAGGATTTTTTTCTAGAGGGGGCAAAAAATGCTTGTATTTCTCAACACATTCTCGGTTTATCAGTTTTAGAGGGGGGCAGGGACATTTTGCCCCCCCCCCCCAACTCATTAAATTTACACCACTTTGTCTTCGCGCCTCTTTTTCTTTTTTTTCTTTCTTTTTTTTTCTTCCTTTTTTTTTTTTTTTTTGCTTTTCCAGGGAGGGGGGCAAGTGCCCCCCCTTGCCCCCCCTCGCGACGCCCATGTCCATGCCCAGCATGCATTACAAATGTTTACTTTATCCTTTTGCACTCGGCCCTTCCATATAAACCGTTGGTCCCCACCCCCTCCTCGGCAGTCAAATTTCTGAAACCACGCCCATTTCCAGATTCTCCGAAAATGGAGAAACGAAAAAAATAACTGCCGGAATTCCTTCTTTAAAAACTAACGATTTCGAACAGTATTTTCTACTGCATCCACTTAAGAAGAATCTACAGTAGTTCAGTCACTTCCACCTAACTTTCCAAGGCCAAATGGTTCACTTTTCAGGCCAAAATTGGCAAACTTACTTTGACTGTTGTGACGTTTTTTCGAAAGTCCTCCACCATACGTGCCCCGCCAATTTACGAACGCGCAACGAACCACGTGAGATTGGTTTGTGAACAAATCCCTGGTCCCTGTACTATTGCAATGATTTCAAGGCATTGGGAGACGCGAACCAGTTATTTGTGCAGCGCCTTCCTTATCAATGAAAATTACCCGGCATTTTTTGTGGGGTAGTTTCAGTTTCTTTAAGCTTGGGGTAAAAGTCGTTTTTTTCCTTCTAATTCACAATTTTTGCATACCATCTTTTTAAATTCTCGCACTTTTTATAAAACAATGCTGGTGACGTGCATCGAAGAAAAGATCGTCTTCAATATTTTGCTTAGATTTTTTTTATTTTGAACTAAGTTCCCTTATTTTTGTATTGATGGATGGTTCACCCCTTCCCATTAATTTGGAATAGCCAGGACTGTGCGGAATGATATGCACATTGGTACAGGTGCCAGTGTCTTTTTTTTTCATCACGTGATAATGGGCCCCCCCCCCCCCCCGCGACGCCTATATTGAAATTTCCAGAGTGCCGCGATTGCTATATTCCTGTATTGTAATAATATTTTCTCTATTAAATATATATTTAATATCTAATATTCATCTATTTAATACATTCAGCCATAGAGGGCGGGCTTTCGATTAGTGCGGCTTAAATAAACTTGTCCTCTGATCAGTGTTGTAGTCGAGTCCTCCTCATCCGAGTCCGAGTCCGAGTCCGAGTCCTTGAGCAAAGGACTCGAGTCCGAGTCCGAGTCCTTGTCAATTTTTGATGTCCGAGTCCGAGTCCGAGTCCGAGTCCTTGAAAAAAGGACTCGAGTCCGAGTCCTTATGTATCAAATTCAAGTCGCGGTTCACCAATACTATATTAACGTTTTCCAAATGTCACTATCAAATGTCAGGTGATAGAGAAGGGGTAATGGTTTTGGTTGTATGTAATATGCAATGCATTCATTATGTTTATAATGTACATTAAAAAAAACTTGCATTAACTTTTCCCTTGTATGCGTAGAAGCCTACAGATATTGACGCAGATACTACAGTAAAGTGACAATTACAATTAGCATATGATCTTCAGTAATTATTCTTCACATTTGTTGCTTTTCTTTATTTCCCTTTCTTACAGTAAAGGTTAAAAAACTTGTAAATAGCATAACTGTTAAACAAACTATCAACAGAAGGCAGAGCCACAGATCAAGTCTACAAAATATGTAAAGACTAAAAGAAACTGAAAAAGTCTTCTGTAATATATGATCATTGATCAATCGGCAAGTTATTTTTGCGAGCGGCAGAACTGCGGAATTCGGTTCCACAGCAAAACCAAATCAAGGTGAAAGACATAAAATAATTGAAATAAAACACCTAAAAAAGACCCGATTTTGCCGGACTCGAGCCGGACTCGAAGCCGAGTCCTCGAGTCCTTGGGGTCCGAGTCCGAGTCCGAGTCCGAGTCCTTGAGCAAAGGACTCGAGTCCAAGTCCGAGTCCTTGAAAAAAGGACTCGAGTCCGGACTCGAGTCCGAGTCCCGAGTCCGAGTCCTACAACACTGCCTCTGATAACCCCTCCAACCCATAATAGACAGATATTAAACTTTACAAAAACATATTTTTAGGGATTTGGAAGGGAGGTCAAACAAATTGCGCATTCTGTTCTTTAACAAAGAGGAGTTGTTTAGGTAGCGGGGTCTAGACAGCGAGTATAGTTAATTCAAATAAAGGGGATGAAGGGGGGGGGGTAATTGCAGTTTACAAGTTCCATTTTTTTTGGTGGTCATTTGGTGCTAGGATTTTTTTTTAAAGGCTTTTTGTTTTCAAATAAGAGTCACAGTGGTGTTCACCAAGCCCACAACAGCAAAACACAACAGGTCCGAAACAAAACAATGTCATGAAACAATGATTAATTCAAGACAACTTCAACTTATTTAAAGTTGTCTTGAATTTATCAAAGAAGCCATCTTTTTGCAGACCGAATTGGGGGCCACCAGAAATGCCTTTAAAGATAAATCCACCAGGGAACAAGTGAAGACGACTGTTTTTAATACGAAATTGTAGGCTATTCATCCCTGTTGCCACTTTATAATACAAAGAAAGAAAAGAAAGGAAACACTGCACCCCTCCCATAAAATGCGATATAGCCCCGCCCCTCCACATGAGGAATTGGCAACAACTGGCCTGTCGGTGACCCCTTTCTTAATCCCCCAACAATAAATGCTTCTGGATCCATCAGTGATTTAGCTGTCTAATCATTTTTTTTTTAATTGCATAAACTACAATTTGTGATTGGGTTGATATATTTTCTAAGGAATTTCTTTGGATATCCTCATTATGAAGCCTGCATGCCTGATTACAAAGCCCAAGTGGTGACCCAGCTGTAGAATTCAGAGGCGGGAGATTGGTCCATCACTGAGGGATGAATGGAGGCATAACACAACAATCATCTAACCTCAAAGATTTCTCCTTGATTGACTCAAGTCATTACATGCAATGATTTATTACACGATAATAATCATACAAAGTACACAATGTCAAATAACAATCCCGGACGTCTTAAACTTTGCCCAAAATAGCTGGAAAAACAAAAGAAGAGATCAGAAATGTTTCTGCACCAATAACAAATAATACAAATGACTTACAAATTCCAACATATCTCTACTCATAGTTAACCAATAAACTTACTTCCGCCAAACGGTGCAAATATCAGATATTTAATATTTATTTTCAAGTTAAGACAAGATAAGTTTGCAGTTGCACCATGTGAGTAAATCTACTTTGTGAGTATGTGTGGTTCTGAAAAGAACCGGAGGGACTCAACGTTTCGAACAGTATGCTCTGCCCGTCGTCAGGAGAATGAGGGATTCCAACGATGATGCGATGTTATAAGGATGGGTGCGGTGAGGCGTGAGAAGGATGCAAACTGGTGAAGCTCGAAACCGGTGAAGCTGAGAAGGATGCAAGTTGACTGATTTATTCACATGGTGCTACCGCAAACTTATCTTGTCTTAGTATCTTTCCACCATGCAAACCTTCAAATCTTATTTTCAAGTTAAATAGACAAATTGACTGTAGCAGGATGACCGTTCCGGATTACCGTACCGGAACAGGAATCTGGAGGTCACAGGGTCAAACTAGCTCCAGTCAATTTCTTTGTTCAACTTTCACGTTATTATAATGCACCGAGTCAGTTCTCCTTTGTGGTTTATTTTTATGACTGAAACCAAACTATCCAGAAGTCAGCAGATTATCCTGACTAGGAGTCCGTGCCCGAGTGATGACCTTATCTTACAGAGTTGCACATTAATAATCACAAGATAAAAATCACAATTATGTAGTTTGTAAACCATGGCTTAAAGGCATATAGGAACATTTGTATTTCATGCACATGGTTCGTTTCCAATACATGTAATATCATCACTGTTCCACAGAAGAATACTCTAAACCTAACACGTTGAAGCTTTGGATATAACACTTTTAAGAAAAGAGTGAAATATCCATGCACAAACTTTTGATCAATAAAAGTGATTTCGTCCATAGAACTCTTTTAAATCCGAACACCAGTCAATTGACTTATCATTGGAAATCACCTACATTTCTTGATTTCTTCTCAATGACAGCAAGTCAGACAGAATAATTTCCCAGGGTGTTTAGTACCAGTACGATCTTTAATCCAAGTGAGCTTTTTGATTACAATTGGGTAAGTTACTTTTGGGATAAATGCAAATGATCCCATCCCATATCCCTTGAAATGTGTAAATCAATGAGTACAAAAATCCCCATCACTTAAAATTGCAATCAGTTCGGCTTTGCAGTTTCAGTGTGTAAATCTCATTTTAATCAAAATCTTCGTTCATGTGTCATGCCAGCAACAACAGTTAAACATTATTTACATTCAGTTTACATTTCCAATGTGAATAAATCAAAACGTTGATTCAAAGTATACTTTTTCTCTCCTGCGGAAATACTTTTACCAAATTGAATGGTTGCATTTGGGCATGTTATAAACGACTGCTATCACCTGGGCAACTGCAAAATATCAAAACTGTAAGAAACAAAAATGTCAGTTTTTGTACAGAATATTGATCATACTTGGAACATACAAATCTAGTGTCAATCAATACTTTGAAGAGGCTTGCAATGATAAAAACAAGCAAATTGTCCACTTGTACCCATTTAAACATAATCAGCAACACAGAAACATTTTCGCATGACCAACAATTGCAATGATTGGTCCTGAATGAGCAAACATGACTGTCCTCTGACAAAAATGCGTCATTTGGCAATGCAACATTCTACATGTATATATTATACATGAATTGTTTGACAGTATGAACACTGGTTTTGAGTAACTTTTTTGAGTAACTGGTATTGAGTAACTCTCAATATGGACATAGGCCTATAGTTGAATAGTAAACAAAGTCCATGTTATACTGTCCTTACACAACTGCACCACTTTAAAGGTATATTACATAAACAGTCAAGGTTAAAGATCTATACAAAAGTTAGAAAAATGGAATCATAATTTTTGCCATTTTATGCGTTATTTACATTAATTTACACAAACGATTTGATAAAGAATGAAGCACAAACACTCAAAAGAAACGTCTTTTTGAAAGGCGTGAAGTTGCGAGATTTTTCCGAATTTGTACATAAGGCAAACGCAAAACAATTCAAAAGTACCCGAGGTCTGGGGTATTATTCTGTATACTAAGTTTTGCACAGCACTGGTCTATGGAAGGGTGTCGTGCAGCCATTTGCGTGTGGTCACATTAGTTTGTTGGAATGCCATATTACTACATTGATCGGATAACAGGGTAGGAGGAGGCCTTTGTCACAAAGTTGAAGACATCTCACACAACTTTTACCTAAGATGATGCGATACAAGATATTTTCTCAAAAGAAATGGAAAGGAGAGGTGGATTCTCCTGTTTAATTGACGATTAGATTGTGGATTTATAATAGTACTCAGAGGTCACCCAAGATACAAGGTCAATTTAATATCACTTTCAAGTGACACCCAGAATGCTTAGTACAGTGCTAATATGTTTGAAAATTTCAATGAATCATTTTGTACAGGAATTGTTGATTGACTTTTCACACTGATTGATTGATTAATTGATGGATTGAATTTTTGGGGGATGGAGGTTCAGTAGAATGAAGAACTATGCTTGGTATATTTGTATTCATAATGTAAGAGGATTCCAAATACTCTATTTGTATTGAAACTGTTTTGTTGACTTTTTCATTATTATCGAGCCCCTTATTGTCCTCTGAAAATAAAGTTGTTGTTGTTATTGATTGTTGTTGTTGTTTTTTTAACTGATTTTTTTTTTAACTGATTCTTTTTTTAGGGGGGAGGGGGTTGCAGAGCATTGACTTCACATAAAATGACCCATCATACATGCTACTTGTTTCGGTTTAATGCGGCTCGTGAGCGTGGTGCATTCATAGGGAACAGGGTGAAAGTTATGACTTGGTGAGAGATTATTTAGGCTCGGAATTCTCCCTCTTGTGTTTCCGTCAGGTGAGGGAGGTCTTGACTGACAACTTGTCTGATTAGATCAGGATCGAGGCCGATGTTACGAAGTCTCAACACACATAACTCAGGGAGACCTTGGAGATGATGGGTGACAGCCCTGACTGCTTCCAAACTGAATGCATTGTTATCAAGGTCAAGCCCTTTTAAACCATGCCCAGCAGGAAGGATGCTGATCAGGTCCTTCACATCATCATCTACCAACCTGCATGCACTGAGCTGCAAGGCTGTAAGGGATGACGGGATTTTGCTGACATCTTCCACCCGTGCATGCAGGTTGGTGTTATGCAGAGTGAGCGAAAACAACCTGCATCCTTGCAGTGCCTTCAATAGATCAACGACCTCATCCGGGGATCGTTGTTGCACACCCAAACCAGGCATGCCTATCTGTTCCTGCATGCGCAAAAAGCTGTGTGACACACGCCCCACATCAAACCATGACTTTGCCTCAATGGTAACCACAATGTGTGATTGAGCACGGTGCTGTACATCCACCACACCAAATGTTTCCTCAAGGAGGTTAAGCTCCTCCCCCTCCTGCTCAGACAAGTAGTATCTAACCACTATAGGACTAGCTGACTTCATGCTGTCACTCAGAAGAATTCCCCTGAGAAGGGTAAGCACCTGCTTTCTTACATGCATGAGAAAATCTGTACCTTCAAGTGGTGGAGTGACATGCTGTAAGTAGTAGCTCAGTGATTTCAGGTCTTCGTTACTCTTGCAGTCTACGTTAGTTGGTCTGACTAGTTTGGTAGCCAACTCATCTGATTGAGACTCGAATAAAAGCAACCGAGCCAATCCCTGCAGTTCCAACTCATCACCTTGCATCTCTTGTATGTGATCCAGAATGAGACCAGCAGCCTGTCCTGATCTACCGCAACAAAATCTCAGCAGGTATTCCATCGCAAGAACATTGCCTTTTCCAATCTGCTTCAACTGATGAAGGAAATTGTTTACGTCATCTTGTAGCAATTTCACCAGGTGACATGCTGCAAAGTATTCTTGGATGGACTTGTGGGGGAAAGTGACCAGCACTTTTACATCCAGACCACACGTGAACGTTTCACATTGAACGAAACCCACACGACAACCCTCAGCTAAGGAAGACTGACAATTCTGAAATTCAGTTTCATTGAACATGAGTCTTTCCCCGCTAGAGTCTAGTAACCCTTGCAATGCAACACGCCCCAAGTCGTCAATGATGGACATCATGGTGGACATCATGTGCTGATCACCCATTTCTTCATTGCGCCGAATGAAAAGAACCTCTGCAAACTTTGCAAACAGTTCAGTAATTCTCTCAGGCAATGACTTTTGATTTTTCCAAACAAGGCACATCATCTGGGAAATGATTGGAACTACAGCCATTTCCCGGAGATTTGCATTGTCTTCCAGATGTGAAATCAATGCCTCTCCCATGTCAGCAGCATCAGGAAGGTTTAATCTGATGTACTGATCTCTGTCTTGTGGATTGAAGCCAGTTGTCTCCACCTGGGCAAATTTTGGGTGACACCTGAGTACTGATTCCACCATGTGTGGTCTGGTGGTGATCAGCACAAAACTTTTAGTAAGGACTCTGTTGCGTAAGATATCCTGAACCCTGTACACGCCCTCCTCAGATTGCAAAATATCAGACGGAATTTCATCCACTCCGTCCAACAGCAAAGCAATGCGTGATTCATGATTATCAATGAACCCTTTCACTATGGATTTTGTCAGTTTGGTGTTTCGTGCTAGAATTTGGTCAAATATGGCATCCAATACACAACTAGATTGCTGCATTTGCCTCAGCTTTATCCAAAGCACAAGATCGAATCTACCAAGAAGGGGTTTTGATCTAAGTGTGATGGAGGAGTTTGCAACCTTCACTAACAGGGTTGATTTACCCGTCCCGGCCCCACCAATAAGAAGAATCTTGATTTCCTTAACTTTATCCTGATTGAACAAATCATCCAAGGAATTGAGAATGTCATATAGTGCTTCATCTAACAAAAAAATTCCTTCTGGTAATCTCACTGACCTCACTGATTTTGTTTTGCCTGGAATGTTCTTTTGCAGATGTAGAGGAATAAAGAATTCCTCTATACCCACACGACGTGACTGCAGTGTAGGGTGTGCAGGAATAGTCGTTGCAGTTTGCTTGTAGCTGTCAATAATTTCCTGTTGCAAATCCTCAAAGGTACCCGGCCCCTGGAGTCCAGTGAGTTCTAAAAGAAATCATAAAATTAGTATGAATAAACTACTTATTAGGTATACATGAACATGATTCATAACAATCCTTTCAAGCTGCAATTCATCAAAACCGAACAATCTGCATGCCCAGTTTTCAACCTATCATTTTTCTTCTGTAAACAGGTTAATTTTTTTTACCTGTCTTCCGTAACATATTCCATTGGTTGACTTTGACGTTTCCAATTACATGCAGTAAAATGTACACTGAGAAATTTTGCCTGGGATTTAAATTTACGCATCCAGATTTCCTTTTTAAAGGGTCTATGTGGTGATTTTTTCTTATTTCTTAGGCACACTATTTGTGCAACTTTCTACTCCCTTAAATGTATGAAAACTATTTGACATCCCTTTTGATTAAAAAGTGCACTTCTTTAAACACTTAACATTCCATGCTTTTCCGGACAACTGAGGGCGCTGTTGCTGTGATGTCATTTCAGGAAGACACTGTTCAGTTTAGGGGTTTTCTGTTCAATTAGGCACCCATTATTCGGTCATTGAAAACATTTTTGAGAAGCTCATTGGCTTACTGGCATGTAATGACACAACAACGAATACCCAAAGAAAACTTACTTTGAAAAATCCTTTTGATCTCTTCCCCTATTATTTCAAGTCATACATCTCTAGAACTACAAGAGCAGCTAAATAAGTCATGGAACTATGTTCAACATATAATATATGCTAAAAAAGGTACACCATCCTTCCCCTCTCCGCCCCCCCCCCCAATACATTAACACTTGATTTAAGATGTCAAAATACTTTATCGTGTTGAACAAGATTATATTTACCTGGTCCTTCCAACGGCGAGTTGTAAGTGATATTAACTCCACTTGAACCAACAATGACAGGGTTCCGGCTACCGCCGATTGTGCCGATGCTTCCTATGCTAGCTCCACTTTGTTGTGGGTAATCTACAATTAAAAGCGAGAATTACAATATCCTTCAATTCAATTCAATTCAATAATTAGGGAATAACAGTGTGAGGACCTGGTCTTCAATGCGTGACAAAAAATGTGTGGGGGGATGGCTGCTGTTGAAGTCACAGTCCATCATTTGTGATTTGTGCATTATGTTCATTTGAAGTTTGAAGCAACAAAAGTGCACAAAATCTAAAGAAGGGTGCTGAACAACTAACCTGATGAAGTTTCAGCTCAGTGCATGCTGTATATTCTGAGTTAAACAATATTCTACGATCGCGATTTCAAATCAAAAGTTCTCATTTAGCCCATTGCAGATACGGGATGTCACGCACTGAACCGACAAATTATAACTACAGCGCGCGCATGTGTGTTGTGTCAACACTTGCACGTGCTTCGCCGAATTAAAAACGAACCACCAATGTATGAAGCCCAGGAAGGGACAGGGTGGAATTTTTTTTTGGAATTTCCTAATTCGTTCGCACAAATTACTAATTCGTTCGCACGAATTGTTAATTCGTTCCCACGAATTACTAATTCTTTCGCACGAATTGCTAATTCGTTCCCACGAATTACTAATTCGTCCCCACGAATTAGGAATTCGTGCGAACGTGTTAGGAATTCGTGGGAACGAATTAGTAATTTGTTCGCACGAATTAGTAATTCATGGGAACGAATTACGAATAGGAATTCGTGCGAACGAATTACTAATTCGTGCGAACGAATTACTAATTCGTGCGAACAAATTACTAATTCGTTCCCACGAATTAGTAATTCGTGCGAACGAATTAGGAATTCGTGCGAACGTGTTAGGAATTCGTGTGAACGAAATAGGAATTCATGCGAACGAATTAGCAATTCGTGCGAACGAATTAGCAATTCGTGCGAACGAATTAATAATTCGTACGAACGAATTAGGAAATTCCAAAAAAAAATTCCACCCTATCCCTTCCCGGGCTTCATTCCAATGCAAATTTAGAACGATGCATCTTAAGACGCATCAGCTTGCCAGAGAGAATATGATTAGTCCCATTACATGTATTATCTTTCAACCAAGTATGATATTCAACAATAATTTTGTCAGTTACTTTTTGGATGGCTGCAAATGATGGACTGTAGCTTTAATGGAACAAGCCAAAAGAAACAGTAAAAATACTCTGAATTTGTGACTTTCTTTTGGCGATATTTCCAGACTTTTTGTATTCATGTTCAGGGGCCATCTTTAGCTTATGCTAGGTACCTTGTCTTTTCAAAATGTGTTGTTATTATTTTTGTTCGTACTTTCACTCGGGAGGTTACACATTGAATATACATGTCGTGTTTACAATGTAGACCTATCTATATGTTGGTGAAGGGCAAAAACCTAATACTGGTTTAAAATATTTTAAAATACACATTTTAACATTTGGATATGATCTAGAATTAGTGTCCAAGCAAAATGGCAGCCACCGTGTGACACATAATTAATGAACCAACAAAAACTTCATATTCACCCTCAAAACAGCCACAAAATTATCAGACACCCCACCTCAGATACAAGTACTTGAACTAGAGATCAAGGATTAAGATCTACCGGTAAGTAAGGTTTATTAACAATCTTGATGAACAGTGACATTTCCTATTCAATCCTGAGAGCTCCCCTCGTCTCTGCCTTGCCAGTCAAACGAATCAACGTGTACGCGAATGCGAGGGGAGTTCTCGGATTTGAACGGAAAAATTCACTTTTCATCCGGATAGTAAGTAAAAGTCGCCGTGGGGTGACAGGGGCTAGTCTGCAGTGTGGTCACCCTTGTTTCAGGGACTCTGCTACACTATATATTGTGCCTAATAGCGTCAATGCAAAGGATGGAGGGGAAGGATGCTGTCAGGGAACCGATATCAGGGCCAGGGGAGTCATAACATGCAGGGTGTACAGACAAATGTTTGTGTCTCACCTGGTCTTGGTGGTTGTGGTGGTTGTGGCATTGGTTCCTGCTGGGAAGGCTGTCCGCTGCCGGACTGAGTCGTTTGTTGATCATCCCTCACTCCATCAGCCGGTAGTTATTGGGTTGCAGCTGCCTGTCTGTTTAGTTACAGACAGCTTCGGTAGTCTAACCCTGGTATTATCCTGTGAGTGCAAAATACAATCAGGTAAAATCACATAATGGATGCTGTTGGTCAGTCCATCGGTCGAACAGTTGGTCACTATGTCAGTCGGTCGATCGGTTAGTCGGTCAATCTGTCATTCTGTCAATTGGTTTGTTGCTCTGTTGGTTCGTCAGGTGGTCAGTCACTGGTCTTTTAGTATTGGGAACGTCATGGATTTGGGGTGAGGGTGGTTTAGCTTTCTTCAACTTTTTTAATCTTGCCTTCTTTATTTGGTTCTTTTAATTTTTCATTTTTTTGCAACAATGTACATTGTACATTTCAGCCTTTGGAAGAAATAATGGTCCAGAACAGTACTATTTTGTTAACTTCTTATAGATACTGTTCTAGCTCTGCCCTCTGCTTGATACATGTAGCGTGTTCTTATTGCAGTAAAAAAGGAAAAGGCAGCACTTAATTGTTTTCAATTAGCCATTACTCACTAAATATTATTCTGATTGGAAAGACTTAACGCACTGGCAAGGGTATCAATCACTTCTCAAAAGTGGGGGGTGGAGGGAGGGGGGGGGGGTACATACCGGAAAATTTCTGATGTTAACAAATTCTTTTCAGCAAAAGATTTTCATTTCCGAGTTTGGAGTAATTAAACCAGCTATTCTGAGAGCTAATGCAGGCCTTCAATTTTTATTCGGGGACGAAGAAAGTGATGGGGTGGGGCAAATGATTTGATATTTAAAAAGTGGGGGGTGGGGGGGGGAACATAACCATGACTGCGCATGACTGCGCAGTAAATGTTTAAACAAGTCAGAAGTTAAACGTGTCCATGAATACGAGGGGAGCTCCTGAAATTGAATGGGAAATTTCACTTTTCATCCAGATCGTAAGTTAACCACGTACAGTACCTCGATCTTAATCATCGATCTTTACTTTTATCTCAGGTGGTAAACATGTATAATGTAGTAATTTTGTGGCTGTTGGCACTTCTTTGTAGAATATCCCACTACTCATCTATCCCACCTTGTCATAGCTGGCTACGCGGATACCAAGTCACGCTTGACTGCTCACCCACAATATATGCATGCACTTCCCACTCCGTATGCCCATATCCGCGTAGCCACTCCACGGGACCTACTTTGGACTAAGACTATTTTCATCTTCCCCATTCAATTGACGCAGTAAGTCCTGATTCATCCTCTTGGAGGATTTTTTTGAACGGGAAAATAGCGCCCTCCTGCGCCCCTCCCCAACTCAATCTCACTCCGTATCCACGTAAAAAAATATACTTAAAAAAAATAACAAAACTAAAAAAAATATACCAAAATACGGGAATAAACATGTAAATGGTTATGCAAATTATGCACCCTTCCCAAAAGAATTTTAGATCCCTTATAAATACCTTCTCTAGTGCTATAAGAATCTATCTGCCAAGTTTGGTACTTTGGACCATTATAAGATGGAATTTTTGCGCTGGGGTGATATTATTCAAATTAGGTTTTGCCCTTCACTTTGGACCAGTTGGTCGCGATCTTGTCAACAATTGGGAAATCCCTGCTGATTTGGGAGATTCTACTCACAAAATTGGACTCTGTCTTTGCTCAGATCAACTCCGAAATTGACACAGAATAAGATCACATTTGCATTGGCCATTTGACGTCATCGTAAATGTGCCTTTTTTTTCATCATAAATGTGAGAGTCCTAAAGAAACTGCGCATTCCTATATAAACAGTTTTATAGATAGGAATTTGTTACATGTAACTGTTATCTAGATGAAAATTGAGATGACGTTATGGTGCCAGCATCACATGATTTTATATAGTTTCTGAAATTTTGAAGATTATCGCCATTTTTCACCAACACAACATGCTTAATTCAAAATTCTTTTTGTAATAGGTTTGTTAGGTCATACATAGGAAAAAAATGTGTGATTCCATCATGAAAATGTGAATTTTTAAAACAAACATCAGGATTGGTCCAATCGTCATGAAACTTGGTGGAAGGTAGATACCGGTAATAGTATGCAAAATTTGAAATTACGTGAACTGATCATCAACTGATTTAAATAAATGTGAAACTTTTCTTTGTGGCTAATATTTAGCAAAACTTTAAAGTATGAATTTAATACAAGAACATATCAATTACATGACTACGCATTGCCATCACTTCACACTTTGCAATAAAGCAAAGTGTGATTCCTACGCTTGTAAGCTAGCCTTAACCTCATCCAAAGTAACTGACAATGTTCTTACCCCTTTTAAGTTCCCAGTCAAATCACTTGAAGACAAAGTTTTCTACTTTCATGTAAAGCGCACAAACAGTTGAGGCTTTTGATGGGGCGGATCTGGTAAAGATGGCGCTGGACAAACACAGCATCGTCATCAAGTCGCGTGACATGGTTTATATTTAGAGCTTGGGATTTTTGTTTTGCTGCATACATGTACGTCACACGTACCGGTACAGTCTGTTTATCTGTGTACATACAGTATTTACTTGACACTTGAGTTTTAATTTGGACTTTAGAGACAGGTAGCTCCATGCACTGGTTCTATCTACAGGCGTACTTTGTTAGATTTCAATCGCATACACCTCAGCAACTGTGTACATATTTATTTCACACTTGAGTTTTGGACCTTAGATACCGTAGGTTCATGCATTCTATCTACATGTACAAAATGCACTTTGTTAAATCTCAATGGCATACACCTCAGCATCCATTTAATTCCACTGCTCTGACTGCTGTATTTTTAACCCTCAAATAAATGCCCTATAATATTGTAAAAATCTTGCTTGAACCCTACACATGAATTGCAGTTCCTGGGGTTTGTCATAAGTTCAAATGAAATGGAAGTCCGGCTTCCTATTGAACCAATTGTGAAGTTATGTCGTTCCTTAGTTTAATACCCAAGCATGGCCGACTGTGCAGTTTATCGCTCATGTAATTTGGAAACTGGTTTCTTGCTTTCCAGGAGTATAATTGGATAATACCATTGCAGTAGCGTGTATAATACATCTAAATCATAATTGTCCTACCTACCAACCTGGATAATTGTTAGGATGTTACCGTAAACACACACATATTTTCAGCCTAAGTGAACCTACCATGATACGGGTCTTGACACACATCCATGGCTTGGCCGGTGTCAATTCTTGCTGTCCTCTTTGGAGGTTTGTGGCCATGAACTTCCTGTATGCATCTTCATCGGTCTCTGCAAGCTCATCCAGCATTGACCAAAAGCACTGTGCCTGCTTCATCAGGTCATGTTGGACGCCTGTCGCCATAGTTTACTGAAATTGGAAAAGAAAGGAGCAAAATTTTGAAAAAGGCGTCCACGCGATATTCGCAACGGAGCCCTCACCGATGAAAGGTAAATTTCACTTTTCATCCAGATTGTAAGTAAAGCTTAGTATCTCGATCTTCAAATCATAAATCTGTAATTGTATCTCAGGTGGCATATGTAGTAATTCTGTGGCCGTATTGAGGGTGAAATCTGATGTTTTTGTTGGCAAATGGTAGCCTAAAGGTTGTTAATTATTTGAAACGCCATGAAAGTACTATCGCAAGATCATGTCCAAATGTTGAAAATAATGCAGGGGCTACTGTTGCGGCAATTGCTATCATTACAGCATCGTCTGGCTCCCTGACCTAATAGTAAATGTCATTCGCACAAACACATGTGCGCACATCACATGACAAGGATTAGGGTCTGTGGATGGACAGTTCACCACACGCATGCAAAATCATAGCGGGGTACCAACGAAATCAAAGAAAGTTCTTGTTTTGAAGTAGATACAAAATGTTGATTGTCCAACTTTTGTGCAAACAAAAATTCCATTTTCTTTTTTACTATCAGGAAAGAATTCCATTGTACATGTATGGACATATCTAATTTTTCCGATAACATGTCCTGCAAGTCAAGTTTTGCAGGGAAAATATTGAAGTATTTACTGAGAAAACACTTGGAATTGTTCAGACCAGTCTCATAGGGTTTGTGCACAGGGTGTCAAGTGATGTCCAGGTGGGGTATGGAAGTCTTTCTGCTTTGTTTATCCACAGACCATTGTTGTCATGTGATGTGCACACGCGCAGTTGTAACTCCGATGGGGCTTACATTGTGTACTGAGACTTGGCTAATCGTTATCTTCAGGACACCTCTCTTTTTACGAGTTCCGTTCAAAACTGACTTGTGCATTCACTGTTCAGTACCAAAGTGACTTTAGCAGGCTAGTCTTTTTCTTCAGATTAAGTCATGTTTGTTTGTTTGTTGGGAAAAAGTTCCATACTCGGATGTCAATTTATCTGCTGCCAAAAATATTAATTGTCATCTCACCTTGTCATTTGAACCAAAAGAAATCCAGGAAGCTGTGTTTAGGTGAAAAAAAATTACTCAAAATGTGTTTTTAGAGCACATTTTGGATGCATACGTCGTGCAGAACTAACTTCAAGCAGCCGGTCAAAACTGATTGTAGTGGCTGAAAGACAGCGGTACGTTATACACGTGACATCAACAACCATGACGTCCCATGAGCCTGCCAATGATAGTGCAATACGTCATTATGAATATTTATTTTCTCATGAATATTTAGTTTATTTCAATGGATACTTCAAATACGTCCAAAGATTGATTATTGCAACAGCGATCGTGCGCCGCGGCCTAGCGGTTAAGAGTCTCGTGTATCAAGCAAGCGTCAGAGGTTCGAATCCCGATGAAGTAACTGACTGATTAATAAATAGAAATTAAGGAAAGGAGAGGGTGAGAGTAGAGGAGGGAAAGTGGAGGAATAACCATAAAAGATGTAACTTTTGGCGCTAGAAAATTAATTGAAAAAAGTGACGTCCGAGTACGGAAATTTTTCCCCACAAAATACTAAACAAAAGGAAAGAATGCAGTATTCAGCGTTTGTGAACAAAGTATATGGAAATTCAAGAAGATTCTCAAGTATTTTTTTACCAAATTGAAAATGATTCTCAGTCTCAGATTCATGTCTTTTTAAAACATTTTTTACAATGACTGACCTTTATTGAGATGATATATGAAGAAAATGTGGCGTCAGGTTGCAACGTTCTTTCCCAAAACGTTCCCTTTCTTGCTAAACTTCAGGAGTTCCATCTGCGCAACTTTCACGACTTTGTTTACGATCGACCAGGTTGACAGGCGCCCTCTCTAGTTCTAGTTGGACGTAGAAATGTTACCTACTGAGGGCGCCCTTCTCAATTAACGGTGGGGGGGGGGAATTAAAGTAAACCGTTTGGCACATAAATTTGTCTTCGTGCTAGACCTCTATTTCGTCAGGCGCGCCTTTTTTCAACAGAAACCTTTAGTTGACAAAAGTGTGAAGGTGAAATGTATGGGGTAATGCCCTGGTAAACTTATCGAAACAAACGACTTGCATTTTTCGAATAAAAATGTAACACTATTATTCGGTCATATTGTTTGTATTGTTCTACGCTTTCTCATGAACACACTATTTATTTTATCATATTAAATTTATCCCAGACAGCTACCCTCAAATTTCGCTCGCCTACCCCCGCCCTGCAAACTGTTTGCAAGCGGGGGGTATGAGCGAACCCTCACACTTTAATAGGGCATTACATTTCAACAGGTAACATCAAACACTATTATAATACACATAGAGCAGTAGAGTGGTGTCAGCGCGACAAATCAATCCGAATTCAAACACAACACATGTACTGGTTGAGGCAGGATAATTCCAAAAGTGCCACGTGTGATGAACTCATTGCCTCAATAATTGGTCGTGATGTCAAGAGGAGGTCCATTAAATTGGAATTAATAGGAAACATCAAACACTTTATTGTAAAACAATTTTCAAGCAGTAGATAGTGGTGCGAAAGGGCATTTCCGCACATTTTAAATTTTGCCCACTAATATTTTATTTCAAAAGAGGGCGCGCTTTACAACCACCGTTAAGGATTTTACCATTGTACAGAAACGACACAGGTATTATGGACAGACACACTTACTCATAAATTAACTGATGCATTGAATTCATTTACAACCTGCAGAGTCATAACAAATAGAAAAAATTCGAAAAATATTTATGATTGTTGTTCTCTCCGTAAATATTATAAAAATTTGTCAACACCGGGAAAAAAAGCGCCGAACATATCCGAAGTCAACTTTATTGGAGCGAAAACAAAAAGCGTGGGTACAACAACTCAATAAAATTATCTTGCGATAAACTGAAATTTGGGTTAATATGTGATGTCATAAGGAAGGCTATTACTTTTCAACATTCATTGGAAATCTCATACTATATTTCATGCACTTAAAGAGCAGAGAGCAATGAACAGACAGAGCGCGCGCGGCGTCCCCACGTACACTTTTGTCAACAATTCGTTTTATGCAAAAGATGTTAAAGTATATTAGATAGGCAACTTTTTTCAAACAAAACAGAAATTCCTTTGAAGGTAAAAAGGAGTATTAATTAATATTTCTCTTTAGCGTCATGTAATTTTTTAATTTCAAATAAAATGCTATTTTGAATATTTTGTGGCATCTTCCTGCACTACAACTTGTACAAGGCGTCCGGAAGCCTAACACCATTACTCCAACACTCATTGTCAATCGTCCACGCACCCTCCCACACTCCCGCGCTGCCCCTCCCCCACCTTGGCTCGCCAATCCAGATAATCTACTTAATACTGAAGGTAAACCTCTTAGTCAGATGGCCTAGCGGTCTAAGCCACCTGCGGGATTCGAACCCGTGCCCGGGCGCTCCAAAGGCGTAGTCTTTGGAGCGCCCGGGCACGGGTTCGAATCCCGCCCAAGTTTTGAATTAAACACAATTCAAGTATAAGAAAATATCTTCTTGATATTTTTTTCGGGAAGAGGGGGTGCTCAAAACTCTTCAGTGGCCAAGAGAACGAGTGAACATCACAACCAATTATCTAAAATATTAAACAGTGATTAAAACCAATGTTATTGAGGAGAGAGATTTAGAGATGACTAGTGAGGGGTTTAACATTTGAGATATACTTTTAAATTGCTCGAATTATTATGGGCCGTAATATTGTTGTCAAAATTTGAAAAATAATAAGAACACAATTAGAAAGACATTATGGGGTGCTGGTCAAATCCGACGATCATGTGGTCACGATAACTAAAAAATACATGTGTCATAGAATTGAAATTCTACATTAAATTGAAATTGCGTCTGTTGCTGGTCCTAAATGTCTTAAATAATTATTTGACATATCAAAAAGAGTAGCGAAACAATAAAAATATGTGAAAACACATTTCAGTGTTTTTTGGTTTCCTTTGCAGAATGATCAAACCATTAAGAATGTTTTACTTAATGTCGTTTTATTTTATGTTAAATTAATGGGGGGGGGGGGTTCGAGTGCCGAAACATTAATTCAACAGACAAGCCACCGCATCACTGGGGTTTCTCAAAGAAAAATATTTGTCTTGACTTTCATCGTTCTTTATTTCTTTTTGATGGCCATCCAATTGCATTGTCAGTAAAAAAAAATATTCACAGCAAAACAAGCTAACCTTCCGAAAGCGACAAAAAGAAAAAACAAAGAAGCCCATATCCAATTTCTGTTTTGGACATCGACAGAAAAAAACCCAAAAAATCCCCAATATCTCATTTCTTAACCGTCAGTGTCATTTTGAATCGGTTGTTCCCATAGCTTTCTTTAGATTCTATGCCATGTTTGTATCTTCTGCAATGTGCGACCACAAGATGGCGCTCTTCAAATCGTCTGAAGTCGATT
This sequence comes from Patiria pectinifera, assembly GCA_029964075.1. Classification (NCBI taxonomy): domain Eukaryota; kingdom Metazoa; phylum Echinodermata; class Asteroidea; order Valvatida; family Asterinidae; genus Patiria; species Patiria pectinifera. Next base: position 35,870,942 of record CM057150.1, read on the forward strand.
GCCTGAATCAACAGAAAAGAAAAGAAAACTTTGAATCTCTGCCATACATTGTGAAAACAGAGCATACAATTCGAAGAAGAAAACTCATTTGCAAAGTAAACGTGGATTGAAAATGCAGCTATAATTGTTGATTAAAAAAAATTATGATGACAAAATTCTTCCTATAGGTAGGCCTATCTCAATTACGTTGCTTTATTTTCATTTGTAATCATTTGATGATGATGACCTCAGTTGTGAAATCATCATGTGCAGCCTGGAACGGTCTCATTGTGTCTTACGCTGACAGAGGATCGTGATCTTGACCTTGATCTTCATCATGACATCAGTCGACGTCACTGCTACGTGATTATTGTCTCGACAATGCCAATTTTAGGCTTTGAAATAAGACTATAGGCCTACATTTTAAATGTTAAAGACATTGACAGCCATGAAAGTCAAAGTTTTCCCACCAATACAAATATTTTTCTGCACCCCAAAATTTTGGGCAAAAATATGTAAAATATCCAAAATTCTATAAAAAAAAAATACAAAAACAATTCCAGCCAAATTCTGGGTGCACTACTGACTTAAACTTAAAGCAATAGAGTGGCCGGGAAAATATTCAGTTTAATTGGTAATTTTTGGAAACGACAATTGTTTGTCTTACTTCCTAGGCTTGTTTTACTAGTAATGACCAAATGGGCGAAATTTCACGACTTGTGCTTAATCTTTCAATTTCTTGAATATTCAACTGAAACAAACTTATGCCTATCTCCCTGTATTAAAGCGACAACAAAAACCATTACAAAAAGTCCATATTTCATTTCCGTTTTGGACACCAAAAACCAAAACCCTTATCTCAACAGCAACGCAACTATTTCCTATTTCCAACTTAACCGTCAGTTTCAACTGTCATTTTTTCCCATTTCTTAAATTCTAAGCCATTGCGTCTTCGGCAATGTTTCACCGCAAGATGGCGCTCTTCAAATGTATCATCTGAAGTCATCACTACCACCATCAGGCACTGCCTGAATCAACCTGCAACGAAAAAAAAAAGAAAACATTGATTCTGTGGCATACAATAATATTCTGAAAACAGGTCATACAAGTCGATTACTCATTTACAAAGGTAATGTGGAATATCTAGGCAGCAATAATTGTTGATATTACTTTTAGGCCTACATGATGACAAAATTCCTCCAAGTAGTGTTGTTGGCTCATAAGTTGTTTTGTTTTCGTTAATTGGTGTGATAATTTTATCACTTTCACCCTAAGTCTGTCATGATGTTGACCTCAGTCGCGAAATACATCAGTGTGCAGCATGTAACGGTCTTGTTGTGTGCGCTGATCAGAGGATCGTGATCTTGACCTTGATCTTCATCATGACATCAGTCGACGCCGATGCTACGTCATGTACGTCTTTCAATAAGATATGACTACTCATTTCACATGACAGAAAAACATGTTAATTTACATGCCTACATTAACGAGCAATAAACACATGCATACCTGATGTAATTACATTGTGATTGTGTTCTTTAACGTCATGACTACATAGGTCACATTTTTTTTTTGCTTGTAGGCTTGTAGTTTACAAGTTCATGATCACTGATCTTGTGGGATTCTCATCTTAGATCGCATTCAGGATACTCAGATCTCTGACCCTTGACCTTAGATTTTAGATATCCCTGATCTAATCATGGCTCCTCATATAACTATTTCAGTCGTCGTCATAGTCTTAAGGAATAATTTATTATATTTCTCTTCCAAGATATAACTGCCTTAATTTGCAAGGGTATTGTATCACATCTGTCCCCATGCAGTCTATCATAGCCTGAGACTAATTTCCATAATTCCTTGGAAAATATCCTTATTATTTAGTGACGTGCCTAATTATATGCATCTTAATCAATTTCTCTTTGGATATTCTTTGGCGAATGTTATTGTTTCAATCTCACTTTGCAACCTCCCCCTTTTCAACTTCCCATGGCTGGTAAAATGTTAGGTTTCTCTTTTCCAGTTGGCCTACATGTAAAATCCCCTTTTCGTTACTGATGAAGTATAATTATAAACAGTGACTTTAAGAATAAGGCTTACCTTTTCCCTCATAATGTCCATGTCTTTATGGTTGTTTACGAATACAGGCCGCGCTCCTCGCGATAAACTTATGAAATTCGGTTTCCTGTAATTGTTAGGTTTGCCTCGTGCGCGGAAATTAGTGGAGGTTGAATTCTTTACATTACAACACGGTAGGCCAAGCGACAGTCCGGTAAAGAAATTACCGAGTGTTTCATTTCCTATCGTTTGCGCTTCAGTTCATTTCACCTCGAATGTTGCCGTGAATTACGGAGCAAAACGAACACGGCGACAGCTTCAAAGTCTTCTGGGTTACCTAGAATTAGTTTACATCGTCACTGTTCTCATTGGCATCAATTTTGGAAATATTTTATCGCAGAAAAAAAGAAAGGAAGTTTAAAACAAAAATACTCACAAGGTGTAAATGTCCGGCATCCATCTTGAAATGCAAGCAGCAGATGAGCGGGCGAAAGTCAGACGGTTGGGCTCAAGGCGTAATGCGGTTCAAAAACCCTATCACTTGTTTATCTCTCCGCACATCACAAAATGAATTTGTTTTTCTATTTATGTTTTACTTGTGTCTCGGGTCATGACTTGTTTTTATTAATCACAACGATATAATGGATCATGCTGCTGAATAGGAAACCAGTATCAAACCATATCAAACCATTTTATCAGAAAATGGGGTTCTATTTTTCTTTATCCGCGGACTAACACGCACTAGTCTCAATGTTCGCTGAAAAAGTGTAAGAGCGGTTCTGATTGGTCGAAAGTCAACAGGATATATTCTGGGGTTGGCTGGGATTGGCCAAGATACACAATTTGCATACGGCATGTCGCGTGCCAGGTGTGGAATTTGGATGACAATAGCTATTTGCATAATTCTTCGGAAAAGCCTGAGTCAGAGGTCAATGCTTTGTATTGTGCGTCATACCGGTCACACGACGACAGTTTCATGACTGCAGTGCTGTGATTGCATGCAATCGATCGTGCTGGTAAATTTTAATTAGGAAAGAATAAGCCGACATCTCAACAGCCAACAGTAGAGTAACTGGGGTCCCATGAGGGAGAGGGGAAGGTTGGTCTCATTGGAGGCACACAAACGGTTTGGTCATTGTTTTTTTAAAGAAATTTGCAGATGTTTTCTTTACCCATACCCGGCCATATCAGAATATCATTGCCAAACATCTTGTGACTTTTATGCTTTCGTCAAGACCGTGAATTTATTATCAGAGCTCTTTATAGAGATGCTTGCCACGGATTTTACTTGCTTGGAAAAATTCGGCTTAATAATTATTCCATTATAAATTCGATGATTTTTTACAATATATTTTGTAGAAAAAAAGGCACGGAAAACGAAAATGGGAAAATCAGGTTTATCTTCACAACCTTCCCCGGGCGCGGCGCCGGCGAACGTATTTTCCGATTTGGTTGCCCCATAGACATAAAGAACCTACAAACTCTGTGTTATCTGCGTACACATTTCGAAAGGTATGTACAAATGTAACTAGTTTTAGAATTTAAGGTCCAAAAATCTGCTTGGAGGACCTCACCAGACAGCCGCGTATTGTGTGCGCTTTATGTGTGACGTGCCGAACAAGTTTGCCCATGATTTTTAAAAATGGCGGCTTCACTGAAATTACGGTCTTGCGCCCCCTGTTGTCCGTCTATAGGTTCTTTATGTCTATGGGTTGCCCACAGTATGTAGCTTGCGCCACCTGTTGTTCAGTATTTGATACATCCCTCGATGCACCATCGGTCGCGCATGCGGCACGTCGATCGTCGTGGTGTCATCAGATAAAAATTGTTTTGCACGTGGAGCTATTGTTGGCCGTGGTTTTACACACAGACTCATAAAGTTTTGATTAGCATTTACAGGATAACTAGTTTAGTACTAGAAACCTTCGAAAGAATGTCAATTGCGTCCTGAATTCATAACGTGTATCCTCGAGCTCGACCCTCCATATTCGGACGCAGCTTATAACGCCGCCACATGGTATGATCGCGTCGTTTTAGGAGGTCTGAGACGTCATCAGATAAGGTCAGTTAAAGGTTGAAAAACATGAATCTGGACTGAGAAACTGAACTCTCCATAGACTGACTGTGTGTAGTTAATTATGCAAATTAATTGTAATTTATCACGTGATGACAATTGAAAAATCTGGAAAAAATGTGGCAACCTGAAGCTGAAGCCACTTCCATTTCCAATTCCACGCTTGTGTACAATGTCTGTGGAGACTAAGAACATTTTCTAAGTATTTCCTAACAAAATTGGAAATATTTCTCAGTCCCAGATTCATGTCTTTAACACTTATCATCATTTTTGCAACAAATGACCTTCATTGAGATGATGGGGCCTATATAGAGAAAAAAGTAGCGTCAGGTTGCAACATTCTTCTTCCAGGTACAGCTGGTTAAATTTTCGTCTGGTGCATTGTCGTGGAAAGCAAGACAACTGTTTCATGTGTTACGCGTTCACGCAGAAGGCACTCACAGTCTAACGCATGAAACAGTCAGTTGGAACGCGTGTCGCGTAACATTCCCCAATACGTGTAACCACGGCCTAAGCTTTGTCGCTGTGTCTATAGCTGAGTTTATTTTATCGCGACAACAGGTGAATGACCGAAGACCCGATAGAAAGCACCCACTGATTGGTAAAAATCTAGAGGTCAAGATGCGGTTGTCTTCCATAACTAATCAGCGAATCTGTTCAAAAATTATAGGGCATGGCTTAGATTGCCATGGTCTATTAATAGACTAGCACATACATTGTGTATTTTGCGCAGTAGAAACATCCCTATATATCTGAGTGGAACAACCCGCTATATCGCAGCGGCGCACACATGCTTTGGCCTCTCTTTTTTAACTTTGTGCGCGGACGTGACACGTCCTTTCCAACCTTGTTTTCATTTGTGGTTTTTTCATGGGTAATCCAAATCATTTATTTCATTGAAAAATACTCAAACTACTTCTTGCTGTGTTGAGACACTCAAAGAAATATTTAGACTCTGATTTTTTTTTAACCAACAGACTTTGAATGTTGTTATTTGACGCCTAAAAATTGGGAATCAGCCAAAGCAGTCCTGTATGGCGGTCGTGTGGAAAGGATGCAACCGTGTGGGATGGCCGTCACTACAAGCAGTCACTTCTTGGTAAGTCCAACGTGATCATTTATTAAGTTGCCCCATTCATGGGGAGGGGAGGGGAGGGGTAGGCTTTTTTTTTGGAGGGAGGGGAAATGGAGCAACTAGAAACTCTTCAGCCCTTTTCACACTAGAGCCTCTCAACCTGGGTTGAAATCAACCCTGGGCAAACCCAGTGCTGCCCAGGGGGTGAGTTTTTTTAATTTCAACCCCATGTTCAACCCCGCATCGTTTCACACTTGTTTCATGCAAATCAAGCTTATCATGCTCAGTTACTACTGTTTTGAACCCTGGCCAGAATTTCAACCCGGGTTAAAAATGGTCAGGAGCAGGGTTGAGTTCAAACCGGGGGGAAATCAATCTCGGGGTTGACGCATGGTTGAAATTCTTTAAGTGTGAAATGATGCATGTTTTCAACCCTACGTCAACCCCGAGATTTGTCTAGTGGGAAAAGGGCTTCACTTTAATAGAGAGAAACCATCGTCGCAAGCTTACTTGTGGACCCCTTTCCCGCAAGACAAATGAAAATCCACTTTGATCACCAAGCTAGCTGGCATGTTTAGAATAAAGAATAACTACATGTTTATGTGTTTTGAACTCATTTACAAGTGTCCCCAAATTTGGTAAAGTCACAGAGTTTGGGGATGTTCTAAAGCAATATGCCTTCAGAAACCACGAATGCGGATACAATTGGCACCAACCATGTTTGTCCGTGTTTACCCATCCTATGAAGATGGTAAAAAGAGAAAACAGGTCACGATGAAGCCATTCTTGTAAGAGCAGTGGCCCCAAAATATTTGTTTTCCACAAATTTAGCATCAGAAATTACAGTTGTTTGAGCTGGAAGGCACAAATACCAGCTGTGCAAGTCAGATTTTCAGATGTCCTAAGGTTTAGTTCAACAGAATAATATTTAAAAGATTAGTCATAAAATGTTGCTAATAAATGACCTTATCCCAGGGACTAAAAAGGATGAATGCATTTATTTCAGCTCATTTCAAAACCTCAGATTTTACAAGTAAATTTGAATAGAATTTATTACAGTAGAGTTTAAAAAGTTTCATGAAAATTAACAATTCTTTGTTGAAAGTCAAAACGGCAGTGACAGGGATAATTTTTTTCATTAATTTCAGATTGAAATGGCAACCAAATAGGTACAACAATCAAAACAGAGGTCTGGAATTTAATTCTTGAAAATGCAAGGAAATTTCAAGTAGGCAGTCAGGCAAAAAGCAAGGCAACGGAGGCCATTATAGCGTCCTGACATTCAATACCATTGATTTGAACATTTGTTAAATGATTGGCAACCTTTCACACTTGAAGAATGTTTACTTTCAAAGAAAAACAATAAAAAATTTCCTCAAGATAATCCCTTGTGAGTAAAGTTTACAGAAGTCTTTATTCTATGAATTCAGACAGGAAACCAAATTAATAGGATAACTATTTGTGCTCATCTTTAGCAGACATTTTGATGATTAAATGATCATCCACATTAGTGTTTCATTGATATAAATGCAAATGTACAAAGCTTGTAAATAATAACATTAAACATGATTTCTATTAAAAACTACAATAACGAAAAAAAAACTACTGAACTTTATTTTAAAGAAACTGAGTGAATTTTAAGACTTATTTCTAAAGTAATCTTGATTAACTTTCATAGTTTGTATATGCTTAAAGGTGAATTGTACATAGGATCATTTGCCTTTTACAGGGTTTTTATCGCCGAAGCAACAAAAGTGCTCAGTATTTTAAGTATGGTGCATAACAAGCATTCTGTTCAAGTCTTAGCTGAGTGGCTACTATACATTTTGGAAAAAACAGAGAAAGCATAATGCACAAGTCTTTGGATCTCGTAACTGGATTCTGGAGGCACCCCATTTTGAAAGCACCTTCAATGTTTGTTTTCTGACAATACCATTTCAGGTGGAATTATTTCACAGGGTATTTGTTACCAGTCCTATCTTCACTTTGAGGTTTCTGTCATTAAATCGGTAGGTGCTTATCTGGTTAATTGCAAATGATCATACATGGCTTTAAAAAGTGAAGTTAACAGAAATACAGAATAATTGATATTGTACAGGCTGTAATTTCCATTGTCAGAAAATGTAATGTAGAGATAGCACAGTATACAATGAGTAGATGTATGTTCTATTAGGAACAAATTGAAGAATATACATAAAAGGAGTTTACAAAGTCTTGTTGTGACTACTAAGATCTACATACAGTGGTGAATTGTTAAACACTTAAAAGTCTACTTGATCATTTAATTTTTACAATAATATTGATACTTTGCAAACAAATTAATAATTTTTGCTGAAATCCAAACTGAAGTGATGATTTTTGTTCATTTCAATATTTCTGAAAATGGCAAACAAAAATACAAAATGACGAAACAGAGGTGTGCAATTAAATTATTGAAATGATGAAGAAATCTGTTTGTTTTGCTTAGGAAAAAACTTGGATTAGACATTTGCTATTTGTGTGGGGCCTTTTCAAGGTGGCAGTCAGGCCAAAATCAAGGCAACTGAGGCCGTATAGCTTTCTGAAATTCAGCTTAATTCAAATTAAGATAAAAACATTCTGATAAACATGAGTCTTAATTCTGTGAATTAAGACAGGAAACCAAATTAATTGCACTCATCTTTAGCAAACATAAATTTCAATTAGTAAATTATCTTCAATATACCTGTAAGTGTATCGTAAATTCAAATGTGTAAACTGAAACTGCAAAAAGTAATGTCAAAACTGAGTAAATAAAGGCCTATTGAACAGTAATCTGAGTACTAACTATCGTGCTGAACGTACATGCTTAAAGTGAATTTAAACAACATGTATATATCACAAAATACTTCTCAAGGATGAAGTGCTGGTAAAACTGTCTCAAAAGTTCTATTAACAAAAGTACAATACATAATGGATAACATGTAGATATTCCATTAGCAACAAATTTCAGAATCCCAGGGAGTTTACGAAATCTTGGCTATATCTTCAGCTTTGGCTTGTACTATTTAAAGCCTTTGATGAGGTCAAGATATAAACCTCATGAACACTGTCAACACAAGTCTCCATTCTGTGAATGAAGATCTGAAACCACATTAATAGAATGAGCTTTGTCATTTATCTTTTTGATACATTTGGACAAATCAATTTACTTGGAAGAGTAGTGTTTTATTAATTAAATAGGCAGATGCCAAAAGCAAAAAAGTAACACAAAATTAACTGAGTGAATAAAGGCTTATAATCTTGAACACTAATATGCACATATTTGAACTGAGTAATGCATTATCTTGAAAACTAATCCCAACACTAAATTGAACTGAGTAATGCATTTGTAAAGTTATAATTATTCAAAATAAATGTAAAGAATGTTGAATATCTCAAGAACGAAATGATCCTAAACATTTCTCAAGTTTTGTTATAAAAGATAGCAGAATATATACAACAGTCTTAATTGTGTTTATGAAATCTTGGCTTTGTCCCTGGCTTTGGCCTCAGGCTGCATGATTTTTGTCCCCTGATGTAACTCCAGTGCAATATTGGTCCATTTTCTTCTTTAGAGACACCAAATCCTGTCACACAAGGCCAATGGATGGTTGGTGCATTTTCAATGAGTTTGAATGTGGTAGGATTCTTAGGAATCTAGTGCCAGAGATGAAGTGGAAGCCACAATGAAGCCGAGGTTTCATAAACACCACAAAAAAGTTGGTAAGTATTGGATAGATTGATGGCAATCCATGTACTGGGTGAGGGGTGTTGGGTTGAGGAGGCGGGGGTCATTACATTCAAACACCTCAACACCAACTAAACTCCCCTCTCCTTTCAAATTTATCAGTCAATTCAGATTCCAGTCATTGTACATGTAAGCTTAAAACAAATTATCCCAATCAAATCAAATGTAACTAGTCAATACACTGTTTATATAGGCCTAAGACTTTGTTTAGTAACATAATGTAATTGATGAACTGTTTATTTAAGAATTTGTATGGTGAAATGGTTCACATCAGAGGGATCTGGCAGTTTGGATTTTTGAGGAGAGATGTGATATGAGTGGGACATGAATGTTGATTGGTGCTGTAATGACTGGACAATTTCATCCTCAACATTTGCTGTTGGGATGATGATGATTGCTAGTCAATGTCATGTTGGATGACATCACACCTTATGATACATCTCGATTGAGCTTTGTTCAGCCACTGCCAGCTGGCCATCGGATGTGAAAGACATTCCCTGTGAGAAATACGGACCCTGAGCCAGGCAATCAAGAAACCTGCCATCTAGGTCATAGTGGTGAATATGACCAGTGTCAGACTCACCTTGGTCCACTGCAAGGTAGATGCCTGAGCTGTCACAGCATACACCCTGGCAGTACCCCACTGGCCTACCATTAATGGTTGGTATAATGGTCCAGATTGTTCTACCTTTGCTATCACCAACATCCACTTTATGTGTGTTACCTCCACTGACCACAACTCTATCAGTGTCGTCATCAACAGCCAGGTAGTGAGGTGGAGTCTGCACTGGTATGGTGTGTAGGATCTCACCATCAGTGGGTCTGTGTTCAGTCCACACCATATTATAGGTGTCGCCTACTAAGATGCTATTCTTTGTTACTGCTAGACTCGATAGGTTCATTTCTGTCGTGTCTACCTGATGCTCGGGCACCGTTGGGAACTGCATAACAAGAGTGTTGTCCTTCATGTTGAACACCTTGACATACTTGCTTCCCTCTTCCAACACAAGCAAGCGTTGCTCAGGATTGTGGATGGCTGCAACTGCCACTGGACCTGTGGGTAAAGAAGAACTCAAATGTAACATATGTACAGTATATAAATGCACTGTCACTATTCTGAGTCCTCATGAAATATAATACCTGATAACCTACCTTAAGATAATAATGAAAACATGGCCTGCCTTAAAGCCTGGTCATGTAGAATTAATAGGCCTACATGAACATTGTGCAGTCTTCAACCACCATACTTCTATCAGTGTTGTAGTCGAGTCCTCCTCGTCCGAGTCCGAGTCCGAGTCCTTGAGCAAAGGACTCGAGTCCGAGTCCGAGTCCTTGTCAATTTTTGATGTCCGAGTCCGAGTCCGAGTCCTTGAAAAAAGGACTCGAGTCCGAGTCTGAGTCCTTATGTATCAAATTCAAGTGGCGGTTCACCAATACTATATTAACGTTTTCAAAATGTCACTATCAAATGTCAGGTGATAGAGAAGGGGTAATGGTTTTGGCTGTATGCACTATGCAATGCATTCATTATGTTTATAATGTACATTAAAAAAAACTTGCATTAACTTTTACCTTAGTATGCGTAGAAGCCTACTGATATTGACGCAGATACTACAGTAAAGTGACAATTACAATTAGCATATCATCTTCAGTAATTATTCTTCACATTTTTTGCTTTTCTTTATTTCCCTTTCTTACAGTAAAGGTTAAAAAACTTGTAAATAGCATAACTGTTAAACAAACTATCAACAGAAGGCAGAGCCACAGATCAAGTCTACAAAATATGTAAAGACTAAAAGAAACTGATCAATCGGCAAGTTATTTTTGCGAGCGGCAGAACTGCGGAATTCGGTTCCACAGCAAAACCAAATCAAGGTGAAAGACATAAAATAATTGAAATAAAACACCTAAAAAAGACCCGATTTTGCCGGACTCGAGCCGGACTCGAAGCCGAGTCCTCGAGTCCTTGGGGTCCGAGTCCGAGTCCGAGTCCGAGTCCGAGTCCTTGAGCAAAGGACTCGAGTCCAAGTCCGAGTCCTTGAAAAAAGGACTCGAGTCTGAGTCCCGAGTCCGAGTCCTACAACACTGACTTCTATTAATGTGAATAACTGCAACGTCTTGGAGAGTTTTGCAAAGTCTTTTATAAAGTTGATGCACTCTCTGTGGTATTCTTATTGTACAAACATAAAAAAAGATTAGTCTTATATTTAACGGTATTGCGATTTTTGTTGGCAATAAAAAGGTTGCTCAATTTACAAATGAAGCAGGGCATTTCCATGGGTAACAGACTGACATTTTGGGAGGGGTTTTCACAATGTCCCTGCTCTAAGGTTATTGTAGTAAGTTAGGACCTAAACTTAAGTACATTTTTGTTCATTGCAAGTGCCCCTATAACCTGCAGTTTTCTTTCCAAATTTATTCTTTGTTGGGGTCCGGTAAACTTATGTGTTGCCATGGTAACAGACTAACACTTGCGCATCCTGCCTTTTCCAAACTGAGTGTTCAGTGGAAAAACTCTGTGAAGTTGGCAATAGAAAGTAATGGTACACTAAATAAAGTCCTTGCTGTTTATAAATGGTGGTGGTTTTTGTAAATCACTGCCGGGTCAACTGGCGTGATCAAAAATATGCTCGGTAACAGACTGACATTGGTGGTCATGGTGGTAACAGACTGACATGCTCTGAGTTCATGTGCAACATGCACAGTAAATCTGTATGTATGACCTCTTTGTCATGTTCTTTTCCTGTTTAAACTGAGGTTTTAGGTGTTTGAAACCATTGTGTAATTACAGGTGTGATTTTGGACAAAACAAGAAAAGTAGTGTTAAAAACACAAATGCCCCGCAACCATGCCTATTTCCATCACATATTACACCACTCTATTAACATCAAATACCTGGGTCACATAGAACGTTCACTAACATCGTTATTGTTTTCTTTAGGCTACGGATCCCATAATGAATTTTTGTTTTTAGTTTCTCTGTTAGGAAGTCATTGTATGTGATTTAAGCAAACTGACTGGATATTTTCAGTCTTAAGCAAGACATTTCTCAAAGGCAAATCCTTTTAGCATAATTCTTGGAGCATTTACAAGGCCTAGCTACATGGAATTGAGAATTTTTTTATAATCAAAAGAAAATATGGTTATTTGAATAAGCTTGAGTTATCATCATGACATCATTTCTTTGGTTTTTAATAATGAGAACAGTTGGCCTATGGGGTCCGAAAGTGACTCAAAATCCTAAGAACAACCTACAGAGCTGCATATACATGTACATTTACTACAGAGTCTCAGGTTTTAGTAATACATGTACATGTGTTTGTTTTCTGTTGTTTCAATTAAAAGTATGACTGTCCAAGAAAAAAAGGGTGGAGAAGCCACATTGATTATACATAAAACATGTATAGAAAGTGTACAGGCCCCCCTAATATTTCAGTGAGTGATTACATTTGCACATGTATACTGGTTTGGTGAGAAAAACAGTAAAAAAAAATCAGATCCTATTGTTTTAATCCTAATGACCTTGGCCTTTGTCATATGGGGTCCAAACTTATAAGTTACACTAGCAAGCTACATACATCAGTTTCATGAAAAAATAATCAAAACAAAATTCGCAAAAAATCAAATGAAATAAAATCCTATTGTTTTAATCCTAATGACCTTGGCCTTTTTCTTATGGAGTTCAATACTAGCAAGTTACCTTCATTGTATCAAGGTTCAAGACATACATGGACAATCCAGATACCGCTGTGGAACCAAATGCACACACACACATGCACATGCACCCATGCACACCCAGGTTTACGTTACATACCAATTGTGGACTTTCCATTGCTTTTGTAGTTAAAATTAAAAGACCAGTGGAAAAACTCATTTTTTTCAAACTGTGAAAACTCTTTCAACCCAATTTTTTTCTATGATCCCCTTTAGTGTTTCTCTTCATTCTGCCACAATAAACCTAACCCAAAAATGCCTCTAAACCTGTTTTCCAGAAATGGGGAAACAAATTGTGGACGTGGGCAAGTCCACACTTCGTTGCTGCTACCGTACCTACATTATGTTGACGTGCTTTGTTCGGAAGTCCACACTGCGTATATGTGAGACAAGCTCACACGGACGGACAAGGGGGAAACAGTATGCTCCTTCGGTTTCGCCGGCGGGGCATAAAAATCAAATTTTGAATGATGATTTTGGCCCAAAAAGGTGATATAGCGCCATCTAGTGTTGCAGTAGGATGGCAAAGGTTGTTTGAATGCTTCTATAATGTCTCAAACAATACTTGTACCAAATTTGAAAGCATTTGAATGCAAAGTGTTCAAATTATGCCAAAAATACTGTTTTTTGGACCAAAAATTGCAAAATCATTAAAAAAAGTAAAGCGCCCTCTTGTGGTGGCAGTAGCACAACCAAATGAGGTCAACTTATTAAGTACCTACCAACCAACATTCTTGCCAAATTTCAGGAAAATGGCTGAAGTAGTGGTCAGAATACCTTCACCTGGGCCACTGTTTTAACTTTGCACTTTACCCACAATGCTTTGCATCTAGAGCCATAGACTTGTACATGTATCATAGAAGGGCCTACCGGTACATCATAGCTTGATGACTACAGAGAATCCAAAAAAGAGAGTTATTCTAACTCGAATATAAAAGACTAAAAAAATATTTTTTAGATATTTTGGTAACAGACTGACACATATAGTTATAAAAATTTAAAAGCGGGAGGATTTTGAATAAAATGCAAAACAAATTCAATTTTGTAATTCTAGACAATAAAAATATACCTAAAACTGCAATTTATAAAATGTTTGCTTTTTAACCAATAAGTGCTTTTTTCACCCATTTTCATGTCATTTTTGCATTTGATGTAAAATTGAGTGATTTTTTTTGTATTCTGTACCTTATCAGCTTAATAATGGTAGCCAACATGACCATTTATTATAAAAAACAATTTTTGACCCTCAGGAGGACATTTTCACGGAATTGCCCAGCATTAAACAACATAGACCCAATTTTTAGTCATCAAATACTTGTAATTAAAAACTGTATAATAACAACTCAGTTTTTGCAAACTTTAAGAGCGCCCATCACAAAATTTTCCAAGATTGTTTCTTACCGGTACGTCATAAACTAACAACTGAAAAAAATATGAAATTGGAAGCATACATGTACATTGTTTTTCATAATTCAAGGTCAAAGGTAATTTTGTTATGTATTCTCTCTGTGCTTCAATGTACGATTTTGGTTTTATTTTATAAAATGGCAAGAGGCCATTCAAAGAGCTTTACATCTTGGCTTTGTAGGTGCTGTAGTTTTGGAGATAGGCCTACAAGTATTGAAAGTTTGGAGGTCATGCTAATTAGTCAAAGTTCGTTGAACCGTATCTCAGAATCTAACAAGCCAAATTAAAAAAAAAAATCAGTTCTGGGGGTTTCTCATACAGGCCAATCATCACACCAAATATTTCAATCTGTGAGGGTCAGGTCCAAAATCGTGTTGAATTGACACAGAATGACACATTTTTGAGAGTCAAAATTTTGTTCTTGCAAGAATAACAAAAACGGCCAATTTGTCCAGGATGCTTGTGTAGACATTTATATCCTACATTTAAATGCTCTTTGAAGCCCAATTGGGTGCTTTCCAGGATAGTGTCCCTGAAAATCACTTTTAATTTGATATGTTGGTGTCATTGTATGATGTCACCGTTTTTGTCACGTCTTCGTACAACAGAGCATGTTTGTACAAAGATTTTTCTTCATACCTTCACCCGTTATGGAGAAATCCATTTTGTTCTATTCATACTCCTTTTAGTATTTTGAATTCACCTAACTTTAATTTGACCGTCAACCCCAGAAGGTCAAGCAACTTCACATGTACACAGGACAAAAAAAAGGTTCATCAACGGATGGTCCATCCGATCACAAAATGTAAACAAGATTATTTGCTTTGTTCAGGAGTTATGAATGAAACAAAACGGTCACTTTTTGAACTACAATTTCTTGTAATTTGATACCTGCTGATGTCATTATGACTTCAGATTTGAATGTATACAGTGTCAGGGGTATATGATATGTTCAAATCAATTTTAAAGTTCCTGAATTGTTCCTTTTAAAATATAAGCCATGGAGCTTTATTGTCCAGAAAAAAAGCAAAGCACGAACACTACAGAAGAACAAAGACAAAACCAAAGGGTGATTTTGATGGGGGCTCATGCAGCTTCATCACCCACTAATATAGGGATCAGGCCTAGAACATTCTACTCAGGGCAGATTGGTTTGTTTGCAAAGCAACCTAAAAGCAACTTTGCTCTTTTCCAAAAGTTACAGAATAAAAACAATTCTTTCATATTATACAAACTGAAATCAGTAATGAAATAAATATAAGTTTTGTCGCAGTTTTTTGTTTATTTGTTTGTGCGTAGGCCTATGTGCCCTGGCCCACACCACATTATTGGGAGGTTTCTCATTGTTGAGGTAATTAGTACCAAGATAGGGGGACTTTTTGCTGTCCCCATAGCGTTTTCGGTCCCCACTAATACGGCGTAGAGCTAGAGACGAGTATGTCCCCACAACTATGCAACAGAATTGAGTGTGTTTGTGTGGGATTTCTTTTTCAATGTAGGTTTTCATGTAAAAAAAACAATCGATCATTCTCATCAGTTCCCAGATCTGCATGTGCACATGGAAGACTTACTTATAATTTATGAAAGTTTGTGTTAATGAACATGTGCATGAAAGAAACTTACGTGATCTTAGTTCAATGGTTCTTTTAGGTTGTCCTTCATTGCTGCAGATGACCACTCGTTCGTTCATATGATCTGCCACAGCAATCTCACCAGGTTGAGTAGCAGTAACATCAAGAGCCCCATCGAACTCTCCTGGACCGGTTCCCATTTTACCAATCTTGCAACACATCTCCCACTTGACTGCTTCTACCGGTACCTCAAGCTTGCCCAGATTGATGTCACTAATCCTCTGACCCGGGGTGAAGCTCAGATATGAAAGCTTGGGATCCATCTGGGGAGGATTTTGATTCTTGAGAGATTTCAAGTCTTTGCTGATGATAGAGTATAGTGACAAAAAATCACTGTCTGATGCAGTGGTAATGATATCCTGGGATGTCCCCAGCGAATTTTGTTTACTTTCAAGCATCATTGTCAGTGTTGACTGATGCTCATTATATGTTCTGTTGCGATCCTGATAGAGTTGTTTGATCTCTGCAATCATCTTTGTCTCTTGAGTTGTTATCTCAGCTCTCATTTTATCCGCTTTGTCTTTCACAGCTTTCACAGTCTTTGTGACGTTCTGTGTAAACTTCTGCTTAGCTTGTGATGAAGTGGCCAAAGCTTTTTGAAGTATTTTTATGCCTGTGGTGACATTTGGAAACATATCTTTCAGTGACTGTTTGTATTTGAGAGAAGCCTCTCCTGAGTCAATGTAGTGATGTTTTGGTTTACAGTGGTCGATAACAGTACAAGCTCGGCAGATTAACTCTTCACATGTCTCACAATAAAACCATTTCACTTCACCATTGTGTTTCTGGCATTTAGACTGATCTGATGATGTTTGTTCCACTGAACGAGCCACCTTTTCTTGGAGTGAGACCTCCTCAACTATTCCCATCAAATGGAAATTTGTTTTCAGGCCTTGAATGCGTGTCTCTGGAAGTACCGTCTTCCGACGACATAAAGGGCAAGGAATCTTAGGTTGCCCTCCATACCTGCTAGTGTAGTATTTCTCCAGACATTGTGCACAAAAGCTGTGCTGGCAATCTAACATCTTGGGCTGTTTATATCTGTTTTGACATATGTCACACTCAAGCGAGCTGATCGTCTTTCGAGCTGTAGCCATTTTATCTGTATACAAAAAGTATTTAAACAGAAATTGGAATGGTTATAATATAGAGATGTAACTTTTTATAATACAGTAATACTGCACTGTCCGTGTGAGTTTCACCCGGGCAAAAAGACAAATTTATTTTCTTATTTTTTAGAATTCCTGTCAAATTTTAAAGAGCTCTGACATTTGAAGAGCTGTGATAGTTTGTGCCCACTCTTGTTATTACTTCTAAAGAGGTTTTGTTGGAACATTACTACTCTACGTACTCTTCACATTTTGTTGTTTCAGGCAAACTGGTATTCCTACACTTGTACCGGTGAGCTAGCATTTAACCTCATTCAAAATAAGTGACAATATTTTCTTACCTCTTTTAAATTCCCACCAAATCACTTAAAAACAAAATTGTTCCAATTTGATGTAAAGAGCAAACAGTTGAGACGTTTGATGAGGTGGATGTGGTAAAGATGGCGCTGGACAAACACATCATTGTCATCAAGTCATGTGACATGACTTGGGATTTTTGTTTTGCACTATGTGACTATCTGTTTATCCGTCTACATATTTACTTGACACTTGAGTTTTGGACCTTAGATACGGGTAGGTTCATGCATTCTATCTTCATGTTCAGTACATGCTGCATTTGGCTAATTTTTCAAATCACATACACCTAAGCATCCATTTAATTCTACTCCTTTTTTTCAAACACCAAATAAAATAAGTTGTAAAAATATTTCTCTCAAATTTCTTTTCTTACTCCACACACTTACTGCAGTTTCCTTTTCTCCAGTGTTATAAATACTGATGAAAAATGTTCAATCGATTTGAATTTTAATTTTTACCAATTTTTTTTTTCAGTTTAAAATTTGTCAACAGAATTGACTGTACATAGGAGGACACTATGTCCCCAGTTGGAAACCATCACAAATCAAATGAGAGAGTTGCCAAAAGTTACCCAAACAAAAGCCATCAGAAGGACAGTGGAAAGTCCTCGATCTACACAAACCTTTGTGGGAGTGTGAAAAGTGCATAATTTCAGAGGAGGGGACCAATAATGTTGAAACACTCAAACAGTGCATTGAAACTACAATTGTTTATTAATGCATATATTTTTAGTAATTTTGCCAGGCATACTGTGCTGGTTATCCAGCACCTTTGGCTGAGTGTATCTGTCTTGGCAGATGTCACACTCAAGATGGGGCTGATGATTTTCGTTATTCAGTTTAGAACGAAAATGGATTATAGAGGGCAATTCCACACCCAAGTGGACATGACAACAAAAAATTCAAATACATGTGATTTAAACAAATTTGGCATCAAATGAAAGCTAAAAGTCTATATTTTCAAGATTTGAAGTCGGAATTTTATTTTTTATACATTTCGGTACCAAAAACTAGGATTATGTAATAATCCTGTTTTAATCCTAAAAATGTGATTAATAGTGATATGAAAGTATTCTACCAATAGACACACAAAAATATGCACTAATGCCATCAGTTTCTGTCATGAGGAAGTATTGGTCTTGAAAAAGCGACTAAAACTTGTTTTTAACATTTTGCGTAATTTGTTTCGCTTCAGTGACTTCTAATATTTCAGCCTTCGAAAATGTCCTTCCGTTACCGAAAAAATACATATTTTTAATTTATTTTTAAAACTTGCAGTATGAATGCATTGAAAGTTATTGTGCAAAGCAAGTTTAGGTAGGCCTTCAATATGACATTATAACTGACAATGCTGTACTTCTCGTTTTTTAATTACAATTAATTAAATCACGTCCTTCCGTTACCAAATTGGTAATGGAAGGATGGTAACGGAAGGACAAATCGTATTTTTATCAAGTGTTACGACATTTGCGCTCATGTTTGAATAATGAAAATCACTGCAAATACATGCATGCATCATGAGCACTGAAAGGACATTCATGTGACCCACCTTCACAAAAGCGGGATAAGCAGGGCAAGGTGTTTATTACAATTTGCAGGCACAGGCATGTACAACATGTACAATGTACATGTACATGTACACATGCTGATGTACCAGTACTTGTACATGTATGGAGTTGGTGCAGAAAATCAAATCATAAAGTTGCTGCCATCAGCATTCATGGACAATAGAGAAAGATATGAATTCTGTGAAGCCATTCCAGAAGCAAATTAAGTCAAAAATGAGATGGCAGAAAGTACCGGTACGTGTACTTTGGGGCACTTTTATTCAATTTACATGTGTAAGACATGTGAGGTGCAGTCTTTGACAAATTATGCCCAAGTTAACAACTTCAGTTTGGATGTTTATACATTAATTGTTACTACTCTAAATCATTGTAATTTGATTTCAAACATTGATTTTAGAGTTCAATTAAAAGCAACACCTAACTGAAGCCATCAGTTCTACCGGTAGATGTTTTGACCATAAATGTACATGTAGGCTGGTCGCCCCCCCCCCCCCCACCCTTTAGGTAAACCTTTGAACCTACCGGTATTATTATTAAAAGTTGTTAGTGAACATGTAACCAATATACTCAAGAGTTCAAATATTGTGTATTTAAACTTTTAAGGATTGAGGTGATGGGTTTGAAGTCTATTTCTGTAGTAGTCCTGTGTTCGTGAATTTTGGTTGTTTTCGTTTTTCTTTTGTTATCATTAATTAGCAGTCTTCTATCTTTATCTCAATAGTTTCTTGGGTATAATTATTTATGCCAGGTCTGCATATTGTTGATTTCACATTCAGTTACACATTTAAGCAATTTGTTTCACTTGTATAATTAGTGTAAATTCACATTTTGTTTATGCTATAATTGAGTAAACCTTTTGTCCTTCCGTTACCGTCCTTCCGTTACCAAATTATAATCTGCTTAAAACGTTGTAATTATATAACCGAAACACTTAAAGTCAAATGAAAGGCGGTATAGTATAAATAAAGCTTCAGGGATTCCATTCCCTACCTTTAAAATATAATTGCCCCATAAAATTCACAGAGTTTTTGCAAAACGCGAGTAAGTTGGAAAACCCTTGTCCGTTTTACCGTCCTTCCGTTACCGACCTCATTAATATTCATAATTCATAAATGAGAGGCATTCATGCCCCCCAAAAGTGTGGAAAATGAAAGTAGCATTATAGCAATACAATTGTGACATTTGTTTGCTGTATTATGAACAGTGTCTGTGATACACACATTTGAAATTTTGTTTAATGAGTGAAAACGTCCTTCCGTTACCGTGGAATTGCCCTATAATAGAGAAAAAAACTTTGAAAATTGGATGGTACTTAATTTTTGAACAAACAGTTCATACTTGCCTTCCCACTTGATTTGTGCACTTATGGATTGGAACTCAAATATTTGAGATCAGTAAGTTTCCCCAAGAACCAAATTACTCTGTAGAACAAATACTGCACAGTCAGCAGTCTATAGCAAACTGCAATTCCTCTGGTCTTGAGGCCACAAATTCAATCAATGTCAGTTAATCAGCTCACCTCACAACTGCAGATATTTCCTTTCAAATCCCAACAAATTCCTCCAAGTCAAGTTGTTCACTCTGATTTCACCCTTCCTTACCATAGGCGACTATGCAGTGTACGAGGAAATAACACACTAAACACCCTCAACACAGATATTCACTGCTTTACACCGAGCTGGCATTGCTGGTATGTTTGCCGCACCCATGCATACGTCATCAACCAACTGAAAGAGAGTTTTTCAATCCATTGTGGTGTATGCAAATTGTTCCCTTTACAAAACTTTGAGTGAAGCGCTTCAGAGTTCAATTTCAGGTATGGAGTGCCTTTGGTCGTGTGGTGAAATGGTTTGCAGTTTGATTAAAAGGGACCAGATAAAAGAACAGAGATTAACACTTTCTTGTTTTGGCACATACAGTCTTGATTTTGGTATCACATGAAAGAGTAAATTCTGAGGAACAAACTTTACACACAACACCTTTGGTTTTAATCACTCCTTGACAGTGCAAACCTAGGTTGAAAAGAGCGAGTTTGTTTCACACTCTACTGTGAGTTCTGCATGACTGAGCAAACAATACGGTCAATGGAGAGTGCAAGGCTCCCCATTTCATGTTCTCGTTCACTTTTCATATGAACGTCTAGGCACCAAGCACTGACTAGTACCCGGTACATGTACAGTCACAGACTCCCGTGTGAGAATTGACCCAATTGTTATCAGCATGATGGATTGAAATGGAAGTTGAGGTCAGATTTGTATTATAGCACAGTTTGCAATGTTTTTTCAATATGTTGTCAATTGTAATGCATGCTTTCTTTTCTTTCCGCACAGACCCAGTTTATTGCCCTTGACTGGATAAGCCTGGTCAGGACACAAAATAAAAGGTAAGAATTAGGAAATTACACACTGAAGCACAGGGAGTTTGCATGAGTAAGAGTACATGTGTTCTTATGCAGTGATGGGCTGTGTTGATTAATGTTGGATAGTTAGTGTAATTGGATCCAAGACGTCCTATGTACATGTACATGTATAACGGTGTGGTACTTCAGCGCATGGGTACGTGCAGTGATAAACAAACTGCAAAGGACGTCTTCGGAATCTTGTATTTGTGCTCGGGAAATTCCCCTCTTTATCCACTGACCCACTCCCCCCCCCCACTCCCCCCTTGTTTATGCATGGTCATATGATTTAGAAGGGGAACTTGGTTGAAATGACATTAAAAAAAGACTGCAAATTTTGGCTCAAAGTTGTGGTACAGATCACCTGAGAGATGTAACAACAGCAAAAGCCATCGGAAGGACTGTGCGAAATCCTCGATCTGCACAAACCTCCGTTTGTGGAGATTTTGCCAAGAAGGAAACCAACATAATGTCCAAACAGTGTATCATCAAAATATGGACACTGTATTCTTTATTAAGGCCCTGTCACACTGTCACGTTCTAGGATGGAGTTCGTACCGCGACCAAGAAAATTGAGTAAAATGCGGTGGGAACACAGATGACGGCGTGGGACTCATTGATACTAGTTGAGGACTTTAGAAGGAATCCAAGGCCTTCGCTGAATGCCAAACTGCCACGTTCATTTTGGACATGCACAAAACAAATGCTGCGCCTCGGCGTTTTTACCAGAACGCGGTAAGGACTTTGCGCGAACTCTTCGCGAACGGCCGCGACGTACTGGCAGCGCACAGGTAGACGGGAACGACGTCGTGAGAACTCCACGGACGTGCACGCATCAGAACTGTGCGTCTCCTCTGTGTCTCCTGCGTCTACGCCGTTCAAAATGCCCATTTTGGCCCGAGTATTAATACACGCTGTGCTTCTGGCTGCTGACGTTAAACGTACATTTTAAGGTCGAATCAAGCACATGATGAGGACTCCAAGAACTTTGTACGAACTTATGAGGACGCAGCGAGGACACAGAGGAGGCCGTGCAGACTTCTTATTGTTCTTCAATGGAAATCATAGAGTATGCCGCAAGGACGCTATGGAACGCCACACGGACGTCTTAGACTTCCAGTGGACTTCACAGCGACGCATTGCAAGCCACTGGCGCCATGAATCCTGCGTCTTCATGGCGTTTTGTTACATTTTTAAGAATTTCAACAAGGCAATATGAACGCCATGAATGGACGTGACAGTGTGACAGGGCCTTTAACGGATGTACGTTTTTAGTATGCTATAACCGTGGTAACAGTGGACTGTCATCCTGTCTGGCTTGTTTTCAGGGTGTGAAGGGCATCACCTCAAACTCCCTTGACAACAAGAATGGACAACTCAAGGAACATGGTCAGGTTCTTGGCAGGATTCATCCTGGGTTCTATGACATCAGGAAGAGATTGAAGGAAGATCTTGAGAGAATGTTGGCTGAGAGACGATGAGGAGTCAAGAAGATGACGGCCGGTAAACGTCTCAAGTCAAGTAAGAATGAAAGTTGTCTGGAAATAATCACTGCATCAGCTAAATTTGACGACGAGTGAATAATTTCTTAAGATGTTTCATAAGTTGGTCTTTTTGTGCATTAATTAGCATAATTTTAATTATAAAATGTCACACACATGACCACAGAACAATTCCCATTTAGGAAAACTAAAGCACAGTTGTACATTGTTTATGCATTCTCTTAATCACAAAAGACTAGTCTTAGTCACAAATAAGTATGGATGTGTGTCTTTAGAACTTTGGAGAAAACCGTGAATTTCCGGTATGGGCCTGATAACATTGTTACGTCTGATGTCACACACTCGACCAAACTTTGATGACCCTGTAATGTAGTGAGCTTGTCACTAGCACACGGATAGTAGTTGTTGCTTCGATGCTTGCTTGGTTTATTGTGGCTCAATACATCTCAGTACATCACATGAGATTCTATGCTTACCAAAGGGCTACATTGTTCTAGGGTGCAATCTGATCCAAGTTGGGGCCTTATTCATTATTCATTTAGTAAGTGGGGTTCATGCATTCCAATGTGGATGAGGTAATGTCTGGGTCTGGGTGTGTGGTTTCAGATCACTATGTGCCTAATATACAGCTTTCATGCAAGGATACTACATCCCTCCTCACCTTAGAATGGAACTGGCTATTATACAGCGAGAATGCAAAGAATAATATAATGGTGATTTAAATCTAGATCTAATTTTTTTGGAAACGGTTGATGAATGTAAATCTAAATCTAATTTTATACAGTTAATTGGTAGAGAAATGTTCAGTGTTCGATGTTCAAAGTTCATGAGCATGATGAAGCAGTAGAAAAAGAAAGTATGTTCATGTACAGGCATGACAGGATAGACTTAAAGAGATTCATTGCAGTATATACATTCATGACAGTTCAGGTCAGTTGTTTCCTGATGATTTTTCATTGTTCCAGTTAAAGTTCAGTAGTTTGCAACATGTCCAAGAAAGAGTTATTGGTGTTCTAGTTGTGCACTCACTTTTCCATGATTATCAGAGTTGACGATTGTTGGTAGAAGTTGACGTTTGTTAGTCCATGGCTGGTCATGCTGGTCGGAGTTGAGGCTTGTTGGTGGTCAGAGTTGACGCTTCAGAGTTGACGCTTGTCGTTCAGAGTGAAGTTCGTTTGTTTGGTGGTCAGAGTTGACGCTCATTCGTTTGTAGTTGGTTAGACTTCGGACGCTCGTTCATTTCTTGGTGTTGTGATTAACACGCTCGTTTGTTCTTTGGTGTCATTGTGAACACGCGCGTTTGTTCTTCAGTGTCGTTGCTTAACACGCTTGTCTGTTCTTTGGTGTCGTTGATAACACGCTTGGTGGTTGGCTGATATTGTTCGATTAGAACACGTAGTCATCTTCGGAGTCGCTATCTGGAGAGCTTGGTGGGTCGTCGCTGATGATGGCGTTGGACATGTTTAGCGCCCGTCTGCTGTTCCGTACTCCGGTAGATTTTTGCGTAGTGGCTTGAAGCAGTTGCTGTTGCTCGGATGATCACCAGGGTCATGACTGGATTGTAGTAGGCGTTTTTGCGGGATGCTCTGATCCGCGATGCCGAGAATATTTACAGCAAGGTTGTGATCTGCCATGTCTAGAGGTGGTCTGGTGCAGCTTTGGTGCCTCGTGCCATCTTGGGAAGTTGATATGTTGATATATCCCCCCAATTTTGTTCCTGAATCCTCGTCGCCAATGTAATGTAGTGAGCTTGTCACTAGCACACGGATAGTAGTTGTTGCTTCGATGCTTGCTTGGTTTATTGTGGCTCAATACATCTCAGTACATCACATGAGGTTCTATGCTTATCAAAGGGCTACATTGTTCTAGGGTGCAATCTGATCCAAGTTGGGGCCTTATTCATTATTCATTTAGTAAGTGGGGTTCATGCATTCCAATGTGGATGAGGTAATGTCTGGGTCTGGGTGTGTGGTTTCAGATCACTATGTGCCTAATATACAGCTTTCATGCAAGGATACTACAGACCCCTCCTAATATTCTGACACAATTTGTGAAAGAAGAAACTATAGTCTGAGGTAGGGAGTAAAAAGTACCAACCTGATGAATCAAGTGAAAGTAATATGTCAAATGCAGTTAACAAAGGGTAAAGCTTGAAAAATCAGACAAGCCCAGTGTCACATAGTGACCAAAGAATGGCCCTCGTGGTTTTTCTTACCATTTTGGGTCAATTTCAGGGCCACCAAAATACAATTTATTTTCTGTGTAAAAACCTCCTAACACTTTTTCAATTCACACTTGCTCCCCCTCCCTATCAATCCCTTCAAACACACTTCATGCGCTGTACCGGTAAACTCCTTTGTTGTACCTCCCTGCATCATCTCTTCCATCTTACCCCCCCCCCTCCAACCCACCACGCCCATCCTTAGGTAGATCCTTACCCACCACAACACCCCATCATCCCTTCATCTGATGTGGGGAAAGTGCAATACAGGTTGAAAATACACTTCTCTTTGGATTTCCTCTTTTTATACTTCCCATGTGTGCCATTAAAATAATAAAGTCTTGGAAGGATTTAAAGTTCTCTGATTTGTGTGACTTTCCAATTTTCATTAGACAGCACTTCACTTGGTGTATCTACAAACCTTCTCCTATAGTTGTATATATTCACAGCTACGCAACGCCTCAAAAATTACAAAAGTCTACCAAATTATGTCTATCATTAATGGCATACATATATGTTTCTCATTAGTTTGGAGGTTTAATTCTTAATTCAGTTTCATTTTCGGCAGCTCGCCCATATTCCATGGAGCCTCGCTTTGCTCACCAACCACCACGCCCAGTCCGGTCACCGTGGCAACTGAACAGCCTCAGGCCCCGCCTCCAGCAGCCATTGGTCAAGATCGTCGCTTACCAATTCCAATCAGCAATGAGCGTAGTCGAGGGCAACGCAAGACACCTGTCAGCTTTGTTGTTGTACCTGTCAGTGATCTGGGTTACCCTGTTGGTTCACCAGGGAGTAGCATCTGGGCTTATACACCAGGTAAGCTCAGTTTTCATTTACCACACACTTTCATTAGATGCATGAAAACTGACTATATCTGGAGCATCAAGATAATAGGAGTGTGAAATAGTCTCATATTTTCTTGGCTCTGTACTTTAAGATCCTAATTGAAGAACTTAGCTAAAAGATCCTTGTTGATTAAAACATGCTGTAAAAATCAACTCAGAAGGATATAACATTTCAGTTCAGGCCATGAAAATAAAATTTGAAAATAGACAATTGTGATTTCTAAACCCGATGGACATACAGGACATGCAGATTAGCAAAATATTAGTCGTCATCCATTCAAGAGAATATTTTCCTTAAAAATGGCAGATTTTAACAAAGCTTTTGTTTCTGCTGAATTTTTCCCCCAGGGAGCAGCGGTGACAGGATCCAAAGTAGCAACTTAGAGGACATACCAGGCACAGCAGCTAACAGGATGCCTAACTTCCCCCATCAAGACACTGTCAAGAGAGGATGGCTTCCAAATGAACAAGTAAGCATCTCACCCCTCATACCCAGAGATGCTTCCCTTGATAAAGAGCTGCAGAAATGCCACCAATGTCACGTTCTGTTTTTGATAGTCTGTGTTTCCAGTGTTTCAAGAGTTTGCCTGTATTTTCTGTATTCAAGTTCAACGTGAGACAAGTCAAGGCAGAGTGTAGCAACCCAAGCTGCCTGAATGCCCAGAACAGTGACATTGGGAAATGTAATAAGAATGCATCATGTGATCTCAATGAAACCCTGCATAATGAAACACTTGAAACATGTCTACTTTTATTTGACAGTGCGCTTCTGTCCACACTTTGGATACATCGCCCAGTCCATTGAGGGTTGAGAGTAATTCATATTGAGAATGATAACCCATTGAGCTGGGCTTAGACAGTGGATTTCTGAAGAGATTTCCATGCGAGACATCAGAACCTTCATGGCATCCTAGATGATGGCAACCTCTCAACAGTCCTGACTCACCCAGCCAGGGAGAAAGGCAGACACAGCCAGCCTGCTACCAGCCATCTTTGTCAATCGACTGCAGATAAACAATCTCATGTAAGTACAACTTAAGTCAGTTATTGAGGAATGTAATCAGGGGATGATGCACAGTAGTGGATCTAATGGGGGAGGGGGGTAAAATACTCCCCCCCCCCAGCTCCCATTCGGCCACTGAAAAATGATATACTAGTAAAAAAGGGCCCAAAATACCAGAATTTGACCAAAACTTCCTAATGTTATTCTCAAATTGCCTTGGAATCAGGAAGGGGCATGCCCCTAGACGCCCTATAGCAGACTTAAATATCACCCCCCCCCCTCCCATCTCCATGCATTTCCTGCAAGCTAGCTCCGCCCCTGATGCATGCAGTGATGTAGCCCAGACTAATGATGTGCAAACGCGACCCCAAACTGACCCAAACCAAAACTGACTTTGGTCAGTTGGGGTCGTTTTTTCCCAGAATTTTTGTCGCGTTGGGTCAGGTCAGGTCTGGTCAGATTTTGAGAGTTCAGATAGGTTTCAGTTCAGATTCTGTTCATACCTATAATGTTTCAGGTTGGATTGACCTGCTCAGCCCGACCCGATGCACAACATTAGTCCAGACCTCCAACTCTGAGATCAAGGCATTTGTACATGTATCAAGACTGAAACTAATAGACCAAACAATGAAGAAATTATGAATGATTTGTTTAATTTGTGAAATCTCACAGTTGTTTTGATGTTGGGGGGGGGGTAGTTAAGGGCTGAACACCATCTGACTATTGGGGGCGCTGTTCCATAATTTTGGACACATCACACAATAGGTAGCACTACATTCAATGTGGCATGATCTGGCCTGCTGGACAATAATTAGGTAAAAAAAAAGTAATGGTGCTCATTATAGCAGCTGTGAGGAGCTGGCATATTCGTTTCCTTTCAAAATAGAACAGGAAAAGTGTCTCGGTGGATGGTCCATTGAAAAGTTAAAAAGCAAAAACAAATTGAATCCCATACATCAATACATGCATATGGGGCATTCAATAAATTAAAAAAAAAACATTTCTTTTGCTGTCCCTGTTACACCTGACATGTATGCTGGTTTTTATTCGGCATGCACTCCTTAATGCAGTCAGGTTTCATGAGTGATTATGTCAGCAAACTACCCACCCAACAACTAAACAATGGAAGTCCTTTGTAACAATACTTGAACGGCACATTACAAAGGTCAGAGGTCACAGGCACAGCAATGATGTCCCACTTGCAATTGGGGCCCTCAATGTCTAGAATGACCCATATTAGTCATTAAGTGAAGATGACTAACACGGACCGTATTGCATGGTCAGGGTTCCAGCTGGCAAATTGTAAGTTACAGCCAAAGTTAACTTGTAGGGAAACGAAAAAGTGATTTTTAAAATCCGTTTCACAGAACAGATTCTGAAAGAAATTTGAAAAATGGCCAAAGAGGCAATAATTTTCTTATTTATATCATCAGTTTTTAATATCATAAATGCAGAAAAATCACAGACACTCAATAATTAAGGGAGTGAGAGCCATCGTCAAAAGAGGGCGCTGTGCAACTTTTACCGTTGGGGGATCTGATGAAAAGGTGAAACCATTGACCTTGTCGTGCGGCTATGAAGACTTGCAGACTGGTCCAAGAAATCTGGAATTTACTTGGCCGGCTGGAATCCACTCATAAAATTGCCTGCGTATTTATGTATCAAACAAAGGTATTCCAAAAATAATTGATGAATGCTGTTATTGCCGAAACTTGGGGAAAAAAATTAGGTTATTCACACATTCAACCACATGTGATAGTTTCAAGCAAATTCCACAGTGGTCCATTTCTGTTGCATGGTTCATCTGAGTTGTGGGATTCTGTTGGATTCAGGAGACTGCACTTGGTGGGTTTCTTTGGGGTTGAGGGTTCCAAGTGGAATAACAATATAGTTATTTCAAGGCTTGATTTTTCATTTTAAATTTTAGATAAAGAATAGAGCAACTACAAAGAACTACTGTACAAAGAGTGGTGAGTTAATTCTTATTCTGAATAATTGAATACATTTATTTCTGCTCATTTCATTTGAAAACATCTGATTTTACAAGTCAGTTTGGATATTTAATTGTTACAACAGAGTTTGAAAAGTGTCATCCAAATGTAATAATTCTTTGCTGAAACTCAAACTGTATGAGGGGGTAATTCTTTCCTTTGTTTTGAAGTTTGCTGAAATTGCAACCAAATAGGTAAAACAATGAAAACAGAGGTATGAAATTTAAATCTTGAAAAGGCGAGGAAATTTCAAGGAGGCAGTCAGGCCAAAATCAAGGTAACGGAGGCCATAGCTTCCTGAAATTCAATACCATTGATTTGAACAAGTGTTAAAATTATTGGCAATCTTTTACACTTGAAGAATTTTTAACCTTCAAAGAAAAACAATAAAAATTTCCATCAAGATAATCCCTTGTGAGTAAAGTTTACACAAGTCTTTATTCTGTGAATTCAGACAGGAAACCAAATTAATAGGATAAGTATTAGTGCTTATCTTTAGCAGACATTTTGATGATTAAATGATCATCCACATTAGTGTTTCATTGATATAAATGCAAATGTACAAAGCTTTTAAACAATAACAATAAACATGATTTCTATGAAAAACTACACAAATGAAAACAAATACAAAACCTTTTTTTTTTAAAGAAACTGAGTGAATATTAAAAGACTAATTTTTAAAGTAATCTTGATCAACTTTCATAGTGATGTGTATGCTTAAAGGTCCATTGTGCATAGGATAATTTGCTTTTTGCAGGTGTTTTCCAAAAGCAACAAAAGTGTTCAATATTTTTAGTAGGGTGCATAACAAGCATTCCGTTCAAGTCTGAGTGGCTACTATACATTTTGCAGAAACAGAGAAAACATAATGCACAAGTCTTTGGATCTCATAACTGGATTCTGTAGGCACCTCATTTTGAAACCACCTTCAATGTTTGTTTTCTGACAATACCATTTCAGGTGGAATTATTTCACAGGGTATTTGTCACCAGTCCTATCTTCACTTTGAGGTTTCTGTCATTAAATCGGTAGGTACTTATCTGGGTAATTGCAAATGATCCTACATGGCTTTAAAAAGTGAAGTTAATGGAAATAAAGAAAAATTAAAATTGTACAGGCTGTAATTTCTATTATCAGGAAATGTAATGTAGAGATAGCACAGTTTACACGGAGTAGATGTATGTTCTATTAGGAACAATTGAAGAATAGGTACATAAAGGGAGTTTACAAAGTCTTGTTGTGACTACTAAAGATCTACATACAGTGGTGAATTGTTAAACACTTAAAAATGTACTTGAACATTTTTTTTTTTACAATAAATTGATACTTCGCAAACAAATAATAATTTTTGCTGAAACCCAAACTGAAGTGATGATTTTTTTTTCATTTTCCAGTTTTCTGAAATGGCAACCAAAAAATCCAAAACAATGAAAACAGAGATGTGCAATTCAATTTTTGAAAAGACAAAGAAATCTATTTGTTTTGTAAGGAAAATAATTGAATTAGAAATGTGCTATTTGTGTGGGACCTTTTCAAGGTGGCAGTCAGGCCAAAACCAAGGCAACTGAGGCCGTATAGCTTTCTGAAAATTCAGCTTCAGTCGAGCTGATTTCTAATCATTCAAACTGAAGGGATATTCAGTTAGCAAAAAGTTAACAAAATTTCAAATCAAGATAAAAACATTCTTATAAACATGAGTCTTCATTCTGTGAATTAAGACAGGAAACCAAATTAATTTTCACTCATATTTAGCAAACATTTCAATTAGTAAATTATCTTCAATATACATGTACATGTAAATGCATCGTAAATTCAAATGCGTAAACAGAAACTGCAAAAAGTAATTTCAAAACTGAGTAAATAAAGGCTTACATTGAACAGTAATCTGAGTACTAACTATCATGCTGATGTGTATGCTTAAAATGAATTCAAACAATACTATTTCACAAAATATTTGTAGTATGGTTACATCACAAGGATGAAGTGGTTGTAAAACTGTCTCAAAATTTTTATTATCAAAAGTACAATATATAATGGACTACATGTACATGTAGATATCATTAGGAACACATTTCAGAATCTCAGGGAGTTTACGAAATCTTGGCTTTGTCTCCAGCTTTGGCTTCTTCCATGCAGATTGCAGAGCCTCTGATGAGGTCAAGATATAAACCTCATGAACAATTTCAACACAATTCTCCATTCTGTGAATGAAGATCTGAAACCACATTAATAGAATGAGCTTGGTCACTAATCTTTAGGATGCATTTAGACAAGTCAATTTACTTGAAGAGTAGTGTTTTATTAATTAAATAGGCAGATGCTAACAGCAAAAAAAGGAACAAAAATTTAACTGAGTGAATAAAGGCTTATCTTGAACACTAATCCTAACACCAAATTGAACTGAGTAATGCATTTGTAAAGTTATAATTATTCAAAATAAATGTTAAGAATGTTGAATCTGAAGAACAAAATGGTCCTAAACATTTCTCAAATCTTGGTTATAAAAGATAGCAGAATATTTACAGCAACTTCCATCAGGAACAATTTAAGAATCTCAATTGTGTTTATGAAATCTTGGCTTTGTCCCTGGCTTTGGCTTCAGGCTTTGGCTTCAGGCTTCATGATTTTTGTCCCCTGATGTAACTCCAGTGCAATATTGGTCCATTTTCTTCTTCAGAGACACCAAATCCTGTCACACAAGGCCGATGGATGGTTGGTGCATTTTCACTGAGTTTGAATGTGGTAGGATTCTTTAAGGAATCTAGTGCCAGAGATGAAGCGGAAGCCACAATGAAGCCGGGGTTTTATAAACACCACAAAAAGTTGGTAAGTATGTTTATAAATTGATGGCAATCCATGTACTGGGTGAGGGAGGGGTGTTGGGTTGAGGAGGCGGGGGTCATTACATTCAAACACCTCAACACCCACTAAACTCCCCTCTCCTTTCAAATTGACCATTTAATTTAGACAAAGAAAATTGATTCCAGTCATCGTACATGTACATGTAAGATTAAAACAAATTGTCCCCCAATCAAATCAAATGTAACTGTAGTCAATACACTGTTTATATAAGACTTTGTATAGTAACATAATGTAATTGATGCACTTTTTATTTAAGAATTTGTATGGTACAATGGTTCACATCAGAGGGATCTGGCAGTTTGGCTTTTTGAGGAGAGATGTGATATGAGTGGGACATGAATGTTGATTGGTTCTGTAATGACTGGACAATTTCATCCTCAACATTTGCTGTTGGGATGATGATGATTGCTAGTCAATGTCATGTTGGATGACATCACACGTTGTGATATATCTTGATTGAGAACCGGTCAGCCACTGCCAGCTGGCCATCCGATGTGAATGTCATTCCACATGGGTTACACAGACCCTGAGCCAGGCAATCAAGAAACCTGCCATCTAGGTCATAGTGGTGAATATGACCAGTGCCAAACCCACCTTGGAACACTGCAAGGTAGATGCCTGAGCTGTCACAGCATACACCCTTGCAGTACCCCACTGGCTCACCATTAATAGTAGGTTGGATGGTGGCATTTGTTCTACCTTTGCTATCAGCAATGTCCACTTTGTTTGTGTCCCATCCACTGACCACAACTCTATCAGTGTCGTCATCAACAGCCAGGTAGTAAGGTGGAGTCTGCACTGGTATGGTGTGTAGGATCTCACCATCAGTGGCTTTGTGTTCAGTCCACACCATTCTCTCGGTATCACCCACTAGGATTGTACATGTACTATTTTTTACGGCTAGACACTGTATGTCCATTTCTGTCTTGTCTACCTGATGCTCGGGTACCGTTGAGAACTGCTTTACAAGAGTGTTGTCCTTCATGTTGAACACCTTGACATACTTGCTTCCATGTTCCAACACAAGCAAGCGTTGCTCAGGATTGTGGATGGCTGCAACTGCCAGTGGATCTGTGGGTAAAGAAGAACTAAAATGTAACATATGCACAGTATATAAATGCACTGTCACTATTCTCAGTCCTCATGAAATATAATACCTATGATAACCGACCTATAATAATGAATACATGGCGTGCCTTAAAGCCTGTTCATGTAGAATGAATAGGCCTATACATGAACATTGTGCAGTCTTCAACCACCATACATGTATAATTGTGAATAACTGCAATGTCTTGGAGATACAGTTTTGCAAAGTCTTTTATAAAGTTGATGCACTCTCTGTGCTATTCTCATTGTTCAAACATCAAAATAGATTAGTCTTATATTTACCCGTATTGTTTTTTTTTAGCAAACTTGTTCAATTTTCAAATGAAGCATTAATTGAACAACATAAACCCCATTTTTAGTCATCAAATAATTGTATAATAGCAAACTGTACACTAACAATTTAGTTCTTGCAAACTTTAAGACACCTTTCACAAAATGTTCCTAGATTGGTGCTTACATGATAAACTAACAACTGAAGAAAAAAAGAGACTTGAAGCATATTGGGTTTTTTGTAATTTAAGGTCAAATGTCATTTCGTAGCGCATTTTCTCTGTGCTTGATGGTATGATTTTGGTTGTATTTATGAAATGGAGGCCATTCAAAGAGCTTTAATATGATGTACAATTTGGCTTTGTATTTGCTATAGTTTTGGAGATACAAGTATTGAAAGGTCGGAGGTCATGCTAATTAGTCAAAAGTTCGCTGACCTGTATCTTAGAATCTAACTAGCCAAACTACAAAAAAATTCAGTTCTGGGCTTTCTCATACAGGCCCAGTGTTCTCCACATGTAGGTTTTGGGAGGGCGGGCCGCCCTCCTAAGAATTAAGGCCGCCCTGCCAAAGGATTGGCCGCCCTGCCCAGAAAATTGACCGCCCTGCCAAAAATTTTACAAATCATGGATTTTCTAACGATTATTTTCACAAAATGTCATTTTATTTCAATCATAATTTTGAAGAAAAGTCGATGGAAATGGCACGTTAAAATCATCGCGAACGTAGTTTTAATCTCTTTCACCAGTCGTTAGTGGAGTATTTAAACGGTAGAAACACAGGGCATAACACTGATCAGAGCCTTCTGCGGCTGGACAAAAGGTTACACATTGACATGCGACATGGGAAAATCACTGTGTCGCACGTGCATGCGAATATGCAATGGTACCAGCGGCGCGTACGTACCGCACCGTACCGTCCGCTAGCACATGGCCGGTCGGGAACGGGTAGCCTTGTGAACGATCGAGTGGATAAAATCATTATGTTGTGCGATGTTCGGAGGTTTCAGATTTAGTTGTACAAAATGCAATGCTTTAAAAATCATGATGATTATCTCGAGGATAGCGAAGAGAGCATTAGCGAAACATTTCACTGGCATTTGCTGGAAGAGAAAGACGATAATGCCTGATTTTTCCCCACGTATGAATGCAAGTGTAGTAGTGGAGTTGTGTGGTTGAATCATGGACATGATTGAAGCACCATGAACGGTGCTGTGCCCTTTTCTTTCGGACTTTTCCCTCGACTTTCTCAAGTAAGAAGTGAACTCCTTTATTGATGACTCCATTACTCTAACCGTAATTCAGGCATTTTATGCAATGAAAACACTGACCTTTTTTTTTTTCATCGTAAAATTTTGTTTGAATCGAAAGTAAAGCAGGAGTTGGTGTCCGGAAATTGGGCATGAAGTGTATTGTACATACATGTACATGTGTGTAATGGCAGCGTGGACCAGATTTCAGACACGTATTTTTGTTCGACCTATTTTCCGAATTTTTTTGGCCATATGCCAGTTCCGATGACGTCATGCCGCCCTCCCAAGGAAAAAGTCTGTGGAGAACACTGCAGGCCAATCATCACACCAAATCGTTTCAATCTGTGAGGGTCGGGTCCAAAATCGTGTTGAATTGACACGGAATGACACAGTTTTGAGAGTCAAAATTTTGACCCCAAAAATTTGTTCTTGCAAGAATAACACACAAACGGCCAATTTGTCAAGAATGGTTGTGTAGACATTTTTATATTGACATACAGATCTTTGTCATTTGATTGGTGGAACTCACATCACATGACATGCGTTATTGCTCCCATTCACGCCGGGGCTCAAAAAGTCCCATTCGCCCATGGGGAATGGGAAATACATTGAACTATTGAACAGTTGGGATCATTCTTGTTCCATGATGCGGTATTTGTATGCAAATGCATGCTGGTGTGCGCGTTCAGCGTAGCGTATCGCGTATTGTTCCAAAGAGCCAGCGCTGCAGAGTTAGGTTCAAACATTTTCGTGAAGGGGTGGTTGGGAAGAAAGAAATACATATTTCACCAATTTTATGTTAAAATAAAATGTTCAAATGTATCAAATATTATGTCAGGATCTATATGTTAGGTATATAAAACAAATATTGAGTGGCTTAAAATTGTGAAATCGGAGGAATATTATCGCTTGGTAGATTCTGGACTTTTCCATTTCACGAGGCGAAGAAAAGTCCAGATTTTATCTTGCGATAATATTCCTCCTATTTCACTCTGAGCCACTCATCAATATATTTGTATAATATCCTACTTTTTAATGCTCTTTGTAGCCCTATTGGGTGCTTTCCAGGATGTAGTGTCCCTTTAAATCACTTTTAATTTGATATGGTGGTGTCATTGTATGATGTCATGTCTTTGTACAACAGTGCATATTTGTACACAGTTTTTTCTTCATACCTTGACCCGTTAGTGAGTAATTCCATTTTTTTTGTTCATGCTGCTTTTAGTATAACTTTGACTATCAACCCCAGAAGGTCAAGCAACTTCACGTGTATACACAGGACCAAAAAAATGGTTCATCAACGTATGATTCATCAGATCACAAAATGTGAACAAGATTTTTTGCTTTGTTCAGGAGTTATAAACGAGACAAAACGGTCACTTTTTGAACTAAAATCTCTTGTAATTTGATACTTGCTGATGTCATTTTGACATCAGATTTGAATGCACATCTCAGTGTCAGGATATTTTGAATACCAATTTTGAAATTCGCACGTTGTTGTGTTTGAAATAAAAGCCATGCAGCATTATTATCAGAAGAACAAAGACCAAACAAAGGGTGATCTGCATGGGGGCTCATCAGCCCCATCACCCATGGCCTAGAACATTCTACTCACAGGGCAGATATGTTTGCAAAGCAACCTTTAAATAAACATTTCTTTCTAAAGGTTACAGACCCCCCCCCCCCAAAAAAAGGTTTTCTTCCATACAAACACAAATCAATAATAAAATAAATAGAAGTTTTGCTGTAGTTTTGTTTATTTTGTGAGTGTGTGTCTGTCTGTGTGTGGTTTTTTGTGCCATTTTTTTTTTAAACTTGAAGGCCTTCATGTAAAAAAATCCTGAATATTTGTTGAGAACAAAATCAAGTATGTTGGGGAGCACTGCCAGCACATCAATTCCTTGCCAGTATTTTATTGGTTTTCATTCTCAGTTGTCATCTCCACACAATTATGAAAGTTTGTGTTGATGAACATGTGTATGAAAGAAACTTACCTTGTACGGGAATGGTTCCCTTGTGCTGTCCCTCATTGCTGCAGATGACCACTCGGTTGTTCCTATAGTCTGCCACAGCAATCTCACCAGGTTGAGTAGCAGTAACATCCCAAGCCCCTCTGAACTCTCCTGGACCACTTCCCCTTTCACCAAACTCGCGACACATCTCCCACTTGACTGCTTTCACCTCAAGCTTGCCCAGATTGATGTCACCAATCCTCTGACCTGGGGTGAAGCTCAGACATGAAAGCTTTGGACCAATCTGGGGAGGATTTTGACTCTTGAGTGATTTCAAGTCTTTACTGATAATAGCGTATAGGGACAAAAAGTCACTGTCAGATGCAGTGTTAATGATATCCTGGGATGTCCCCAGAGAATGTTTTTTACTTTCGAGCATCATTGTCAGTGTTGACTGATGCTCATCATATGTTTTGTTGCGATCCTGCTGCAGTTGTTTGATTTCTTCAATCATCTTTGCCTCTTGAGTTGTTATCTCAGCTCTCATTTTATCCGCTTTGTCTTGCACAGCTTTCACAGTCTTTGTGACGTTCTGTGTGAACTTCTGCTTAGCTTGTGATGAAGTGGTTATAGCTTGTTCAAGGTTTTTGATGCCTGTAGTGAAGTCTGGAAATGTATCTTTCAGTGACTGTTTGTATTTGCGAGAAGCCTCTCCAGAGTCAATGTAGTGATGCTCTGGTTTACAGTGGTCTACTACAGTACAATCCCGGCAGATTAACTCTTCACATGTCTCACAGTAAAAGCGTTTCACTTCCCCCTTGTGTTTCTGGCATCTAGACTCATCTTCTTCTGGTGTTTTTTTCACTGTTACCTTCCCCTGACGAATGTCCTCCAAAGTAGCCACTGTGTGGTTTGATGTAGCAGCAAATCGCAAGTGTGTCTTGCGACAGTTTGGGCAGATATTCTGTGCACAGTCCAGGCAGCGATGCATGGCCTCATTTCCCTCATCACAAATTTCACAGATGACCTTTGTGTTTTCTGAACAAGCCACCTTTTCTTGGAGTGAGACCTCCTCAACTATTCCCATCAAATGGAAATTTGTTTTCAGGCCTTGAATGCGTGTCTCTGGAAGTATCATCTCCCGCCGACATACAGGGCAAGGAATCTTACGCTGACCTGCATACCTGCTAGTGTAGTATTTCTCCAGACATGTCTCACAAAAACTGTGTTGGCAGTCCAGCACCTTGGGCCGTTTGTATTTCTCCCGACAAATGTCACACTCTAGATGGGGAGTGATCTTTTTCAAAGCTGTAGCCATTTTTATCTGTATTCAAATAGTATTTAAAAAGAAAATGAAAGGGTTACTATAAGAGCAATGAAAAAAAACTTGAACAAAACATGTGCCTTCTATTAAAGATGTACATGTCCATCTGAGTTTCATCTGGATAACAAGTACATGTACATGTACCAGTACGTGTATAACGTTTCTTGTGAATTGCTATTTTTTTGCCAGACAAAAGATATCCACTTTTGAACGAGACATCAAATTAAAAACCTCTCGTTTATTTCCTTTTGGAATTCCTGTTCAAGTTTTGAAGAGCACTGAGAGTACATCTTTAATTCTCTTCTGAAATGATTTCAGATATTGAAATGGACAAAACTGTATGCAAGTTGCCATACATGTAGTTTTTTCCACTTCTATGACTGAATAGGTTTTTGTTGGAACATTACTTGTGCGTACACTTCATGTTTTGAAGTCTAAAGCAAGCTGCAATTCCTATAAGCTAGCCTTTAACCTCATTCAACAGAACTAACAATATTACCTTACCTCTTTTAAATTCCCAGTCAAATCACTTAAAGACAAAGTTTTTTCACTTTGATGTAAGAGCACAAGCAGTTGAGGCTTTTGATGGGGCGGATCTGGTAAAGATGGCGCTGGACAAACACAGCATCGTCATCAAGTCGCGTGACATGGTTTATATATAGAACTTGGGATTTTTGTTTTGCTGCATACGCATACATGTACGTCACACATGTACAATCTGTATATCTGCTTATCTGTGTACATATTTACTTGACACTTGAGTTTTGGACCTTAGATAGGTTCATGCATTCTATCTACATGTACATGATGCACTTTGTGAAATTTCAATCGCATACACCTCACCATACATTTAATTCCACTTGATTTATTTTCAACCATCAAATAAAATAAGCTGTAAAAAAATTTTCATCAAATATTTCATATTTCACACACAAAAAGTTTCTATTATCTTGTGCTATTGATACTGATAAAGAATTTTCAGTCTATTTGAAGTTATCATTTTGATCAACCCAAAAAGTTTAAACTTTTCGTTGAAATTGTCCCTGCCAACAAAATACATACTTGCTACTGGTGGAAAGTACATTTGGGTGTAATGGTGTACACTGAGGACAATGAACAACAGATTTGACTGTACATAAGAGGACACTATGTCCTCAGTTGGAAACCATCACAAATCAAATGAGAGGAGTTGCCATAAGTTACCCAAACAAAAACCATCAGAAGGACAGTGGGAAGTCCTCAATCTACACAAACCTTTGAGGGAGTGTGAAAAGTACAGAGTTTTAGAGGAGGGGAACCAACATAACGTTGACACAGTGTATCTTTTAATGCATATAGTTTAGAACGCTGTAACCATGGTAACATAAAACTGTCATCTTGTCTGGCTTGTTTCCAGGGTGTGAAGGGCATCACCTCAAACTCCCTTGACAACAAGATGAGACAACTCAAGGAACATGGTCAGGTTCTTGGCAGGATTCATCCTGGGTTCTATGACATCAGGAAGAGATTGAAGGAAGATCTTGAGAGAATGTTGGCTGAGAGACGATGAGGAGTTAAGAAGATGACGGCCGGTAAACGTCTCAAGTCAAGTAAGAATGAAAGTTGTCTGGAAATAATCACTGCATCAGCTAGATTTGATGACTAGTGATCCTACATGTACTTAATGTCTTGGAAGCTTCATGTTCGGGCTGTCTGGTTTGAATCTGGTGAATCTTTGCTTCAGATCCTACTGCTTGTTTTCTTTTCTATTGACCCCTGGTTCGATTCCTGTTAGTTCCCAGGTGTGACCTCAGTTATCCTTGAAGGAATTGAGGAGTCTTTGGTTCAGATCCTACTGCTGGTTTTCTTTTCTATTGGCCCCTGGTTCGATTCCTGTTTATTTCCAGGTGTGATCTCAGTTATCCATGAAGGAATTGAGGAGTCTTTGGTTCAGATCCTGCTGCTTGTTTTCTCTCCTATTGACCCATGGTTCGATCCCTGTTTATTCCCAGGTGTGACCTCAGTTATCCTTAAAGGAATTGAGGAGTCTTTGCTTCAGATCCTACTGCTTGTTTTCTTTTCTATTGACCCCTGGTTCGATTCCTTTTTATTTTAAGATGTGACCTCAGTTATCCATGAAGGAATTGGGGAGTCTTTGGTTCAGATCCTACTGCTTGTTTTCTTTTCTATTGACCCATGGTTCGATTCCTGTTTATTCCCAGGTGTGACCTCAGTTATCCTTGAAGGAATTGAGGAGTCTTTGGTTCAGATCCTGCTGCTTGTTTTCTCTCCTATTGACCCATGGTTCGATCCCTGTTTATTCCCAGGTGTGACCTCAGTTATCCTTGAAGGAATTGAGGAGTCTTTGGTTCAGATTGTTTGAGGTTTTCCACTTTAATGCAACGAGTGTGAATAGTCGCAACCTTTAGAGGGGGTGGATCCCAGATCTGAGTCATGTACAGTTCATTATCTTGTTTGTTTGCTGACATGTTTACTCTACACTTGAGTTTGTATCTTGGACCTGAGTTAGGTTAATTTTGTACTTGCATACGTGTACATGTACACGTACACCATCAGGTTGCAGACTACTTAACTAAACTGCCATAGTCCCCAGTGATAGATACCCCCACTTCCAAAATTCTGGGGAAAATACTGACAACTCTCCAAGGTGTTTGAGACACATCAAATTAAAACTAATTTCATCATCTTTCATTTTGTTGTCAATTTTGTTGTGGTTATCCGATTATTTTTGTGAGAATTTATATTCAAAGATGATCACCCCTAAAATTTAGTCCCGAAACCCTTCGCCATTTTGAAAACTGATGCCTATGCTGCATTGCAAAGTATAGCAATTTTAGGGCTTAATTCATCCAAATTACACAGAAATACGAGCTGGCAGTCCTGTTCACGGCTTCCACCTTCCTTTCTTTTTGTGTTTCAAACCTTCAATTTCATGGCCCACAAAATGATGATAGCAAAAACATGAGGGTGTGCAAATCGTGATTTGGCTGGCGTAGGCATTTTGGGCCTATTTACTGGCCTGCAACCATCAGTGTCCATACATATGTGCATTGTACATGTCTTTCCAAACTTGTTTCATCAAATGAGGTGTTAATACATGTACCTGTGCATACTTGTTCCTTCCATTCTGTGACATCATGGACTCATTTAATCTCTCATTTTTTGTTTTGTTTGTAAAAAAGTCCCAAATGAACAAGTTTGGATTTAGGTGTGAATTCCTTGGACCTAGCTCACAAACCAGCTTCAGTCAGAATTTTCAGTTGTCAAATTGCCAACCTGTCTGAACAGTTGTTTCATGTTAATCTTTCATATGAGTGTCCACGATCAAAACTTGATTGTTTCAACCTGATTGGACTTGGGAGTAAATAACCAAAGTCTTTTAAAATCTGTACCAGGACCATTGCCATGGTAACAGGCCATGTGTTTTGCAATTTTTGGCCAATTTACAGTCCCATTGCAACTACATTTTGGGCCAATTTACAGACTCGCTACTAATACATTTTGTTGCTTTTTTTTGAAAGGCCACCTAGCCTGAATGCAAACCAATGTCACAACATTAACTATATCACTACACAGCCTCACCCTTACATGTATGTACATTGCACTTCTTAAAATTCATCTATCTTTGAAGCCCTAATATAGCACATGTTTTCACAACTAGAAAAGTTGCATTTTGAACTCCATTTTCACCCCCCCCCCCCAAAAAAAATGCAAGTTGCCAGCTGGCCACTCAGAATACTTTGCTGTTGGCTGTGATGAGATCTTTGTATATTTGTCTTTTCATATTTGGTGAGAAAATCTTGGGCAACTGCATACTCTTTCTGCAGCATCAATCCAGAAATGATTTAAAGAAAACCTATGTTGAGGTTTTCCTTTCTTTCTAAATAAAATTGAGTATAAAAAGAACATCCTGAATCTAGCAATTTTTTACAGACCCAAATAATTTGGCTATCACTTTCAGACAAATGCCACCAAATTTAGATTTCCTTTGCTCTTTTATTAAGAGTTAATTTTTTTCCGTGGACAATTAATATAAAGTACTTACATGAAATGACTCTTACTTTTTGTTTTATCTAATTGTCTCTTTCAGGTGATGGTACATGTACACAATAAACAATGAAGATGACACCCAGGTCAGTCAATCCATTTATAATCTTTTTAATAAAACCTTGCATTTAATGTTGAGTAAGAAAATGAAAATGGAATTGAAGTAACTTTGAACTCTTGTGGTCATTAAGTTCTGACTTGACAAACTATTGATAATAATAACGAAATGGTTTTGAAAGTGCTTTCATTTTGGAAAATGCAAAGAGTGTGAACAGTGGTAAGCTTTTGAGGGGGCGGATCCCAGAGAGATGGCACTGGCAAACACAGAATCATCATCAAGTAACGTGACATGGTTTATATATAGAGCTTGGGGAGTTTGGGGGACAAGTGCTGGATGCAACAGACATGTACAGTTCATTATCTTGTTTGTTTGCTGACATGTTTACTCTACACTTGAGTTTGTATCTTGGACCTGAGATAAGTTAATTGGTCTTTTCATATTTTGGTGAAATAATCTCTTGCAGTTATATTGCTCTTTTTGATTCAAAAATGAAAAAGTTTCAACATCAAAACTCCAAAATATACATGTATTGAGTATTTGCCATAAAAGAAACTGACTCTATCACATTTTTCCAAACATATACTTTGTGTATTACCAGGCGCGGATCCAGGGAACGGCCGCGGGGGCACGTTAACCCGTCAAATTTGAGTCCAAAAAAAAAAAAGAATAGAAGGGGGAAAAAGAGGGGAAGGTGAGAGAAAAGGAGGGAAGGAGGAGAGAACCTTCTTACAAAAATACCGGCGCCGATATTAAACACGAGCCTGCAAACATTGCGTACTCGACTCGAGAAGCTTCAAAATAAACTGCGATTCCATCGTACGTACCCTGTACGTACGTATACCCTGCATATACCGTTATTAAATGCGATTCATACGAACGTACACGATTTATTCTCTACAAACATGCAGTTTATGTGCATGTTTGCCCAGCAGTGCCCAGCTGCAAAGAGCAGCTGGGCACTGCTCTTTGGACCACCCCATTGGTCAAGGGTGTGTTTCAGTAAGAACAATTTGCCAGCAGTTCCACGCGCTTTTGAATTACAAATTATACTTTGTCACGGAGTCCAAAACATGTCCTTGTTTTAAATTGACTTCTTTAACATCACGTCATCATAATTATAGTTTTGTAAAGACTTTATTCGAGAAACGATGTAAAACCCTGAAAAAAATTGAACCACCCCTGAAGGTCATGGATCCGTCCATAAAACCTTTTTTAACAAAGAAAGTTGAGATCCAAAAGTTGGGTTTTGACGTTACTGCGCGTTGCAGAAAATAAGTTTGGTACATCAAAGAGATCTGTTTGTTCTTAGGACAAAAACAATCAGCAGTTATTGCCCAAAAGCAAGTTTTAGCACTCGAGACATGCTCTTGCAAGCTAGACGGAACTTAAGTGTGTTGCTTTTTGAATTGCAAGCGAGATAAATTTGATCGTATAGTTCGCCGGTGGCAACGCGGGCCGGCATTCG
Source organism: Patiria pectinifera (assembly GCA_029964075.1). Lineage (NCBI taxonomy): Eukaryota > Metazoa > Echinodermata > Asteroidea > Valvatida > Asterinidae > Patiria > Patiria pectinifera. The sequence goes on from CM057150.1 coordinate 35,913,961, forward strand.
TGCATTCCCGATGTCTATTTCTCAACGTTATCATCAACAATTATTTACTGTAATTTTTTTTACGTAACTAAATGACAAATCCACCTTCAAAATTGTACCATGGGGAAATTGCAATCATGTCTATTATCTGTAAAGACCAGACACAATGTCTCACACAGTTTGTCTTGCCTCGCCGCCCATTTCTGCCGATGGTTATTACAAATACAAGCACGTGTAATAGGCCCTATTCTTGAAATTGAAACTGGACTGAATTAAAAGAACATTTCTTTAAAATGTTTGGGCATTTTGCATTATGCAAAAAAAAAGAGGGAGAAACTTGGATTACCGTATGATTAATTTCTGTAGCCATGAGATAAAACTGAGCTGTGAAGTTACAATGCAGGCTAATCGCTCCTCTGGTTTAGTTTGATTAAATTACAGTAATTTTAAACTTGAATTCAATTAATATGTTCAAGCGGTTTGTTCTTGTTTATAAACTGAACATTTCAACTTGAAACAAAATATTAGAAAGCATCCTTACACCAGTTTACGAACTAAGTTTTTACAATTCCTTTTTTAAAAATATAATGCACGAAGACATGCAGACGAAAATACATGGTATCGACTGAAGAACAGAAAAAACTGAGAAGGCTTGTAAAAGCAAGAGTATATTTTAATCAATGAAAAAATCTTATAATCTTAAAAAAATTTACTCGAATAACTCCGGGGAAGAGGGGCCAGGAATTGCCTCAGATTGCACTACAGCGCATCTAGAATCCGAAATTTCCCAGGGCCCTTAAGCGGGCCCCAGACCCACGCCGAAAGATGTTCGCGCTCCGCATTTAAGTTTACAAATAGACTACTGTGATTTCTAAACCCAATGGACATACAGGATATGCAGATCAGCAAAATATGAGTTGTCATCCATTCAAGAGAATATTTTCCTTATAAATGGCAGATTTAAAACAAACTTGTTGTTTTTGCTGAATTTTTTCCCCAGGGAGCAGCGGTGACTGGATCCCAAGTAGCAACTTCGAGGACATACCAGGCACAGCAGCTAACAGGATGCCTAACTTCCCCCATCAAGACACTGTCAAGAGAGGATGGCTTCCAAATGAACAAGTAAGCATCTCACCCCTCCACCACCCCCACTACACTCAATCAGCATGAGTTCAGGACTTGAAAACAGTTTACAACAACACAAGGCAATTCAAGTTGGTTCCAGAGTACACACAGTCCTATTCAATTGATTGAGCCCATTCATTGGTGTTACAGGGTAATCCTATACAACAGCACTGCCCAGCTCACAAGTGACAGTGAGTCGATCCGTGAGGTACAAAGAGGACTGTAGGCTGGCCCTCTGGGACCAGCACAAACTGAACAGCGATCCTTGAGAAAATCAAATAGAGAAATCAAAACCTCATCAAGATGTACCTTGTGTATCTCAAGACATTACTGAAATGTCATCATGCTTGCGAGCTCTAACTTTATTGGCCTGGTTATTTCCTACAGACACCTGTCAGCCGGTTTGGTGAGCAACATGAGCCAATGTCTGGCATGCATCATAACATGGCCATGGAAGATGGGGGAGGGGTGACAGCTCATGGAATGGCAGGAACGGTCTGGAACCCTGTAGCCTCCATGCAACTTAATTGCATCAATCCAAAGGTGGGTCCTGTCTCAAAGCTTAAGTCCGTGTCAATATTATCAGGCTATATATGTGAGGCATTCTGGCAAAATGAGACGGAACTGGGCACAGGCCGTAGTGGAGGGAAAATGAAAAAAATAGGGGTGATTTTTTTTTCTTTGATTTTCAGATTTATTGATATTCTTATAAGTAAGTAAAACATGTAGTCTAAAAATCATGGAATACAAGAGTTTTTAAGGAAAGATAATTGGCATCTTTCATTTTTAGAATACAAAACTCAAAACTTTACAGGCCTTTTTCTTAGTATTTTGCTTTTTTGACATGTCGATAAATGCAAACTTTAAAGTGAGCCATAACTTGTCAACGGAATGTCTGATTGAAGTGCAACAAACAGTATTGTAAGGAGAATTTTATTCTCTTTCCTAATACCTGCAAACCCTCATTTCGACCTCTGCCCAGTTCTGTCTCATTTTGCCAGAACGCCTCACATATATGGTCGTCAGTAACACGTGTCTATCAGCCGCTTTCATATCGGCGCATTATTGCTAGCTGCAGCAATTGGGAGACAGTCTGAAAATCTGTCATTATTTCTAAACATAATTTCCTTGAATGTTTACTGCAAAATCCTTCTTCAGGCCAGGTTCAATGTATTCTTGATGTAGTGAATGCCCAATCTTTTAAGTTGTTAAACTTTAAAGGTCTAAAGTGGCTGCTCAGAACACTTAAATATTCCCAGAGAAACAGAAGTGTTAAGGTGTGTTGATTCAGAAACAAAAGAATTAAATATTCCCATAAATACCACTTTTATTATTTTGCAGGGAGGGGCCCTAAAAAAGTTTGTTGACATGAACTACACAGTCTAAAATGAAATTGGCAAAGCAGCATTTCATGTAGTTGGGATCAACAACCCACAGTCACCCAACAAAACAATCCGCATTTTTTAACTTTCAATGTTTTTTAATTGAAGTTTGATAAATTTATTAAATTTCCAATTTTGTCTTCTATTTTCCCAGGTGTTGGGAGCATCACGGAGCCAGTCAGTCATGTGACATGAGGACTCCTCTCCATCCCTTCCTAAAGAGGGCGCTATCGTCACAGCTGCAGCATCGACAAGCGATAGTTAAGTTAATTAATTTTTCTTCAATGGCCAGCAGCCATAGAGGGCGCCATAATGCTATCTGGTTTGTTCACAGACATATAAACACATAGACCGCCAGTCATGCTGGTTCAATGCTCCAACGTGCTTAGTACAGTACATACATTGAAATACAATTCATAAATTATTTTGGTAAAGGCTGTATTACCCAAAACTAAGTTGTATGAAAATGTTGGGTACCATATTGTTTTTAATCTACAGAAATCATATTTAGTTCACATTAGGGATTTGTTTACAATAAAAAACTAACTTCATAATTTTTTGTTACATGTTTGACTGGAATTCTTCAATTGTGTGCACAAACCCTACATACCGAGAGGTGAATTTGCCCATAGTTTTCATTTTAGTCGGGCGCTAGGCAAATCACGAAATGCTCATGTAGTTTGAATAGGACCTGGCGGTCTATGCATTTATATGTCTGTGGGTTTGTTGCCTTACCTGCCAATAAATTTGCTGATGGCATAATTCAGAGAAAAGAATGAAAACGAAATAATTAGGCCTTGGAATAAAAAAAATTGTATCAATTCTGTGAAATTGAAGATGATTGTAAACTGTGAGTAGTTTGTATTTAACTTTATTCATGTTAGGCCAAAAAAAAATAGTCGGTCTCTGGTCAGCGCGCGCGTCGATTTTAATCATGCGCGTCAATCTTCTTGTTTTTCTTCAAAATGTTCCGCGGTAGCTCCAACAGCGCCCTCTATTGCCGCACCAAGGCAAATGCTCGAGGGCACCAAAGCAAATTATGGAGGACACCAATGTACATGAGGACAACCAAAAAAAGCAAATAGTACCCCACCTTGTCTGTACAATCAAAGCTTGAAAAAAAAAAGCCGCGTAGCCGCATCAGTTCCGGAACTTTGGTCTGACCGGAGACCGAATATTTTTTTTTTTTGGCCTTACTGTAAAACAATTGAAAAATCCTTTGCTTTTTTGTTGGCTTTATTTTGTATGTAAAAAGATGATAGGCTACTAATGTTAAATGTGAAGTTAATTGAAACCAATCTTGGAAACTGTCAGTTGAAGATATGTTTTGTTGACATGTACATTACAAAATGAAAGGTCAGTGAACCTGGGTGACCTTTGACCTTTGTTGTCGCAATAGTAGTTTATCAGTTAAAATGTCCATTCCATAGAGCTGTAGTAAATTATGAGAGCGTTTACTCCTCATTCCCTTGCACACTTCAAAGTTGTCCGAGCTCAACACAGTGCTTGAAGAATGTACATGTAGCGAGATCAATGTGCAAGTCACGTCGCCAATATGACATCAATTCTTTTGAGTTTTGTGCGCTTAATGTGTTGCCAAAATATAACAGATATATGGCTGAGCAGGCACGTGATCTACGTGAACAAAATTCCAAAATCTATGCAGCGCATTAGTGTGAAAGCACAGAATGAAATGAAAGTTGTAATAACAGCTTTGAAATGTATAAACATACAACATTTAAGCTAATTTCTGATGACTTAAGCACAAACATGGATGCATGCGCCCAGCAAGCTTCATCCTATTCATATATGAATAAGCTCTCTAATAATTTACTATAGCTCTATGGCCTGATTCAGTGCACATGTGCAGATACAAATCTAGAATAACAGGGAGTGCGTAGCAATTTATTGCAATAGTTTTTCTTGCAACATAAAATAAAACACAATGGAGTGTGTTCAGTGGAAAAAGTACAATCAGAATGCAAGTCAATTGAAATTTTGTTTGTTGGTTGGTTGTGATGACGAGGCCCGGATTCTCCAATAGATCTCTCTCATAGGACGCCATCTTTGTAGGCAAATTACAACTGCGTGTTCAACACCATGTGCGCGTAGTGTGCAAAATGTTCCAAACATGCGCTCCTGTTGCTTGGAATGTCTCCAAAATACAGCGCAGCCGATGCGCGTCACGAAAATTTGACGTCTTAAACAGCCCAAATTTGAAGAGGAATTGTCAAATTTAATATTGTAGAATGTGTTAATTCAGCAGGAAAACAAGTACAATGCGAAATAAATCAGCCATTAAGGCAAAGTTAAAAAAAAGTTTCTCGTCCCCGCTTCAAGGCTTTTTTGGAGGCCCCCTGGATTTTTATTATTTTTTATTTTTGAAAAATGCAATAAAAAAAACACAGAAAAAGTCCACAAATTCATCGGAAAATAAATTGTAGACCAATACAAGTCTAAATGACTCTGTAAATATGTTCAATTCTCTTGTCCAACTTATCTTTCATTTTAAAAGTGTCTTTGAACCGTGGAAACACGAACGGTTGCAGGAAATTTTTAAATGGCGGCCATCATGAAATAAATAAAAAAATTAAAAGCCCCGCTTCCTCCTTTTAAAAAAAACCCCAGACGAGAAACATGGTTTTTTTTTACTCGACCTAATGAAACAGAACATACTCGTTGTCTGGAGGATATCATGAGAAATACCTATTTTATTAAAGTGAAATTTCCTCTGTTGTAAACTGATCATGAAGTTTTTGTGAAGGCTGAAAAATTTTAGCAGGAATATCAAACAATACAGTTAATGTAACTAAAACAATTATAGTCTGTTTCTAGCGAGGAAATGGCAATGCAAAAAAAGTCACAAAAAACCCCACACACTGGTTTTTGAGACGATGTCTATTTAATTTCAACGGCAAATTAATTCAATCAATATAACAAAAACAACGAAGTGTGTTCTGCGTGGAAATTTAAATCGGAATGAAAAATATTTGTAATACGCAACAAGAACAACAAATTTGTGTGGACGACAATTTTGGAAATATATGCTGAGCTTAATTAAAAATGTGTCCATCGATTGTTCATAAAGTAAAGTCTTCAATTAAAAACTCCATGAAATTTCAAGAGGAATCGTGTAACAATTAAAAAACGATTAAACATTTAGAAAAGTACTAATGTAAAATATAATCAAAGCCGTAGAAACTTTGCATTATACTGTTGCACTGAGAAACAAATCTAAGATTTGCAAACATTCAGGCATACCTCTAAAATTTAAGTGAAAAAATTACTCCCGTTTAAAAATCTTGAAATTTTCACCGGCACCAGAATATCATGTGACCTCTAAACATCTTGACAAGAGAGGGCGATAAGCCATACAAAATCGTCGAAGCATGAAAACCCATTTTGACGGCACGCTACACAGTCAAGTGAGGAAGGCCCTTCAACCAGGTTGCATCGAGACCCTCAGGCTAAGAAGTCTACATCCACCTCACACACCACTGGTAACCAGCATTCCAGCAGTCTTATGTGGTCTCTAGCAGGCTTCAACTATTGTAGCAATCTCCAAAAAAGGAAAAGGCTAACTACCAGTCTGACTGATGATTGGCTGCGAAGACAGATTTGAACTTACAGGACAGGGCAGGGCTTCAAAAAAGAAGTCTGAATATTCAGTCCAAAATTCTTGTCCAACTAATAAGAGGAAATTATAATCCCAAATCTAAGTCCAGCCAAATAAACTCTAAGTCCAAAAATCCCCAAGACCCTCCCTAGTCCTATCAACTTGCAGACCTATCAGTCAGGAAGCCCTTCAACTAATAGTCCAGTTCCCTCTCAACCATCAACCAGTCAGCCCAAAGTCCCAAAGCCTACCCTCCAGCTCCAAACCCCTTCAGCTCCCAACTTCTCAACCTCCCAGCTTCAGACCCTCAGATCTGAAAAAATTTCAAGGGGTACCCCTTGATTTCTGAAATTCTGGCCAAAGCTGAAAAATTGTCTAAGTCCAACAACCTAAGGGTTTTAATTACGATAACCGGAGATTTTTTCAAGAAAGTGCCATGGCAGAGCGGGAAAAAAGAGAGCTGGCATGCAGAAGGTACGCGGTTCAACCCTGCTCCATGCTACTATTTTATATATTTTTAAAATTTTATCACTGCTGTGAGGAAAAATTCTCCTCCCGGGTTCCCGGCTGGGTTTTGAACCGGGGACCCAGCGCCTGGCAGTCAGCAAGCTAGACCGCCAGGCCACTGGCCTCTTTGAAAATTTGTGCTCGGAACTTATATTTAAAGGTTAGATTGCGCAATATTAAAAAAAAGAAAAAAAAATGGCCGCCTGGGCTCATTTGAATAATTGAATAATAAAAAGCAGAAAACTGAATATTCAGAAGGAAACAACAGATCCAAAATTCTGATTCTCAAATTTAGCCATTTATTCCATATACTTTCTATTGTTGGCCATTATGTACACTTTTTACAAACCTATTTCACACTTTTTTAAAAAGTTAATATTACAGTTTGTAAACTATGCGTACATGTATTTAACAAGAAACACAATTCTGTTTAATAAATGTCCATTAATTTACCTAATTTGTCAATGCTCAATATTTAAATAGCAAGTCCTACGTTAAATTTGTTCAAATTTCATTCTTCCGGGGGGGGGCACAAAGTTGTTTTTAACTATAAAAGGCCAAACTTGTTTGAATGTGGAAATTGAGTTTTTAAATTTGGTAATCTCGATTTTACTTAAAATTGTCAGTGATTTTTGCCTCAAATCTTATACTATTTTTTTCAAATTCTGAAATGTTTTAACCACTTAAAAGCAATACCAGTTCCAATACAGTAACGCCTCATTTCAGGAATAATTGCTTGTACAACTAAATTTAAATAAGTTAAACATTGATTTACAAACATGTTCCAGATAATATATGCATACTGCCCTCTATAGACCAAATATTTTAACTGTGTCTATCTGGCTAGATTTTTATGCCAATTCATTTTAGAATGCTCAAATTATTTCAAAAACACTTTCCATTTCCCTTTTCTTTCCATAAATTTAAGGACATCTCAAAAAGCAAATATTTATGGATTTTGTTTCCTTAAAACATGGATTTTTCTCCCAGAACTTTTTCTCTATTAGGAATGTAGTTTCAAAATGTCACTTTACAAAAAAGGCTGTTTCAATTGTATATTGCAAAGAAGTTACTAATGTTTAACTTTGTTTGATAACATCTTTTACATCACACAAATTTGGCTTGATTTCATTCATGTCAACCATATCTTACACCTTGTAACAAAGCACTCCTATGCATCATGTTTAAACCAATTGTTAGTGTGGATATACACTTTGAGTTAATAATCAAACACTTTAAATAATCACATTAGTAAAATTGTATTTATAATTATTTCTTTTATTTATATAAATAGTTTGATTGTAAAGCGCCAGGGAGCACTTTTTAAATGGATTCGGCGCTATGAAATTGGAGTATTATTTCATTATTATTATACATTAATTTATTCATTAAACAGTCATTAGCAATTCATGGCAATAGAGGGCGCTCCTCATTGAGCCTAATTTTTATTTACCACAACTAGGGTGCACAACTATGTACAACATTTTTTAACTTTCTCTCATTGATATACAAACAAAAATCTCAATTTTAAATTTAAACAAATGATAACTACACAAATGAACAAAAATACAATAAGGCCCTGTAACTAATTGGGCAAAACCAGGAAATCTACAGTTTTAGCAAGTATATGGGCAATTCCATGGTGACAGACAGAGAGTTTCGGCAGGTTTTAAATTCGCATCAGTATCACGATTCAGAACAATTTTACGCGTGACGCCATCACTTCAATTCTTCTCGTACGCTAATTGATAAAGTGGCATAGGGTTTTAATTCAAATTTTTCTCTTAAAGATAAATGATAACCACCTCTCATTCTTAATTTTATGATGTACAAGACATAACGTCCGATTGCAATTAGATATAAAAGAGTGAATTATTCAAGGTGTACGGTGAATTTTGAGCATTTTTTGTGACAAGAAATTATAACCCGATTTTCTCGATAGGTTTACGCAGACGCCATGCCAAAAACTGAGATTTGAACACGCCATTATGTTTGCGTACACTAATCAGCCGCATCATATAATTCCAATGTGCATAACTTTTTTCGGGATGAAGTGTCTTTACATTTTTCAACCTGTAGACGCATTGATTTTTCTTTCCTTCGCTTACAGAACTCTTTCTTTATTGTGACTGACATTACATAAAAGTAACACAGGAAACAAATGATAGATCAAATTTGAAATTTCTCTTCATGTTAAAGGCCAATGGATGTCATATTTTATTTCTCATATAATTTATAGCCAGTATAATATTTTATACATGTACAAAGATGTAAAATAAAAGTTTTTATAATCATGATAATTGAGAAATGAGACACTGTGTATTGAATAGTTTCTGTTCGGGTCAAGTTTTATTTTCTTTATAATTTCCAACAGTGACTGTATTCAAGACCAAAAATAATTTTTCAATATCCAAACTCAGAGAGTTTTAGAATTTATCATAAACAAAAACGTAATAAAAAACCTACATGTATATACCATCAACACCAAAAAGTAACTGATCATAAAGCTAATTATGTAAGAAATTTTGCAAAGCGACCATAATAATATTACAGTTGTCTCCAATAAAAACTGTGTAAATAGACTTGCATCATATTTTCTGTGTTACTAAAAATTTTGAGGTCTCAACATGTTTAACAAATTCCATGCTCAATTTTAACTACTTTTTCTCCTAGTTTTATTCCTGCTCACTTATGAAACTCCTCATGTTCTGTTCTTTTCTGTCTATTCCTCTTTCATTTGTTCCTCTTGTGGTCTTCATACAATCCTTTTCCTCCAAGTTTTGTTTCTTCTGTGTCTTTTCCTCTGCTGCTGTAAGTTGCAACTTGGCTGTACATCTTTCCTGAAAATATAAAATATTCAACGGAATTAATCATAATTTTGTACATGTTAACATTAACACAATTTTACTTGCTATTTTCCTAGCAATACGAAAGTTATCCAATGAACCAACAACAAAACGAACGAAATAAGTTAGCCAATGTTTAGTAATAAATAGGAAATTATGAAAATCAAACTATTTGGTGCCGAACAATAATTCAGTTCTCACAGGGAAGACTTCCCCCACCCCATCCCATCAGAATGGACAATGATAGACTACTTGTGCCCAAAAGCAAAACAAATATATTTTTCATTTTATCAAAGGGTTAAAGATGTCCAAATTAAATTTTAAAAAGACTTGTTTTGTGAAAAATATATAAGTTGCTCAGACAGTGGCTTGGCACTCAGTTGCATTTTGGTTCAAAGAGTTGACTACTTGTATGTGTATGGACTTAAATAACATGTGTACTTGCATTTTCCTCAACTACGGACTGTGCAATAATGTGACTGGCATTACGTTACGCTAAGAGATTGTGACTGCATGACATAACATGTGGCTGACATTACAATATTTCACAGCTGGCCTAAGCATAAAAACTAAAATGTAAACAAAATAATTTATTTTAAGTATACTTGTCAGAACTCAAGCTAATAAATTTGTAACAATTATTCATTAGTCAGAAAATGTAGGTATTTACAAAGAAAAAAAATCTGTTTTGGTAACTTATAAATATTTAAATTTGTATTTTATTATACAAGCAAAATCTGACTTATATTGACATCTTAAAAATAATATCCATTTTCACAAAGATGCCTTCAAAATGGTAACATAAAATTTGAGAGAAAATATTACTGAATAGATAGCAAAAGACTTATTCAAAATTCCTTACCAGTGTGTCCATAAGTCATCATGACGTCATTGCAGACTTTGATGTGATGGTGTACCGTCAATCACAAAATAGTGCGCGCATGGGACGAAACTATTTCAGTTTTAAAAACGCCAAGATATATTGTGTCACTTCAGCAAATCAAACTTGAATAAACCGTAAAATAATTGTTTGGTCTTGTGTCTCCACCAGCATGGAATTGCCCATATAACCTTTTGTTCTCATTTAACAGCCTAGTACATTCTAAATAGGCCCAAGGCACCTTGGATGTAGTTTCTCCGATGTTTGATGTCATCACAAAGTGGTGCAGTTTCAGGGCATTCCAGCATCAAGAGCAACGTCTTCTTGGTAAGAGCAGGAAAACCTGAAATTCAATTACAAAATTGGAAATTGAATATACATGGCATATTTATACATGCAGTTTATGATTTCATTTTCAGATTTTTGCAGGATTTTGTAGCTTTTGAGGCTCTACTGAAATAGGAGAACAGCTATAGTATAGTAATAGGTATAATATACATGTAGGTATTTAGGAGTTTTGAAGATAGAATTTTAGCTTCCTTTGCGTTCACATCTACAGCAAAATTTTAGCATGAATTTATCATCAACCCATAATTCACATAAACATTGTTGCAAAAGCAAGTACTCAAGTATATTGAACAAGTTCTTAGCTCACCTGAAACACATGCGTTCCTCTTCTTGTGGTTCTGATAACAGGCGTTTGATGACTTACTCAGGTTACTCAGGTCCTGTCTTATCAAAGACTGTGCACAAAATGAAACATAGATTAGTTATGGTAGAGTGAATTACTTGTGAGGCTGTAGACAATAATGGTTTATTATCCGAAACAAATAACTGACTTTTAGAGTCAAGTAAAACGGTACACAAACACTATTTCATACAAGTGAGCACACAATGGGAAAGTTACAGCATGATGTGAGTGTTGACAGAGCTTGAGCTGACATTGTAATCATTGGACCATGCAATGCGGGTAGTGGTGTGTACGTGTTGACAGAGCTTGAGCTGGCATTGTAATCATTGGACCATGCAATGCGGGTAGTGGTGTGGACGTGTTTGCAGCCAAAGACAACAATCAGTTGTCATCCAGGGAGTCAGTTCCCAACCAGTCCACGTCTCATCTGCTGTGCGTCAGGGCACTGTGTTGGGCCCTCTCCTCTTTGTAGTCTATATCAACGATATTGCTGAAGGACTGAACTCGAATGTCTGCTTGTTCGCCGATGATTGAGTCATTCATCGCAAAATTACATCTTCATCTGACTGCGATGTTATTCAGCAAGACCTGAAGACACTAGAGGAGTGGGAACAGCGCTGGCAGATGTCATTGAAACCAGAAAAATGCAATGTTCTCAGATTCACCAATAAGAAAACCATCCTCCACTCTTCATACAAGCTCTCTGGTCACATTCTGGAATCAGTTCAAAGCCACAAGAACCTTGGCCTCCACCTCTCATCGGACATGAAATGGAATACTCGTATCAATGCAGTCACAGCTAAAAGCTAACAGCATGCTTGGTTTTCTTAGACGCAACTCAGGTTCAGCCCCACCCAAGGTCAAACTCCAAGCCTATCAAAGTTTAGTCCGTCCTCATCTCGATTACTGTGCATCAGTGTGGGATCCCTTCACAGCCACCAATAAACAGAAGATTGAGATGGTTCAACGAAGAGCTGCCCGCTTCATCACTAACACATAAAGCTGGGACAATTCTACATCTGTTACTGCTCTTCTTGACAAACTGGAATTACCCACCCTGGAAAATAGGAGATACGTACAGCGCCTCACAAACTTCCACAAAATCTTCAATGGACGGACGACGTTAACGTTCCACCTGAAATAACCATTAGGCAGCCAGAAATAACAACGAGACGCTCAAAACCCAACTACCTTCAGATCCCCTTCACCAATATCAAAGGCCTCCAACACTCATTCTTCTATCAGATCAGCAAGGACTGGAACGACCTCCCTCAGCACATTACTGGCATAGGAGACACCAATCAATGTAGTGATACCCTTAGATCCCTCAGCACTCGTCAATAGCATGTCCATCCCTTCCAAGAGTGATGTTTCTGTAGGAGCTTACAGCTATATCAATCAAGATCAAGATCAAGTGAGGGTACAACAGAGGGCTGATTGGAATTACTGGCTGCGGTCGGTTCTCAACAAGAGTAAAACTCTGGAGCCGCGGCACGCAGAGCTGTGGTAATGCTCTTGGAGTGATCTCCTTTCCCTTGTCTGTACGTGTAAGTACTGAGCTGGAACAGCAGCTCCTGAAAGAGATACCCAACAGACGAACCACCATCCTAGCGTGGGACCCAAGTCCCCCTCCATAGACCCGCTCATGAACTGAATGGTGCGGCAGATGATAGAAGTCAGCTGTATGGTGGAGACACCGCGGACGCTATTGTCAGGTGAAGATGAAATGCGTAGGGCTTGCGTGACTGTTTGACTGCAGCATCCCGGTTGGGATCCATCACACCTACACCTTTCTGTATAGACGTCGCACAGACGTCATTGGTGGCGGTCCTCATCGGAAGGTTGCAAACTTTCTGCACCAACCTCACCACCTCTTTCTTTAGCCCCTTCAGACTTTTCTTCTGGCAATTGCCGACACGCAACACATACAAGGTGCACTATTCAATGGCAGTTTGTAGCACATCCAGCATTTGCCAGGGGGCCAGGAGAGAGGATTCCACTTTGCGCAGATCTTCTGTCATCTTGGCCACCAGTGCCTCAATCTCTTGTCGCTTCTGTTCAACCTGATACGGACGCCGAGGGAGCAATATAATGCTCCTCCTCAGTAGACACGATTGAAGGAAACTAAAGGATGTAGGCCTATACACTGCTGGTGTCTGGTCAGGTCTGCTGACAATGGTAGCTTTCCCAACACAAGACACAATTCCAGGCACTAAGTGAAAGAATAGGACAAGAATTGATTTCGCTGTCTGGAGATCTTCAAGGCTGCAGATTTGAGATGGACCCGTGCCTGTAACGATGGAGTCCAAAAGCCGTAGGAATGATCTTGAGTACCACGTACAGGCATTGGCCTGGCCCTTGTCCATGTTATGGTCGCCCTAGGGTTCCTGAGCATTCCTCCACGGAGTGTTGGGCACTTTCCCGGTCAATTCCCCGAACCCTCATCTGTGATACGGTTACCCTGAGGGGTTCTCAAGCATGCATCCACAGAGTGTTGGGCCAGAGCCAGAATCCTCCCCTGATCCGCCTTACTGCTGCCCAAAGGGGCGTCTGATGAGTGTTCCTTCGCGGAGTGTTGGAGATTGGCTGTGTAGTGATTCTTCTCCAGCAGCTTGTCTCCAGAGTTGTTCTCCGTCATCCAGGTCCAAGACCCTCAGATGTTTTACCAACACAGGGAGCGTGGTCGATTGCTTGAACGACTGCAAGAACGATGACGTCCTGCGGACAATGTTTGTATTTGCAGTGACAGCTGGCTTTTCTGTGTGAAGAAGTTGCACTTCTGTCAGTGATGCAGGGGTGCATGTAGATGCGACTGAGTTGACCCTGGCTGGCTGCTGTGGAGCAGCAACATCCATTATTCTGTCTGCAAGCTCAGCCCACTGTTCAATTTTGATGCTATCACAAGTAGGACATTTTGACTGAAGAAACAACTTGCATGCAATCTACTTCAAGCGATCTCCAGTAACTCGGTTGGTTGCATGTCTCCCAGTATACATTTGCTGAAACTGTTTTTAGTTTTATTATCGGAAACAAATACCTGACTTTATGAAGCAAGTGAAATGGTAAACAAACAAGATAATTACACACATGCACAGAATGGAAAGTTACATAATGAGTGAACTTGTTCACAGAGCCGTCTGAAGAAGGTGCACTAACAACAACTTGGTTACTACAATGTTCAAGCAAGGATCTGATCCATTAATGGTGCACAGAACCTCTACTGATCCATTTCAAGTAAATAGTTGATGTAACAACCACTTTGAATAAAGTTTATGCAATTGATCACTGATGCAGGCAGGGAAGTAAAAATCAACCATTGATTTCATTCTGTAAATTTACTAGTAATTATAGTTCTGGAAAAAACATTGAACCTCCATATCTTACAAAAATGTTATCACAGACACCATGAATCGACATTCAGTTGTGCGTGAGTGCCCAGCACGCGAGTGTGTTTTAATTTCACAAGTAAAATGGTTTTTAAATAAATTTTTGTTTCAGCCCACAAGTATACAGATGGAGTAAATTCACGTCAAACCTTTCACAGCATTTTTCTCCTAATTGTATTTCTGCTACATGTACATGGCTGCACTTCAGTTCCTGAAAACCAAAATGATTGTATTACGCGTCAGTGTACGAAGTGCGCTCATGTAACCGAAATGATTGACTAAGTAGGTTTTCACGAATTGACACTACACAGCGCGTGCCTGTGAGTTTGTGACAATGGTGTTGACCTACCTGATGTTTGATGTGCAGTTTCAGGGCATTTCAGCACTTTTAGGTCCCGGCATTGTGAAAACCTTGAATTGAAAATAAAAATCAAAATTGAAATTAAACATCACTGTATGTAGGGACCGTACACAAACCGGCACGCATCAATCTGCGCAGCAGTCACGCAACAGTGAACATTTTTTTCCAAGTTGCTGCGTGATCGCTCTTCTGGTTTATGCTGATCAGAAGGTATTACAGGGTGATTTCCACATGTTAGTGATTATCAATAGTTCCAAGACTGGTGGGTCATTTATTCCTAATATAATGCAACCCTAAGCTGGCTGTATTATCACATCCTGATTTATAAATCCACACTGGATCTGCCCCACACCTGTTAAATGACCACCTGTCTTTAGGTTTAGGCATTCTCCTGATGACAGTCACAGATCACTGACTAAATCTTCAAATCTTCAGAACCACTTCTCTTTTTAGAGACTGTCACTTCACATGCTGTTCACATAGAACTTTTCCCTAGTGATTTCTATCGTATTCAACATCACCTACCTAGGCAGAGTCAGCATCCAGGATCTCTAGTAGCTACCATTAAACATCAGCGTTGTTAACTTGAACTTTGCTCCTCCACCCCTAGCTACCGACTTCCTCAACGGGATGTGCTCTAGCGCCCATCGCATGGCAGATGGCAGAGAGGTTGGAGCAAAACTACTTCACTGAAACATCCGTCTGTGGCGGCAAGAAATTGGAGATGCAGTGGACGACCAGGAGACTACTGGTGAAAGATGCTGGTCATCACCTGGCTGTCAGCAACCTCCCTATGGATGCCACAGACAAAGAAAAGCAGACAATACCATCAACGCATGTCATTTGTAACCAGCATGCTTTATATGCAATTGTTGACCAGCTAGGAAGGCAGCTGCAGCTTGCGTGTGTCGCACTTGATCGGCAAGTTTCTAATATTCAAACATTCGGTTAAGTGCAGTTTTGAAATCATCAAATACTAAATTATTTGCAAATGGACAGCCCTACAAGCCACACTTTAGTTGTAGCCAGCAGACCAGCAGTTTATAGTTCACAGTATTTCATTATAAGTTCCTCCTCACTGGAGTTGTTTCCTGCTTGGGTTTGTCTGCTTGTGGAGTCATTGGTTTGTAGATCATTGCTGTGCTTTTACAGTCATTTTCCAATAATGCTGCGTGGCTTTTTACTTTTTTCCAGCTGTCCATTTTTTATACCAGTTAGTTTTTCTCTTCTTTTCCTAAAATTTTATTCAATTGTTTATTATTTTTATCCTTGGCAAAGTTTAATTTTTATCCTTGGCAAATTCTTTTTTGAGCTTTTTTTATTCATTGTTTGATCCAGATTGAGATTTCTTTCAGTAAAGAAGACTGTTTTTTATTTAAGGATACAAATTGTTTTTGTGTGTGAAAGATCTCCTTTTCTTATCAGAATAAATTCAACATTTGAGAAGTCTATTTGGTTTCCTTGATCTTTTTCTTCTTTGTCCCAGTTTCTAGAAGTATATCGCGACATAATAATATCAAGCAGGATTTTTTCTTAGTGAGCCATTTTTTTCTGTTACACAAGTATCAACAATCTTGGAGAAAATATCACAACTTTATGTGTTTGCATGCAGTTAAAATAAATTTACAAAATACCAAACATTTAACTAGTCATAACCTAGAACAGCATTCCATTTCAAACCTGAAAACCTAGCTTTCCCACCACCACTTTCCCACCACCACTACTTCAGAAAGTTCTGATGAAGGTTGATTGGTCAGTCAGTTGTAAATCCACTCGTGAGAAACGCTCTCCTCTGCAAGGCTATCGTGCTGTCTGTGTGGTCCACCTGCAGAGGAAGATGTGAGATAGAAACAAAAAGGCATATCAGAGTCAAGTCAACTTGAATTGGATTGAGAACAGTGGGGTCTTAGAATAGTGTTTATCAGACAGGGCTCATAGTGGATCATCAGACAATTTCAGAATCTGAGAACATCTCAACTACAAAGAAGAAATAAGACATTAATGTTGTAGTTACTATCAAGAGGACATGCAGACTTGAATTGATCTTAAGAGATTATGGAGACTATAATCGGATGACCGCATTTGAAAGCAATTTCTGAGGTGGAACCAGTGGACACTTTCAGGGCATATGCACAATCAGCGAATCATTCGTAGTTTGAAAAATATGTTTACAACTTGCAAAACTGTCCTTCAAATACACATGTGTAAATCTTTGTGGCAACAGCAGAGAGTCTACTCTCTACCTTGGAAGTCAACTACAATTGCTCCTTGATTTCAAAGCACAAGTGCAAAATCAGAGACCTTATTAAACTGGTAGTTCTTGCTAACAATGACTGCGGCAGATCTTGTCTCCCGCGTGTTTCTCAGAGCCCATACTGACTATCAGGAAAGGAAGGAAAGAAAAACAAGAAATTCATGTTTGATATCTAAAGAAAATAAATGATCAGGGCTGAGAGTGACCAGCAAGCATAATTCTTGACAAACAGGGGAATTTTCAATAAATTTGCAAAAATGCACTGCAAAACCAATTTTGGAACCATTACATGTTGAGAATCAATTCCTTCCAAAGTTAGAATGCATGTGAAAAGTACACAATCTGACTTGAGCATGTAGTTTTGCTCTGACAAGGACCTCTGAATTGGCAAATGTGCAATCATAATTTCGGCCTTATCTTAGGTTTATCCGTTCCCTTTGCTGTCTTGAATTGATCATCTTCAGTCAGATGTTTTGCTCACCTTTGATTAGAATGATTTAATTTCATTGTCACCACAACAAATTCCTCTACAGCCTCTCATTTCCAGTAAGGGGGGGGGGGTTAAACTGCAATAACAAAATAACTTGCAAAACAACATTATCCAGTGGCAAATTGGTGAATTTCTTTTTTAGATTGATGAATTAAACTGAAAATTGTTCAGTTTTGAAAGTGCTCAATGTGCTGATGCATTTTGAAACAAACTGACCCAACAAAATCAATTTTAAACCATCTCATGCAGAGCATGAAAGTCATTAATTTAGAATGCACTTCAAAGTACAGAATTCGATTTGTTCACAGACAAATGTCCAATCGTAATTTCAGCCGTTTTGAAGATGTTTCTCCATTCCTTTTGCTGTCTATAATGGATCAGTTGCAATCAGATGCTCACCTTGGATTGGACGATCGGATTCCCCTGAAGTCGTTGGTTCATCGCTACTTTCCCTCTTCTCTCCAGTAAGCTTCTCATCCATGGTAGCTTGTACCTTGCAGTGTTATCAAAAACAAAACAATCATTCAAGTGGTCAAGTTTTCAATGTTCATTTTGCACACAAATCTTGTCCGCAATGATGTATTTCCAATTAAAAACACAAAAGCAATTTTGTTTGTGTTGTTTTAATTATTCTCTTTATTTAGCGCGCCCAGAATTTTTAGCTATAGATTCAGAATGCCGAGTTAAAACTGGAGTGTAATTTTGAGAGGTGGAATCAATTTCAATTTCAACAAAAACGGCCTTTGTTTACCCACTCTGAACTCCAGTCAGAAAAAGAGGAGGAGATTGTTTTCCATTGTAAGAAAAGGTTTTAAAATCTTTCTCCAACAGAATGCTTTGGTTTACTTAATGGAAAAAATAATAATCCAAGAAACAAATGGAATGCTCTTTTTGGTCTAAAATTGAAGTCCATGTTGACTGATCGGCAATAATTATGATGTTGAGAATTTATTTTTCAAAAGTTGCTAATTAAATTTCAAATTTCTTCAAAAAGTCATTCCTTCTTAAAATCTTACCTTGTTTTTAGATTTAACCCTTCTGGAAGCACATCCTGGTAAGATTGGTTTAAACAGGGCCACCACGTGAAGGTCCCAGGATACCAGCCCCAAACACGCTTTCAGTATCGTCAGGTCCATTGCTGGGCAAAAGGCCGGCCCCGGAGGGCCATGCACAGTTGCCGACTGTCCGGTACGCCCCCCCCCCAACCACGAAGGATCAGGAGAGTACCCTAACCTATATGCGTGCCCCCCTCAGTCCATCCCCCATTACAGGTTCATGCGTTCTGAGGAAGTAGCAGCGTTTGCCGGCTGTGAATACAGGGCCACGCCCCTATAAAGAGGGACGCACTACCTGCTCCTTTATGGCACGGCATCCTAGGGTTTCCAGGCCGCTGCGTAGGACCCACACCCCACGTGGATGCCGGAGCATTCACGCGGATGCAACCCGCCCCTTGGAACTGGGTTTGCCTCGCACCAACCGGAGCACCAGTCCAACTCCGATGACCTGTGGAGAAACCACCACCTACACCCCACACAAACCACCACCTACACCCCACACAATAACAAGCACACACCCACCACCAACCAGTACATCACAAACACATATTTCAACCACCCTGGACATTCTTATTGTTTAAGTAAAACATTAATCAAAATGTTGTCTTTTAAAAAAAAAAAGTAATTTAAAAAAATTTGGGCTGATAAACACATTGGGGAATGTTTTTCTTCCAATTTCCCTATATTTCAACAAAATCATTGACTTTTGTGCTTATATTTCCAAAACTTTGTTTTCACTGAAATTTTTCCAGGATGGTTGAAGTTACATATATATGTACAGGCAAATTTGAAAGTTTTTATTGAGAGAAACTTTAATACAAAATTGCTACTGCCGCGCAAATTGGTTCACATTAACATAATAATGTACTGCAGTTGCTTTGACTTATAGAATCAGGATAGATTCAAATTTGCTTGCACATGAGAAAGTACAAGAATCATGGTTTGACTTACTCTGAACAAAACGAACAACTCCACTTGCAAACTGTCACAATCCGGGGGGAACAAATGCATGTGGCCTTGAGCTGCAAAGAAAATGGTTACCTCACCTCAGTTAACATGCAACCTTGTTCCCCCTGTGCCGATGATTCCGAACAATCCAACGAATGACTCCACTTACAAACTGTCACAATCCAGGGTGGGGGGGGGGGACAAGTACATGTGGCCCTGCAAAGAAAAGGTTACCTCACCTCAGTTAACATGCAACCTTGTCCCCCTATGCCGACAATTCCGAGCAATGTATAGAACAACTCCACTTGCAAACTGTACACTTTCACAATCAGGGGGTCTCTTGTGCATGTTCACGTCTGCAGAAAAACAAAGCAAATTAATTAATGTTCATTTAATTTGAAGTATTTTCCTTGTATTGCCTTTGGTCAAATAATGAAAAGCTTACATTTATAAAATATGCAGATTCATTTTATCTGCCATTTTTACACTCTAAAAACAGATTGGTGAACATAACCAATCATTGGTTGAATTAACCAACAATTGTTTAATATGTGTTGAACTAATCGGGTTGGTTGGACACATTTTAACCAACATTGGTTATTGAACCAATCTGGTTTTAGAATGACCTATAGTGTCATGCCCCATAACATGTGTTAATTTGTGAAACAAACCCAAATCTAGTTAGATAATGCATTGCTACAGCATCAGCAAAATCCTTTTTTAGGTATCTGACAATTAACAATGATTTTTTTTTGGGGGGGGGAGGTTTACCTCCGAGGTTTCCGAGTGATACAGGCATCCACAGGTAGTGAGGATGGCGAATTCCACTTCTCCCAACATCAGAAAGTCACTAGAAAGTCACCAGAATCATTCCACTTGTCCCAACATCAGAAAGTCACCAGAATTCCACGTCTCCCACATCAGAATAGGCAGTGTTCCTCAAAGTTCCAGTTGGTCCTTCCAAACAAGCATCGTCCTTCCAAACACACATAGTCCTTCCAAACACGCATCGTCCTTCCAAACAAGCATCGTCCTTCCAAACAAGCATCGTCCTTCCAAAACACGCATCGTCCTTCCAAACAAGCATCGTCCTTCCAAACAAGCATCGTCCTTCCAAACAAGCATCGTCCTTCCAAACAAGCATCGTCCTTCCAAACACGCATCGTCCTTCCAAACACGCATCGTCCTTCCAAACAAGCATCGTCCTTCCAAACAAGCATCGTCCTTCCAAACAAGCATCGTCCTTCCAAACACGCATCGTCCTTCCAAACACGCATCGTCCTTCCAAACACGAATCGTCCTTCCAAACAATTCATCCTTCCAAACACGCATCGTCTTTCGAAACAAGCATCGTCCTTCCAAACACGCATCGTCCTTCCAAACACGCATCGTCCTTCCAAACACGCATCGTCCTTCCAAACACGCATCGTCCTTCCAAACAAGCATCGTCCTTCCAAACAAGCATCGTCATTCCAAACAAGCATCGTCCTTCCAAACAAGCATCGTCCTTCCAAACAAGCATCGTCCTTCCAAACAAGCATCGTCCTTCCAAACAAGCATCGTCCTTCCAAGCACGCATCGTCCTTCCAAACAAGTGTCCAAACAAACTTCCAATATTGCATGGAGTTCAAGGTAGGCATGTTCTTCAGTTGTGCATCCAAGACAATTGTATCAAGTTATGTTGCAGTTTGCAATGAGTCCTTACTGGAGAAACGCAGTACTCAACAAAACAGTCATGTCCATCCTTTGTTCCAAACTGGTCAGATGTGCAGCAGTATTGCATGTACTGTTAATGTCCAAAGTTCATCCAGGGGCAACTTATAATTGGAGGCGATTTTCAGAGTTTCTCCATAACGACTCTCACATTTTACTGCTCCGTACTGAACATTGTCCCAAGTATGTCAAGGGCCAACTTGAGTAAATGTCCTATACCTCAATTTTTAAATCATGTGGTTATGGCAAACGAGAAATGTGAGTTACCATGTTTGTAATTATAGTTTTAAACTAAAATTCTTTCAGGTTTATGCCTTATACTAACTAATCCTTTCAAACATTTCTTTTTAATATGAATGTAGTTTTTAAATTGCATTTTTACATCGAACACATCCTTTATTGTTTGGCTATTTATCATTTATATCATTTTCAGAGAGTTTAATTTCATTACAAAATTTTGTCCATTTTTAACATTAGGATTGTTTTTAAATATGCCACTTTTAGATTATGCTATGAAAGAATTTGTTTAAAGCATTTTCATTTCCTTTCTTGTTTGTGCTCATTATTTCAGCCAAATGTAAAAGTTGACTCCAAAATATTGTTTTCAATAAATTTTTTCAATGCTAGAACTGTTTTTACTGGCAATCCAGCTTTGAAAAACTAAGAAGAAAATGCGCAAGTGAACTCAAGTTCCCAAGAAGCGTGGAATATTTGCCCAGTCCTTGCAACATTTGGACAGGTCTGGTTAGTGGTTAATTAGGTGGTTTATGTCGTCAGTGCCAGTGGTTAATATGACTGTCCGTCAATGGATGCATGCAGATGATTGAATGACCTAACAAATGCTGCAAGGGTCCACAGTTTTACACAGAATAGTGGAAACAAAAATGACTTTGGCATACTTGAATGCTACCACATTGTAGTCAAAACTGGATTGCCATCCCAAGTGAGCTGCCTCACATCTGGAGCTAAATTGGACTTTTATGAGCTTTGTCCTTATGATTTGTTACATTCTTGGTTCTGCATTTCATTAAATCAAGTGGAAAACTTAGTTTTAGGCACTGAATATTCTGAAATCTAAACAAATATTGATTTCATTTATTAAAGTGAAATGTTAAACATATTTGAAGTTTAAATTTACTTTTATAAACTGACCGATTGTTTAGGTTAGGTTTACTGTGCAACTTATTTTCAAGTAATTTTAAAACTGGACTAAGTTCTAAGCATCTACGTGCTCGAGGTTTAAACATCATGAAGATTTAGTCCATTTGCTAATGTATTTGGAATCAAATCACTCATTTCAGATTTCAATTTTAACTAAGAAACTCATAAGATTATTTCCATGCCCTAAGAAGTCGGCCCTATAGACTTTACTGGAGCTTTGTTCTTGAGCATATTAGTTCAATGAACAGAGTTGAACCATGACAAACCGAATGGCAAGGACTTTGAAAGTTGGGCATTCCTTCAGTTGAAGATCAGCTTTGTGTGGTTCACATAAGCATTCTTGACAGCATCCACTTCATTGGCTCTGAGTCTGACTGTCATGATAACCACCTGTAAATAACAAGAGTGCAACTTATCAGTTTTCAATGGCAGACTTGTGAGAGCTACCATTCAGTGCTGAACATTCAACAGACATGCTGGCAAATAAAATAGACATTTGAAGAAAGTGTAGAATTATTTTGCAGGCTAGATTTAGCTGGCTTTCTTTCAGTAAACAATATTTAGCCAGAAAGATTATACAGCGCCCCCTTTTGACACATATATGAGTAAGCCTACGGAAAGATTTCCATATACGAAGTTCACTAATTTTCCTCTGTATTGACTAACAAGCCCCCAGATAGCAATTTCATGTCATCAAAGTCAATTTGAGCAGTGAGAAAATACAAGCATTTTCTTAGAAAACACTTAGAATTTTTCAGTCCAATCTCATAGGGTTTGTACACAGGGTGTTGAGTGAACTTCGTATATGGAAATCTTTCCTAAGCCTACTTTATAAAATGTATTTTTAATTAAATTACCAACATTGTTTGTGCAAGACCTGTGGCCTAATGGGTAGCATGTGATTCTTATGAGTGAGAGATCCCCAGCACAGCAGGGTTCGACTCCCAGCTCTCGACATTTTCAATTTTTGTTCATCCCCCAAAAATTAAGAATATCCTTTTATTATTTTAAATCGACTAGAACTCCAATATTTAATTGAAGGATATTATTTTTTCTTTTTCTGATTCTTGGCTCTCAGGCTGAAGGGTTTTTAAATTAAGGGAAAAAAGTCCGAAATTGCAAAATGGTCAGATTTCCGTCTTGTGAATACGAAGTCACAATGACAATGTTGGCAAGGAACCAGACTAAAATTTATCACGGTAAAATTATCCCGAAAAATGTCACTGCGCATGTTCAATGCCTATCCGGCAAAATATCATAGCCGTCACCGGCTAAATATACACTGCCAAATTTGAACTTGGATACAGTATATGACAATGTTGGTGAGAACCAGACTAAGATTTATCACGGTAAAAATGTTAAAGTCCCAAAAAATGTCGCTGCACATGTTCAGTGCCTATCCGGCTATAAATATACCCTGCCAAATATGATCTTGAATATACGACAAGTTTGTGCATTAAAATTCCTGTTTTTATCCACGCCCAGCATGCATTGCAAATGTCACAAATGTTTATTTTAGGCAGTGCCTATTTTGCCAGAGACGGCAAATACCTTTAGTAAACGTTAGTTTGCCGGATATGCCCTGAACATGCGCAGTTACTGTTTTTTTGTACTTGAACATTTTCCGGTGACAAGTTTTAGTCTGGCTCCATGCCAAAATTATCCTAGTTACCTCGTATTCACAAGATGGGATTCAGACCATTTTATAATTTCGTACTTTATTTCCCTTTTAAAAAAATCCTCCAGAGCCACAAATCTGAAAAAGAAAATGTAATACTCTGCAATAAAATGTTTGAGACATGTTAAAATAATAAAAGAAGAATATTCTTATTTATTTGGGGATGGGAAAAAAAACCTCAACAATTAATGTGGCGGGGATCAGGATTCGAACTCGGGACATCCCACTCACTAGAACAATTGCTTAACCACTGCACCGATTGTGCTACACAACTTCAATGGGAATTTAATACATGTTATAAATCAGCCCTATCTTAAAGAGTACAGTGCCCTCTGTTGATATGGATTGCCGCCAGCAAACCTTTAGTAAACGTTAGTTTGCCGGCGTTACCTCCGGCAAAATATCCACTACCTTTTTTTTAATTAAAGGGAAGTAAAGTCCGAAATTGAAACATGGTCAGATTCCGTCTCGTGAATACAAAGTCACAATGACAATAATGGCATGGAACCAGACTAACGTTCATCATGGTAAAAATGTCTAAGTCACTGCGCATGTTCAGTGCCTATCCGGCAGAGTTTTATCATTGGGTTGTCATCTAGATGACAACCCAATGATAAAACTCAGAGCTGGGTAACTCCAGCTAGCGCCGGCTAAATATACTCCCACTGCCAAATTTGACCTTCAATAGAAAAGACAAGTCTGGGGATTTTCCTGTTTTTATCCATGCCCAGCATGCATTGCAAATGTCATAAATGTTTATTTTATCCTTTTGCCTCTCCTGCCCCCTTCCATATAACCCGTTCGTTCCCCCCTCCGCAGTCAAATTTCTGAAACCACGCCCATTTCCAGATTCTCAGAAAATGGAGCCTGACAGAATTCCTTCTTTAAAAACTTAGGATTTCGAACAGTATTTTCTACTGCATCAACTTCAGAAGAATCTACAGTAGTTCAGTCACTTCTACCTAACTTTCCAAGGCCAAATGGTTCACTTTTCAGGCCAAAATTGGCAAACTTACTTTGACTGTTGTGACGTTTTCTCGAAGTCCTCCACCATACGTGCCCCGCCAATTTACGAAAGCGCAACGAACCACGTGAGATTGGTTTGTGAACAAATCACTGGTCCCTGTACTATTGCAATGATTTCAAAGGCATTGGGAGACGCGAACCAGTTATTTGTGCGGAGCCTTATTTATCAATGAAAATTACCCGGCATTATTTTGTGGGGTAGTTTTCAGTTTCTTTGAGCTTGGGGTAAAAGTCGGGTTTTTTCCCCCTTCTAATTCACAGTTTTTCGTTTATCATCTTTTTAAATTCTCACAATTTTTAATAAACAATATTGGAGACATGTATTGAAGAAAAGATCGTCTTCAATGGTTTGCTTTGTTTTGTTTTATTTTGAACTGAGTTCCCTTATTTTTGTATTGATGGATGGCTCACCCCTTTTCATTGATTTGGTATAGCCAGGACTGTGCGGAATGTATATGCAAATTAGTACAGGTGCAAGTGTCTTTTCTTTCATCATGTGATAACTGCGCCCCCCCCCCCCCGCGACGCCCATATTGAAATTTCCAGAGTGCCGCGATTGCTATATTCCTGTACTGTAATAATATTTTCTCTATTCAATATATATTTAATATCTAATATTCATATATTTAATACATTCAACCATAGAGGGCGGGCTTTCGATTAGTGCGGCTAAAATAAACTTGTCCTCTGATAACCCCTCCAACCCATAATAGACAGATATTAAACTTTACAAAAATATATTTTTAGGGAATATGGAAGGGAGGTCAAACAAAACGCGCATTTCTGTTCTTTTTAAAGTGGAGGTTTATTTTGGTAGCGGGTACCGGGTCTAGACAGCAAGTATAGTTAATTCATGAAAGGGATGAAGGGGGGGGGGGGGCATTATTTGTAGTTTAGGACTACAAGTTCCGTTTTTTTTTGGTGTTCATTTGCTGCTAGAAAATATTTTAAAAGGCTTTTTGTTCTCAAATAAGAGTCACCGCGGTGTCGCTAAGCCCACAACAGCAAAACACAACAGGTACACACCAAAACAATGTAATGAAACAAAGAATAATTCAAGACAACTTCAACTTATTTGAAGTTTTTTTGAATTAATCAAAGAAGCCGTCTTGCAGAACGAAGTGGGGGCAACCAGAAATGCCTTTTGAGTTAAATCCACCAGGGAACAATCGAAGACGACTGTTTTTGATATGAAATTGTAGTCTATTTATCCCCGTTGCCACTTTATAATACAAAGAACGAAAAGAAAGGAAACACTGTACCCCTCCCAAAAATACAATCTAGCCCCGCCCCTCCACATAAGGAATTGGCAACAACTGGCCTGTCGGTGACCCCTTTCTTGATCCCCCAACAATAAATGCTTCTGGATCCATCAGTGATTTAGCTGTCTAATCAAAAAAAAAATAATTGTAAGTAAATTTGTGATTGTGTTGATATATTTTCTAAGGAATTTCTTTGGATATCCTCATTATGAAGCCTGCATGCCTGATTACAAAACCCAAGTGGTGACCCAGCTGTAGAATTCAGAGGCGGGAGATTGGTCCATCACTGAGGGAGGAATGGAGGCATAACACAACAATCATCTAACCTCAAAGATTTCTCCTTGATTGACTCAAGTCATTGCATCCAAGCAATGAGCAATGATTTATTACACGATAATAATCATACGAAGTACACAATGTCAAATAACAATCCCGGACGTCTTAAACTTTGCCCAAAATATCTGGAAAAACAAAAGAAGAGATCAGAAATGTTTCTGTACCAATAACAAATAATACAAATGACTTACAAATTCCAAAATATCTCTACTTATAGTTTACCAATTTACTTCCGCCAAACGGTGCAAATATCAGATATTTAATTTTTATTTTCAAGTTAAGACAAGTTAAGTTTGCGGTAGCACCATGTGAATAAATCTCTTTTGTGAGTATGTGTGGTTCTGAAAAGAACCGGAGGGACTTATCGTTTCAAACAGTATGCTCTGCCCGTCGTCAGGAGAATGAGGGATTCCAACGATGATGCGATGTTATAAGGATGGGTGCGGTGAGGCGTGAGAAGGATGCAAACTGGTGAAGCTCAAGACCGGTGAAGCTGAGAAGGATGCAAGTTGACTGATTTATTCACATGGTGCTACCGCAAACTTATCTTGTCTTAGTATCTTTCCACCATGCAAACCTTCAAACCTTATTTTCAAGTTAAATTAACAAATTGACTGTAGCAGGATGACCGTTCTGGATTACCGTACCGGAACAGGAATCCGGAGGTCACAGGGTCAAACCAGCTCCAGGCAATTTCTTTGTTCAACTTTCAAGTTATTATAATGCACCGAGTCAGTTCTCCTTTGTGGTTTATTTTTATGACTGAAACCAAACACTCCAGAAATCAGCAGATTATCCTGACTTGGAGTCCGTGCCCAAGTGATGACCTTATCTTACAGAGTTGCACATTAATGATCACAAGATAAAAATCACAATATGTAGTTTTTAAACCATGGCTTAAAGGCATACAGGAACATTTGTATTTCATGCAATTTGTTCGTTTCAAATACATTGTGATATCATCACTGTTCCACAGAAGAATACTCTCAACCTAACATGTTGAAGCTTTGAATATTACACTTTTTAAGAAAAGAGTGAAATATCCATGCACAAACTTTTGATCAATAAACGCGATTTCGTCCATAGAACTCTTATTTTAAAAAATCAGTCAATTGACTGATCATTGGAAATCACCTACATTTCTTGATTTCTTCTTAATGACAGCAAGCCAGATGGAATAATTTCGCAGGGTGTTTAGTACCAGTACGATCTTTAATCCAAGTGAGCTTTTTGATTACAATTCGGTAGGTTACTTTTGGTATAAATGCAAATGATCCCATCCCATATCCCTTGAAATGTGTAAATTAATGAGTAAAAAAATCCCTGTCATTTAAAATTGCAATCAAATCGGCTTTGCAGTTACAGCGTGTAAATTCCTTTTTAATTGAAATCTTCTTTTATGTGTCATGTCAGCAACAACAGTTAAACATTATTAATATTAATTTCACATTTTGAATGTGAAAAAATCAAAACGTTGATTCAAAGTATACTTTTTCTCTCCTGCAGAACTGCTTTTACCAAATTGAATGGTTGCATTTGGGCATGTTATAAACGACTGCTATCACCTGGGCAACTGCAAAATATAAAAACTGTTAGATACAAAAATGTCAGTTTTCGTACAGAATATTGATCATACTTGGAACAAACCAATCTAGTGTCCATCAATACTTTGAAGAGGCTTGCAATGATAAAAACAAGCAAATTGTGCACTTGTACCTATTTTAACATAATCAGAAACACAGAAACATTTTCGCGTATACAACAATTGCAACGATTGGTCCTGAATGAGCAAACATGACTGTCCTCTGACAAAAATGCGTCATTTGGCAATGCAACATTCTACATGTATATATTATACATGAATTGTTTGACAGTATGAACACTGGTTCAGTAACTCTCAATATGGACATAGGCCTATAGTTGAATAGTAAACAAAATCCACGTTATACTGTCCTTACACAACTGCACCACTTTAAAGGTATATTACATAAACAGTCAAGGTTAAAGATCTATACAAAAGTTAGCATACTGGAATCATAATTTTTGTCATTTTATGCGTAATTTACATTAATTTACACAAACGATTTGATAAAGAATGAAGCACAAACACTCAAAAGAAACGTCTGTTTGAAAGGCGTGAAGTTGCAAGAATTTTCCGAATTTGTACAAAAGCAAACGCAAAACAATTAAAAAATACCCGAGGTTTGGGGTATTATTCTGTATACTAAGTTTTGCACAGCACTGGTCTATGGAAGGGTGTTGTGCAGCCATTTGCGTGTGGTCACATTAGTTTGTTTGAATGCCATATTACTACATTGATCAGATAACAGGGTAGGAGGAGGCTTTTGTCACAAAAGTTGAAGACATCTCACACAATTTTACCTAAGATGATGCCATACAAGATATTTTCTCCAAAGAAATGGAAAGGAGAGGTGGATTCTCCTGTTTAATTGACGATTAGATTGTAGATTTATAAAAGTACTCAGAGGTCACCCAAGATACAAGGTCAATTTAATATCACTTTCAAGTGACACCCAGAAGGCTTAATACAGTGCCATTATGTTTGAAGATTTCAATGAATCATTTTGTACAGGAATTGTTGATTGACTTTCACATTGATTGATTAATTGATGGATTGAATTTTTGGGGGATGGAGGTTCAGTAGAATGAAGAACTATGCTTGGTATATTTGTATTCATAATGTAAGAGGAGTCCGAATACATCTATTTGTATTGAAACCCTTTTGTTAACTTTTTATTCATTATCGAGCCCCTTATTGTCCTCCGAAAATAAAGTTTTTGTTGTTATTGATTGTTAGTTGTTTTTTTACTTATTCCTTTTTTTTTGGGGGGGGGGGAGGGTTGCAGAGCATTGATTTCACATAAAATGACCCATCATACATGCTACTTGTTTCAATTTAATGGGGCTCGTGAGCGTGTTGCATTCATAGGGAACAGGGTGAGAGTTATGACTTGGTGGAAGATTATTTAGATTGTGAATAATCCCTCTTCTGTTTCCTTCAGGCGAGGGAGGTCTTGACTGACAACTTGTCTGATGAGCTCAGGATCGAGGCCGATGTTACGAAGTCTCAAGTGATGTAACTTAGGGAGACCTTGGAGATGATGGGTTAGAGCCCTGACTGCATCCAAACTGAATGCATTGTCATCAAGGTGAAGCCATTCTAAACCATGCCCAGCAGGAAGGATGCTGATCAGGTCCTTCATGTCATCATCTACCAATCTGCATGCAAGGAGCCACAAGTGTCTAAGGGATGACGGGATGTGGCTAACATCTTGCACCCGTGCATGCAGGTCGGTGCCATACAGTGTGAGCCAAAACAACCTGCATCCTTCCAGTGCCTTCAATAGATCAACAACCTCATCCGGTGATCGTTTGTACATATTCAAACAAAGTCTCAATATTTGTTCCTGCATGCAAAAAAAGCTGTGTGATACACGCTCCACGTCAAACCATGACTTCGCCTCAAATTGAACCACAATGTGTAATTGAGAACGGCGCTGTTCATCCACCACACCAAGTGTTTCCTCAAGAAAGATAAGCTCCTCCTCCTCCTGCTCAGACAAGTAGTAGTTAACCGATATCACCCTAGCTGACTTCATGCTGTCACTCAGAAGAATTCCCCTGAGAAGGGTAAGCTCCTGCTTTCTTACATGCAGGTAAAAATCTGTACCTTCAAGTGGTGGAGTGACATGCTGTAAGTAGTAGCTCAGTGATTTCAGGTCTTCGTTACTCTTGCACTTTACCAAAGTTGGTCTGACAAGTTTGGTAGCCAACTCTTCTGAACCAGACTCACACAATAGTAAACGAGCCAATCTCTGCAGTTTCTTCTTGTCACCTTGCATCTCTCGTATGTGATCCAGAATGAGACCAGCAGCCTGCATGGATCTACTGCAATAAAATCTCAGCGAGGGTTCCATTGCAAAAACATTGTCTTTTCCAATCTGCTTCAACCAATCACGGAAATTGTTTTCGAAATCTGGTAATTTCAGCAGGTTATCTGCTGTACCTGGCCCCTGGAATCCGGTGATTTCTAAAAGAAATCATAGAATAAGTAAGAGTAAACTGTTTATTAAGTATACATGAACATGATTCATAAAAATTCTCTCAAGCTGCAATTCATCAAAAACGAACAATTTGCATGTCCATTTTTGGACATTTTTCTACTGAAAAGGGTTTTCTGTTTGAATCAAGGCCCCATTATTTGGTCAATTGGTCAATAAAAAAAAATGAGAAAGCTTTGCTCATTGGCTTATACTGCCATTTACTGACACAACGAAGCCAAAGAAAATTTACAACCGGAATAATATCAAAAAATTTCTAGCAATTTGTCATGCTGAAATAACTGTAATATTGAGGTTTCTGACCAGAACAACATCCCAGTTTTTCTAAAGAATATGGAAATTTGGATTAGCATAAACACTCAAAAAGCACCAAAATACCCCTGAAAATAGCCAAAAAGAATTTGAAGTTAAATGGGACACAAAGGTGCATTTTCAAGGATTGCATTAAAACAATCCCTGAGATCACAAAACAGTGAAATCTCAATAATCAGTCAAACTCTGATAACTCTAAACAACTGTTAAGTCAAACAAAGAATCCATATCCAAAGCCTTGGTCAAGGCGCTAAATGTTATTCATCCCGGCCATGGCACGTAAACGATATCCTCGCTAGGGCCATGCATTATGCAGTGCATTAAAAATACAGCGCGAACAGCGACCTCATGCGGCCACCATTTCTATGCAAATTGGGTCCACCTGATTTGCATAAAAATAGTGGCCGCGTGAGGTCGCTGTTCGCGCTGTATTTTTAATGCACTGTACTGCATGCATAGCGCATAGCCGGATAAAAACCAACTAGCGCCTTGACCAAGGCTACCATATCCATTGCCTTCATTAGTATAACAATGATATACAACCCTGCTTAACTCAAAACTCTGCTAAGTCAAATTTTGAAACTGTTCCTTTGAAGTTGGACTTGCCAAGATTTCACTATATTGATCAACGCAGCTGCACAAGGTTGACCTTGCGCGCAACAGCCAGTCTCTATTTACTCTATGATGACGTCCACACAGAAATTTTGATCACGCCACAAACAGGATGATGAAAGGACGAATTGTTGCTGGCGGTACATCACACAGCAGAAAGCAAACCTTTGATAATACTGTACCGTACAGTGTTGCAAGGTCACTTTCAAGTCTCGTGTATTATCACGAGAAGTTTCTTCTTCAGGATGTGGACCCACTTATTAGTCCTCATTGTCTGTAAATTCCTGGGCATATTTAAGGATGCAAAGCGACCTACCTTTCTCAACAGCACACCCCCCCCCCCCCACCCAACCCCTAAAAAGAGGGCAAAGCAAGATGAACAATACCAAACACGACCAGACCTAGATTTGTTTATCGAAGACTTGATTCTACAGTAAAACGTAGGCTAAGTAAGTTGCATATGAAATGAGTTAATACACTTTTTTCTTTGAATATGATAATGGAAATTATTTTTAAAGCCATTTATTCCCCCCATCTCCTTTCAAACTTTGCTGGTTTATAACAAAGGAATTGTGAACATTGAACAGAAAGTTATTCATGTTAATGTGGGCATCTGGGGATTTCCTTTGATCTTTATTTGCATATTTCATTTCGACCCACACGTGCTGAACTACAAAGCATTTTCTCGACCAAACTCGTCAGTCGGAAGTCACTTACATTGTATACATTTGTATACATTGCAATTGCAAAGTCTGCGCGTTTTCGGAGACAGGTTACAGACACAATTTCCATGTTTGACTCCTGCAGGTCAGAATCAAGGCCTATATGCCGTGATAGGGCAAAATCACTGAAACTTGGTGGGCCCCGATTGTCATCTGAAATGTTTAAAGTACTATATATCTGGAGAACTACAACAGCTAAGTCATGGAACTAATGTTCAACACATATTCTAAAACCGTAAACCACCCCCCCCTCCTGCCCCCCCCCCAATACATTAACACTTAATTTAAGATATCAGACTACTTCATTGCATCAAACAAGATTATATTTACCGTGTTCCTCCGACGGATTGTTGTAAGTGATATGAACTGCACTTGGACCAACAATGACAGGGTTCTGGCTACCGCGGATCGTGCCGGTGTTTCCTATGCTGGCTCCACTTATTTGTGTGTAATCTACAATCAAAAGCAAGAATTACAATATCTATTATAAGATATAAATCAAATTAGGTTTTGCCCTTCACCAACGTTTAAACACTGTATACTGAGTGTGTTACCTCCGGAGTGAAAGTTGGAAAAAATCACTCGGGTGGGACTGGAACCCACGACCGCCTGCTTTCTAGTGCAGATGTCTTACCACTCGACCACCGAGCTAACGGGATCGGTTGGCTGGTTCAAATCTGATTTACATAGCAGCGGGTACCACATAAACTATGCCGTTAGCTCGGTGGTTGAGTGGTAAGACATCTGCACTTAAGAAAGCAGGAGGTCGTGGGTTCGAGTCCCACCCGAGTGATTTTTCCAACTTTCACTCGTACTTGTATGTGAATAACAGGTACATGTACATGTATGTGAATAACACCATATTTTGTTTTTTTTTAATATTATCCATAAGATGGAATTTGCGTTGGGGTGATGTAAATCAATATTGTGTTTTTGCCCTTCACAGACGTCAGGCGCGGATCCAGGATTTTTTTAGAAGGGGGGTACAACTTTGGAGAATTTGCTCCGAGAACTAATACGAGCGTGAAGCCCCTGACAATTTTGGATTCTAGATGCTCTGTGGTGTAATCTGAGGCCATTCCTGGCCCCTTTACCCCTGAATTGTTTGAGCAAAAGCTTTTACGATTATAAGGATTCTTTTTAAATATACTCCTGCTTTTAAACATTTAAGTTACTGTGTACTTCAAAATAGTAAACCATGTATTTTCGTATTCATATTTCTTGCATTGTATTTTGGAAAAACAATCATATTGACTTAGTTTGTAAACTGTTGCAACAATGCGTTGGGGCATTTTGATTTTTAATTTTAATACTCTTGTATTTACAAGCCTTGTAAGTTTCTTCTGTTCTTCACTCAATAACCATGTATTTTCGTCTGCATATTTATTTTCGTGCATTTTATTTATGAAAAGGAATTGGATAGGCTTATAGTTTGTAAACTTTTGAAAGGATGCGAATAGGGGCTTCTGCCCGAGGACTAATGCGAGCATGAAGGGCAAATGTCTTACGGCGTGGGGTCCGGGGCCGGCTTAAGGGCACCGGGAAATTTTTGGATTCTAGATGCTCTGTTGTTTAAAATACACTGTTGCTTGTACAAGCCTTTTAAGTTTCTTCTGTTCTTCACATGATAACCATGGATTTTTGTCTGCATAATTATTTTCATGCAATTTATTTTTGAAAAGGAATAACTGTATAGACTTAGTTTGTAAAATGTTGCAAGGATGCTTTCTGATGTTTTTTTTTCAAGTTTAAATTGTCAGTGTATCAATAAGAACAAACCGCTTGAACATGGACATGTACATGAACGTTGAGTTCAAGTTTAAAATTTGTGTAACTTAATCAAAATACCAGTAAAACAGGGGAGTAATTAGGCCTCCATGCAGATTGGAACTTCACAGATCTTAATGAAAAGTGAAATGTCCCATTTAATCCCGAGAGCCCCCTCTCTGGGCTGACAGGGGGCTGGTCGGCAGTGTGGTCCCCCTTGTTTCAGGGACACTGCAATGCTATATATTGTGCCTAATAGCGTCAATGCAAAGGATGGAGGGGAAGGATGCTGTCAGGGAACCGATATCAGGGCCAGGGGAGTCAAAACATGCAGGGTTTACAGACAAATGTTTGTGTCTCACCCGGTCTTGGCTGTAGTTGTGGCGGTGGTTGTGGTGTTGGTTCCTGCTGGGAAGGCTGTCTGCTGCCGGACTGAGTCATTTGTTGATCATCCCTCACTCCATCAGCCGGTAGTTGTTGGGTCGGAGCTGTGCTTGGACCAGGGTTAGTTTGTGTCTCACCCAGTCTTGGCTGTAGTTGTGGCGGTGGTTGTGGTGTTGGTTCCTGCTGGGAAGGCTGTCCGCTGCCAGACTGAGTCGTTTGTTGATCATCCCTCACTCCATCAGCCGGTAGTTGTTGGGTCGGAGCTGTGCTTGGACCAGGGTAAGTTTGTGGCTCACCAGGTCTTGGCTGTAGTTGTGGTGGTGGTTGTGGCGTTGGTTCCTGCTGGGAAGGCCGTTCATTACTTGACTGAGTGTTTTGTTGATCATCTGGTAGTTGTTGGGTCAAAGCTGCTTGACTGTCTGTTACTGTGGTTACGGTAAGAGCAACCCACAAACCAAATATGAAGTGCCTAAGTAAAGTATTTCTCAAGCATTCGTGCTGACAATACATGTATTTCTATTGTTTTAGCAATATGAGTGACTTTGACCTAGCTGTTGGCCCCAAAAGCGACAGGTCTCTTTAGACTATCAAGAACAACGGACAACCCACAAACCAGCTCCTACGTAATTATTCTCAAGTTATCACATTGACAAGATTTCTATTGTTTTAGCAATAGTGACCTTTGACCTGTCGGCCCCAAAAGCAATAGGCTTCTTGGGACTACCAAAAACAACCCACAAACCAAATTTCAAGTTCCTCAAGTAAAGTATTTCTCAAGTTTACTTGTTGACAAGATTTCTTTTGTTTTAGACCTTGACCTTTGACCTGTCGGCCCCAAAATTAATAAGCCTGTTAAGACTATCCAGAACAATCCACAAACGAAATGTCAAGTTCCTAAGTAAAGTATTTCTCGAGTTATCGTGCTTAACAAGAGTTAACAAGAGTTTTGTTTATGGTGTAAATTGAGGATTTTCTTTTGTTCCTCTTCCCTTTTCCTTTGTTAGTACCTTAACTTTTTGAAACAGCTCTCATTGGTTTGTACACATTTTCCAACCGAGGAGTCCTCGAATCGGTTTCTGTCCTCGATTCATTGATAATGTTGCGTGTGTCCTTGACTTACACCATGAACAAAATAATGCAGAAAAGACAGACCAGCAGCCGATTTCACAAAATCTTAGGTAACATTTGGCGCAACTCTGCTCGAGTGCCGTGGCCACGTGGTTAAGGGCATTGAATTCGTGGTCTGCGGGTAATTCTGCAGGTTGTCCGAGTCCAGCCAGGCAAGGCACATTGTCACTTGTTGCTTCTCTCCACCCAGGAGTAAATGGGTACCTGTGAGGGCAGAGATGGTTAAGTGATTGATTTAGCTTGCTTGCGCCTAACAGGCAGCATTGATCTGTATACTCCCCAGGGAGCTGAGATAGTATTTGGAATGTTTAATTGGCCCAATGATCAGGGGTAATAATAATACTATAAGCGCTGTGATTTAGTTTACGAATAAGGGCATTCTTAAATGCCGATTATTATTATTATTATTATTATTGAGCCAAAATTGACACATTTCACGAAAGTCACATAGTGCGTAAGTCCACAAGTTGCACAATAAATTATGATGTAACTTGCACCATCATTTTAGGCAGCGTAAGTGGTGGTGTAGCAACTGAAATGACATATTTTACCAGCAAATCAGGACTGTCATAGAGCTTGTTATTACAAAACTTATCAAGATTGATACAAGACAGACAAAATAATTTTCAAAATGGCAGGCTGAGATGATCCAACAACTGTTTCGTGAACGAAAAAATTCACACAGCCGTCGTAAATGCTGCTTTTATCCTCATCCCAGATGCTTAAATTATTTAAAGCGTTGTGCAACTGCGCCAAGTTTTGTGAAATTGATCGTAAGTTTATTGCGCAGCTGGGAAACAACTTTGTTGCGTAAGTCTTACTCATGGCACAAGCTGCGCCTTTTTTATGAAATTGGCTGCTGCCCACTGTCATGGCGCAACCAACAAAGGGTCTATAGTTAAACCAAAATTCAAGATTACATGAAATGCTATAAAACAGACATTTTTGGGATAAGAAACATTCAATTTACATACCTACATTTGTATTTTTCTTAAATTATGGCAGAGTTTTTGCTTACCCTCACTGAGTCCGATCTCATGAACGCCCATTGCTTTGACGTCGCCCTCACTGAACAGCCTCTCAGCCTCCGTATCCGACTTGGCTGTGGACTCGGCTAGATTCACCGCTGCAATGTAGCCTAATGCAGGGGTGAGATTGTTGGAAAATGAAAAAATCCACAAAAATAATCAGCAAATAAATGCACTGTGGATCTGCAAACATTTCAACTCATTTGAATACGTGTCCTGAACGACTTCAAATTAGCTTCAGATTCGGAGACAGTTCCCATGCTTGACTCCTGCAGCTGGAAGCAAGGCATGTTTGATGTGACAGGGCAACATCACTGAAACTTGGTGGGTAGGTAGATACTGTTAATAATATGCAAATACCAAAGCGACGTCATGATGACGTCATCACCTGATTTTGTATTAATTTTGAAACCTTTTCCATTTTATTCTAAGTACTAGCAAATTTGACATAAAATGCAATTAGATTGGCTCCAAACTATGCACAAAGACTCCAAGGTTAGGTTAGCCCGCTAGACAGTGATTTCATGATGACGTCATTAATGGTCTTATGACGTCACCTTTATATCTAAAGACCTGTAAGTCCGATTGGGTTGGAACTTGGTATGTACATAAACGTCAGTGTTGCCTGGCTACAGGCCAACAATAAATTTAAAATACTCATTCTGGTTGTGATTGATTGCTCTGTCTTAGATCAAAACTAGAAATATGCTGACTCACCGGGATGGGAAGCACTGTCTTCAGGTGGTTGTGAAGATGTCTCTTCTGAAATTATGAAATAATATTATAACATATTAGTCTCCAATTCAGCTACTGTCCACTTTACATGTTTGTTGTGACAGGGCAACATCACTGAAACTATGGACCCCAAGGTTAGGTTGGCCCGCTAGACAAGTGATGTCATGATGACGTCATCAATGGTCTTATGGCACCTTAAGGGTGTCTATTTTACTATTTTTTATCTAGAGAACTGTAAGTCTGATTGGGTTGGAACTTGGTATACATGTATATGAACATATATACAGGGAGTAATGTTAAAGACAAAAACTGGGTGACTTCATGATGATGTCATCTTGGGTCCTGATATATACGTATAAATCCTGAAGGTGCATATTTTAAAGTCCCACATCTGGAGAACTACAAGAACAGCTATAATTACGTCATAGAACTATGTTCAATATATAATATGCTCAAACAGTACACCACCCTCCCCATGCCTCCCCCCCCCCCCCAATACATTAACACTCCATTTAAGATATCTAACTACTTTATCGTACCAAACAAGATTATATTTACCTGGTCCCTTCGACGGCAAGTTGTAAGTGATATTAACTCCACTTGAACTAACAATGATAGGGTCGTGGCTACCGCTGATTGTGCCGATATTTCCTTTGCTGGCTCCACTTCTTTGTGGGTAATCTACAATTAAAAGCAAGAATTAAAATATCCTTCAACTTAATTCAATTCAATAATTAAGGAATAACACCTAGTCTTCTTTGCGTCATAATGACCAGGTTGGGGGATGGCCGCTGTTAATGGACTGAGCCAAAATAAACAGTTAAAATGCTCTGAATTTGTGACTTTTCTTTCGGTGATACTTCAAGACTTTTTGAGTTCATGTTCAGGGGCCAAATGCATGTTATCTTGTCTTTTCAAAATGCATTGTAATTATCACCCTAGCCAGCCCAGATTGGACTACATCTTCATTTCATTAAGACTGACTTCCAGGGTATGAACGTCTGTTGCCAAAGCGAAAAAAAATTACAACAAATTTTTTTCTTCATATTTTCACCTGACAGACGAAGCTGAAATTTCATTTACATACCCGGTACATGTGTATGTATTCCTTGTGTCCAGAATACAAAGAGGCTCGGTTTAGAAAAAGTAAATTCTGTGGGAGACGCATTTGCAGAAAATAAATCGCAGATTCACTCTTTCGTCGTAAACACTCTTAGTATGAACATTCTTGTTAAGACTTAGTAAGCACCCGCATGTCCCGCATAGCAACTACATGTACATGTATAGCGTATGTGTTGCATTCGCGCGTGGAAGTCTTTACACAATGGTGGTTGGGCGCATGTGTACTGCTGTATTGTTACAAGCTATACCGTGGGACTGTTGTATATTTGGCCAATCATTGGCATGATGCCGGATCAGTGCTGGTTCAGGGGCCATTTACTGCTGTATTGTTACAAGCTATACCGTGGGACTGTTGTATATTTGGCCAATCATTGGCATGATACCGGATCAGTGCTGGTTCAGGGGCCATTTATTCACTTGTTTTTGAAGCCGGTCTTTATATCACCGTTAATTAATACACCCCCACGTAATCGAGTCTCGACCAATCAGAAGCTATTAACTCTCCAAGGTATTTATTAATGGTTGATTAAAAACATGTCTCGCAGTTAAAAACTGAAATTTGTACATAGTATGTGAACACAAAATATGATTTTTAAAAAACAATTTTACCAAAAAATAATATTACTAAAAACAAAATATTATAAATACTTACATTAAAAAATAAAAAGATTTTTTAAATATGTGCGCAAACCATGTAGGCCTACTTTAAAGTGTTTTTTTGTTAAGAACCAAAAGTTCAATTCAGTTTGTTTATATCGGTATTTTGCCTGTATACCGATACAAAGAAGATTTGTTCCCTTAAAACGATGTTGCATTCGGGTGAAGTTATTATTTCAATTTGAAATGTTTTGCAGGCCACATACATTATATTATGAACCCAGTAGGCCTATGTCCAGGAGTTGGTGCCCTCATGCATCCACGCCATGAGAACTTGACTACCCGTACCTTCTCACTAATTTGTGCACAAAAAGTTTATATGCCAAAAATTTTGCTCGAAAAATCATGAAATTTGTTTTTGTTGTCAACATCGTAATATAGTGTGCTTTGTTGGCTCTTAGGTTTGTGAATAACATCATATTTAGGGGTTTTTAAAATATCATTCATAAGATGGAATTTGCGTTGGGGTGATGTTAATCAATATTATATGTTTTTGTCCTTCACAAACGTATAAACACTGTGTACTTATCTAATAAATAGTTTAATTGCGGTACCCTATGCTACATGTATCAGATTCGAACCAGCCAACTGATCCTGCAAGCTCGGTGGTCGAATGGTAAGAAGTCTACACTAGAAAGCTGGAGGTCGTGGGTTCGAGTCCCATCCAAGTGGTTTTTTTTTTCAAACTTTCATTCGGGAGGTAGCACACTGAATATACAGTGTTTAGGCCTATACGTTGGTGAAGGGCAAAAACCTAATATTGGTTTTAAAATATTATTAAAATGAAGTACAGATTGAGGATTAAGATCGAAGTAAGGTTTACTTACGATCTCGATAAAAAAGTGAAACGTCCTATTCAATCCTGAGAGCTCCCCTCTTCTCTGCCTTGCCAGTTCTCGGGGAGTTCTCGGAAGTTCTCGGGGAGTTCTCGGAATTGAATGAAAAAATTCACTTTACATCCAGATTGTAAGTAAAATTTGCCATGGGTTGACAGGGGCTGGTCGGCAGTGAGTTCCCCCTTGTTTCGGAGACTCTGCTATGCTATATATTTTGCATAATAGCGTCAATGCAAAGGATGGAGGGGAAAGATGCTGTCAGGGAACCGATATCAGGGCCAGGGGAGTCATAACATGCGGGGTTTACAGACGAATGTTTGTGTCTCACCCGGTCTTGGCTGTAGTTGTGGCGGTGGTTGTTGTGTTGGTTCCTGCTGGAAAGACTGTCCGCTGCCAGACTGAGTCGTTTGTTGA
This sequence comes from Patiria pectinifera, assembly GCA_029964075.1. Taxonomy (NCBI): domain Eukaryota; kingdom Metazoa; phylum Echinodermata; class Asteroidea; order Valvatida; family Asterinidae; genus Patiria; species Patiria pectinifera. The sequence goes on from CM057150.1 coordinate 35,954,456, forward strand.
TCATCCCTCACTCCATCAGCCGGTAGTTGTTGGTTTGCAGCTGCCTGACTGTCTTGTGCTGTGCTTGGACCAGGGTTAGTTTGTGTCTCACCCGGTCTTGGCTGTAGTTGCGGTGGTGGTTGTGGCGTTGGTTCCTGCTGGGAAGACTGTCCGCTGCCAGACTGAGTCATTTGTTGATCATCCCTCACTCCATCAGCCGGTAGTTGTTGGGTCAGAGCGGTGCTTGGACCAGGGTTAGTTTGTGTCTCACCCAGTCTTGGCTGTAGTTGCGGTGGTGGTTGTGGCGTTGGTTCCTGCTGGGAAGACTGTCCGCTGCCAGACTGAGTCGTTTGTTGATCATCCCTCACTCCATCAGCCGGTAGTTGTTGGGTTGGAGCTGTGCTTGGACCAGGGTTAGTTTGTGTCTCACCCGGTCTTGGCTGTAGTTGCGGTGGTGGTTGTGGCGTTGGTTCCTGCTGGGAAGGCTGTCCGCTGCCAGACTGAGTCGTTTGTTGATCATCCCTCACTCCATCAGCCGATAGTTGTTGGGTTGGAGCTGTGCTTGGACCAGGGTTAGTTTGTGTCTCACCCAGTTTTGGCTGTAGTTGTGGCAGTGGTTGTGGTGTTGGTTCCTGCTGGGAAGGCTGTCCGCTGCCAGACTGAGTCGTTTGTTGATCATCCCTCACTCCATCAGCCGGTAGTTGTTGGGTCGGAGCTGTGCTTGGACCAGGGTAAGTTTGTGGCTCACCAGGTCTTGGCTGTAGTTGTGGTGGTGGTTGTGGCGTTGGTTCCTGCTGGGAAGGCCGTTCATTACTTGACTGAGTGTTTTGTTGATCATCTGGTAGTTGTTGGGTCAAAGCTGCTTGACTGTCTGTTACTGTGGTTACGGTAAGAGCAACCCACAAACCAAATATGAAGTGCCTAAGTAAAGTATTTCTCAAGCATTTGTGCTGACAATACATGTATTTCTATTGTTTTAGCAATATGAGTGACTTTGACCTAGCTGTTGGCCCCAAAAGCGACAGGTCTCTTTAGACTATCAAGAACAACGGACAACCCACAAACCAGCTCCTACGTAATTATTCTCAAGTTATCACATTGACAAGATTTCTATTGTTTTAGCAATAGTGACCTTTGACCTGTCGGCCCCAAAAGCAATAGGCTTCTTAAGGCTACCAAGAACAACCCACAAACCAAATTTCAAGTTCCTCAAGTAAAGTATTTCTCAAGTTTACTTGTTGACAAGATTTCCTTTGTTTTAGACCTTGACCTTTGACCTGTCGGCCCCAAAATTAATAAGCCTGTTAAGACTATCCAGAACAATCCACAAACGAAATGTCAAGTTCCTAAGTAAAGTATTTCTCGAGTTATCGTGCTTAACAAGAGTTAACAAGAGTTTTGTTTATGGTGTAAATTGAGGATTTTCTTTTGTTCCTCTTCCCTTTTCCTTTGTTAGTGCTCTCATTGGTTTGTACACATTTTGTAACCGAGGAGTCCTCGATTCAGTTTCTGTCCTCGGTTCATTGATAATGTTGTGTGTGTCCTTGACTTACACCATAAACAAAATAATGCAGAAAAGACAGACCAGCAGCCGATTTCACAAAATCTTATGTAACATTTGGCGGGCCTCGTGGTTAAGAGCATTGAAATCGTGTCTGCGGGTAATTCTGCAGGTTGTGGGTTCGAGTCCAGCCTGGGGCTAGGGTGCGTGTGCCCTTGAGCAAGGCATTTTGTCACTTATTGCTTCTCTCCACCCAGGAGTAAATGGGTACCTGTGAGGGCAGAGATAGTTATGTGGTTGATTTTTCGTGAAATTTCCCGATTCATTTTTACATGTTTTCGTATCAAAATTTCAACATGAAATTTCACAAAAATTAGACATCTGAAAAAGGCAGCACTTTCTGATTAGCCTATATAGAGGGTGAGAATGCTTCTAAAGCAAAAAAACCTACAAAGTAAGCCTAAATGTGAAAATCAAAATTTGGCTCCGTCGACACGTTTTTGTACATGTGGATGTGTGGCCTATGTTTACGGAGGCAGTCCAGTAAATAGGCCACATTTTGGGGCTAGATTCAACAAATCATCCAGGGAATTCAGCCTAGTGGTCTGATTGATATCCAACAATCTTTTTCTTCCTGGTAATCTCACCGACCTCTTTGATTTTCTTTTGCCTGGAATGTTCTTTTTGAGGATTAGAGGAATAAAGAACAATTCTTTCAAGCTGCAATTCATTAAAACCAAACAATCTGCTTGTCCATTATTAGACCTATAATTTCTTCTGGAAACCGGTTTATTATTTTTTTTACCCGTGTTCCCTAACATATTTGATTGGTTGAAGTTTCCAATTACATGCAGTAAAATGTTCACTGAGAAATTTTGCCTAGGATTTAAATCTACATATCCACATTTCCTGTTTAAATAAAGGGTCTATATGCGATGAATTTTTCTTAGGAACACAATTTGTGCAACTTTCTTTTCCCTTAAATGTATGAAAACTATTTGACATCCCTTTTTGATATTTGATTGAAAAGTGCATTTCTTTAAACACTTAAAAAATGTCCATGCTTTTCCAGACAACTGAGGGCACTGTTGCTATGATGTCATTCCAGGAAGACACTGTTAGAGGTTTTCTGTTCAAATCAAGCACCCATTATTTGCTCATTGAAAACATTTGTAAGAAAGGTTTGCTCATTGGATTACTGCCATGTACTTACACAACAACGAATAAGCCAAAGAAATTTTAGGACCGCAAAATATCAAAATTCTTGCAACTTGTTGTGCTGAAATAACTGTAACATTGAAGTTTCTGACCAGAATGACATCACAGTTTTGCTCATGAATATGGAAATTTGGATTAGCATAAATGCCCAAAAAATAGCAAAATACCCCTGAAAATAGCAAAAAAATAAAATGAGGTTAAATGGGACACAAAGGTGCATTTTCAAGGATTGCATTAAAACAAAATCACATTACATATTTATTGGGCCCTTTAATTTGGCATCCCCGAGATCACAATACATGTATTGAAAAACGCAGTTGCACAAGGTTGACATTGCGTGCAATAGCCAGTCTCTATTCACTGTGTGATTAAGTCCACGCAGAAAGTTTGATTGCGCCACAAATGGGATGGTGAAAGGACGAACTGTTGGTGGCGGTAAATCAAACAGCAAGAGAACAAACGTTTGATAATACTGTACTGTGCTGTTGCCAGGTCACTTTCAAGTCTCGTGTATTATCACAAGAAGTTTCTTCTTCAGGGTGTGGACCCACTTATTAGTCCTTAGTATCTCTAAATTCCTGGGCATATTTAAGGAGGCATAGGACCTACCTTTCTCAGTACCCCCCCCCTCCAACCAACCCCAAAAAAGAGGGCAATGCAAGCTGAACAATACCAAACATGACCAAACCTAAATTTCTTTATCAAAGATTCTACAGTAAAACGTAGGCTAATTAAAGGGAATATACAACATTTGCGAACATATTGGACAACAAAACTACCAAATTTGTACGAAATAGCTTACTAGAATGTTGGTAAATGAAAGTCTGTAAAATTATGGCACCTGGTGAGAAGTCACTTTCAAGAAAAGTGGTATTTTGTGTAAATTTCCAACGGTGGTCGACCGACCACAGTTGGAAAAACCTAACTATCTTTCAACTACTGCTCCAAATTATAACCATTTTTTTCAGTCCAAATTGTATTTACTATTTGTTACATGTTCATGAACAGGTGCAGGCCAGCTAAACTGGTTTCCTTACCTTACAATTTTCCGGCATCTATGAATTGATCCATTTCAACTTAAATGGAGTCAGGGAACCAGACTACTTGAAAAATTTTGTTTTTCTTGGTTTTTCCAGCATTTTTGAACATCAAACTTCAAACTTATCAGAGTAACAATATTTGATCTATTATACTAACCCCTCCAATAGTTCATTTCTGAAAATTAGAGCAAAAGCCAATGATGCATGTACATTTCCTTTAAGTAAGTTGCGTAAGAAATGAGTTATCACGCGTATCTTTGAGTACAGTATATAGTTATTTTTTCCACTCTCCTTTCAGAATTTAGGTTTATAATAAAAGAATCTTGAACATTAAACAAAGTTATTCATGTTAATGTAGGGATCTGGGGATTTCCCAGTCAAGTAACAGATGATCTTTATTTGCATAATCATTTTGACCCACACGTCCTTAATTACAATGCATTTTCTTGACCACACTTGTCAGTTGGAAGTCGCTTACATTGTATACATTTGTATACATTGCACTCGCAAAGTCGGCACATTTTCGGACACAGTTCCCATGTTTGACTCCTGCAGCTTGGAAGCAAGGCACTTTTGTTGTGACAAGGCAAAATCACTGAAACTTGGTGGGTAGGTAGATACTGTTAATACCAAAGTGACATCATGGTGACGTCATCATTGGTCCCGATTGGTCATCCAATATAGTCCAATAGGCCTATATCTGGAGAACTATACAAGAACAGCTACATAAGTCATGGATATGTTCAACACATGATGCCAGAACAGTATACACCCTTGTCCTGCCCCCCCCCCAAAAAATTACATTAACACTTGATTAAAAGATACCAATCTACTTTATTGTATCAAACAAGATTATATTTACCTGGTCCCTTGTTGCAATTGACATTAACTGCACTTGAACCAACAATGATAGTGTTCTGGCTACCGCTGATTGTGCCGATGCTTCCTACGTTGGCTCCACTTCGTTGTGGGTAATCTACAATTAAAAAGCAAGAATTAAAATATCCTTCAATTCAGGGGCAATACTTTAGTTCATGCATGGTACCCTGTCTCTTCAATTTGCATTGTTAAAGGTTGCAGACCAGTAAATCAATACGAAATTGCCAACGCCGGCCAGATCACGATTTGCATGCCCTAATAATCTCCTGTATTTGAGCATGCTGTGGGCTATGAACTTGAGGGTTTGTAAAAAAATATGAGTGGAAGCCGTGCACAGGACTGTGAGTTTGTAGTTTAGTTCAATTTGGATAAAATTGCAATGGAGTGTAGGCATCGTTTTTCAAAATGGTGATGGGCTTCAGGACTATTTTCCAGGGTGATCATCTTGGGATGGAAATTTCTCCTAAAAGTCATCAGTTGAACCCCCGAGTGAAAGTTGGAAAAAATCACCTGGGTGGGACTGGAACCCACGACCGCCTGCTTTCATTACCACTCGACCACCGAGCTAACGGGATCGGTTGGCTGGTTCGAATCTGATTTACATAGCAGCAGGTACCGCATAAACTATGCCGTTAGCTCGGTGGTCGAGCGGTAAGACATCTGCACTAGAAAGCAGGAGGTCGTGGGTTCGAGTCCCACCCAAGTGATTTTTTCCAACTTTCACTCGTACTTGTATGTGAATAACAGGTACATGTATGTGAATAACACCATATTTAGCTTTTTAAAATATTATCCATAAGATGGAATTTGCGTTGGGGTGATGTAAATCAACATTGTGTTTTTGCACTTCACAGACGCCAGACGCGGATCAAGGATTTTTTTTGACGGGGGGCACAACTTTGGAGAATTTGCTCCAAGAACTAATACGAGCGTGGAGCCCCTGACAATTTGGGATTCTAGATGCTCTGTGGTGCAATATGAGACCATTCCTGGCCCCTTTACCCCTGAATTGTTTGAGCAAAAGCTTTTACGATTATAAGGATTCTTTTTTAATATACTCCTGCTTTTAAACATTTAAGTTACTGTGTACTTCGAAATAGTAAACCATGTATTTTCGTATTCATATTTCTTGCATTGTATAACTGTTGCTTTTACAAGCCTTTTAATTAAGTTTCTTCTGTTCTTCAATTGATAACCATGGATTTGTGTCTGCATAATTATTTTCATGCAATTTACTTTTGAAAAGGAATAACTGTATAGACTTAGTTTGTAAACTGTTGCAAGGATGCTTTCTAATATTTTGTTTCAAGTTTAAATTGTCAGTGTATCAATAAGAACAAACCGCTTGAACATGTACATGTACATGAACGTTGAGTTCAAGTTTAAAATTTGTGTAATTTTATCAAACTACCAGTAAAACAGGGGAGTAATTAGGCCTTCATGCACATTGGAACTTCACAGATCTCAGGGGCTAGTCTGCAGGGACTCTGCTACGCTATATATACTGTGCCTAATAGAATCAATGCAATGCAAAGGATGGAGGGGAAGGATGCTGTCAGGGAATCGATATCAGGGCCAGGGGAGTCATAACATGCAGGGTTAACAGACAATTATATGTTTGTGTCTCACCCGCTCCTGGCTGTAGTTGCGGTGGTGGTTGTGGGGTTGGGTCCTCTTGGGAAGGCTGTCCGCTGCCAGACTGAGTCGTTTGTTGATCATCCCTCACTCCATCAGCCGGTAGTTGTTGGGTCGGAGCGGTGCTTGGACCAGGGTTAGTTTGTGTCTCACCCGCTCCTGGCTGTAGTTGCGGTGGTGGTTGTGGGGCTGGGTCCTCTTGGGAAGGCTGTCCGCTGCCAGACTGAGTCGTTTGTTGATCATCCCTCACTCCATCAGCCGGTAGTTGTTGGGTCGGAGCTGTGCTTGGACCAGGGTTAGTTTGTGTCTCACCCGCTCCTGGCTGTAGTTGCGGTGGTGGTTGTGGGGCTGGGTCCTCTTGGGAAGGCTGTCTGCAGCCAGACTGAGTCGTTTGTTGATCATCCCTCACTCCATCAGCCGGTAGTTGTTGGGTCGGAGCTGTGCTTGGACCAGGGTTAGTTTGTGTCTCACCCGGTCTTGGCTGTAGTTGCGGTGGTGGTTGTAGCGTTGGTTCCTGCTGGGAAGGCTGTCCGCTGCCAGACTGAGTCGTTTGTTGATCATCCCTCACTCCATCAGCTGGTAGTTGTTGGGTCGGAGCTGTGCTTGGACCAGGATTAGTTTGTGTCTCACCCGGTCTTGGCTGTAGTTGCGGTGGTGGTTGTGGCGTTGGTTCCTGCTGGGAAGGCTGTCCGCTGCTAGACTGAGTCGTTTGTTGATCATCCCTCACTCCATCAGCCGGTAGTTGTTGGGTCGGAGCTGTGCTTGGACCAGGGTTAGTTTGTGTCTCACTCGGTCTTGGCTGTAGTTGTGGTGGTGGTTGTGGCGTTGGTTCCTGCTGGGAAGGCTGTCTGCTGCCAGACTGAGTCGTTTGTTGATCATCTGGTAGTTGTTGGGTCAGAGCTGCTTGACTGTCTGTTACTGTGGTTACGGAAAGAGCAACCCACAAACCAAATTTGAAGTTCCTAAGTAAAGTATCTCAAGCATAAATGCTGACAAAACAGCAATTAGTGACCTTGACCTAGCTGTCAGCCCCAAAAGACTATCAAGAACAACGGACAACCCACATACCAAATTGAAAGCTCCTAGTAATTATTCTCAAGTTATTGCGTTGACAAGATTTCCATTGTTTTAACAATAGTGACCTTGACCTTTGACCTGTCGGTCCCAAAAGCAATAGGCTTCTTAAGACTACCAAGAACAACCCACGAACCAAATTTCAAGCTCTTTAAGTAAAGTATTTCTCAAGTTAACTTGTTAACAAGATATCTTTTGCTTTAGCAATAGTGACCTTGACCTTTGACCTGTCGGCCCCAAAATTAATAGACCTGTTAAGACTACCCAGAACAATCAACAAACGAAATGTCAAGTTCCTAAGTAAGGTATTTTTAATGTTCTTGTGCTGACAAGAGTTAACATAACCAAAACCAAAACATAACACACATGCAGACTAGCACGTTAGTTATGGTGTAAATCAAGGATTTTCTTTTGTTCCTCTTCCCTTTTCCTTTGTTTGTCCCTTAACTTTTCGCAACAGCTCTCATTGGTTTGTACACATTTTCCAACCGAGGAGTCCTCGATTCGGTTTCTGTCCTCGATTCATTGATAATGTTGCATGTGTCCTTGACTTACACCATGAACAAAATAATGCAGAAAAGACAGACCAGACCATTTGACGCAACTCTGCTTGAGCCAAAATTTACTGTGTAAGTTATGACACATTTCACGAAAGTGACATAGTGCGTAAGTTCACAAGTTGCGCAATAAATTATGATGTAACTTGCACCATCATTTTAGGCGGCCTAAGTTGTGGCGTAGCAACTGAAAATGACACATTTTACCGGCAAATCAGGACTGTCATAGAGCTCGTTGCACAACTTATCAAGATTGATACAAGAGGGACAAAATGATTTTTAAAATGGCAGGCTGAGGTGATCCAACGACTGAAAAATTCACACACAAACAGCCATCGTAAATGCTGCTTTTATCCTCGTCCAAGATGTTTAAATTATTTAAAGCATTGTGCAGCTGCGCCAAGCTTTGTGAAATCGATCGTAAGTGTATTGCGCAGCTGCGCAACAAATTTGTTGCGTAAGTCTTACTCAAGGCACAAGCTGCGCTCTATTTTTATGAAATCGACTGCTGCCCACTGTCATGGCGCAACCAACAAAGGGTAAACCAAAATTCAAGATTATTTGAAATGCTATAAAATGGACAGTTTTGGAATAAGAAACATTCAATTTACATACCTACATTTGTATTTGTCTTAAATTATGGCAGAGTTTTGACTTACCCTCACTGAGTCCGATCTCATGAACACCCATTGCCTTGACGTCGCCCTCACTGAACAGCCTATCAGACTTGGCTGTGGACTCGGCTAGATTCACGGCTGCAATGTAGCCTAGTGCAGGGGTGAGATTGTTGGAAAATAATCAGCAAATAAACTGCGGATCTGCAAACATTTCAACTCATTTGAATACGTGTCCTGAATGACTTCAAATTGGCTTCAGATTCGCGTTCACATTCACATTTGTGATGCGATCAAGCTAAATGAGTCGTTTGTCGGCAATTAGGATTTTAAGATAAAGCCCAAAATAGTTCAGTCAGGGTGAAAATTTCAAAATTGACTTTTTTGTAAAATCGGAAGTCTACACATGTCCTCTTTCATGTCAACTTTTTCTTCCCGAGAAAATTTCAGGATAAAGTATTTAAAATGTGACATTTTTGCTAAGGAGTTAATGTCAATATTGTGAAATAAAGCATGTTTATTGTTGTGTAATAAACACTTCTATTTTGAATCGTTGATCTCTCTGTTTGATTCTCTGTTTTGCCTGTGTTTTAAGTCCCATAACTTCTAAACGGAAGGTTGTATTCACGTGGGGTTTTCACCAAAAACCTGAAATAAGTCACGTTTATTGTTGTGTAATAAACACTTCAATTTTGAATCGTTTATTTCTCTGTTTGTTTTCTCCATTTTCTTGTTTCAAATCTACCTGTGTTTTAAGTCCCATAACTTCTGAACGGAAGGTCCTATTCACATGTGGTTTTCACCCAATATAAACTGAAATACAGCTCTATTCAAAAATGTGCTCTATTCTAAATGAGTCATTGGTCGGCAATTATGATTTTAAGATACAGCCCAAAATAGTTCGGTCAGGGTGAACATTTCAAAAATGACTTTTTTTTTAAATTGGAAGGCTACATGTACATATGTCCTCTTTCATGTCAACTTATTTTTCCCGAGAAAATATCACGATAAAGTATTTAAAATGTGACATTTTTGCTAAGGAGTTAATGTCAATATTCTGAAATAAAGCATGTTTATTGTTGTGTAATAAACACTTCTATTTTGAATCGTTGATCTCTCTGTTTGATTCTCTGTTTTGCCTGTGTTTTAAGTCCCATAACTTCTAAACGGAAGGTTGTATTCACGTGGGGTTTTCACCAAATATAAACTGAAATACAGCTCTATTCAAAAAATGTAAAAAAAAAAAAACCAGCCACAACATTCGATAAGGGCCGACAAATGACTCATTTAGTAAGATTGCATCACATGTTTGTGCATTTGGCCTGAAGACTGCTGACCAACCTGCGACCTTTTTCTCGTACTTCTCGTCAATCTTGAGGATTTCTTTGTAAGTTGTAACAGCCGCCTCATAATCCTTCAGTCCCTGCTGGGCCTTGCCAAGTTGCACCAATGCCTTGACGTTGTTTGGTTCCAACTGCAAGGCAGTCCGGCAGTCCTCCATTGCCTCTGAAAACTTTTCCAATTTGTTGTAAGCCTGGGGGGGGGGGGAATAAGTGAAAAGAGGGGATTCAGATTTACCACATAGTGAACAACGAAGCGTTGTGTATCTCAACAGGATAACAGGTGTGTTGCCTCGGATTAATCGTCTGCCTTACGTGCAGTACTACAAAAACATACATATAAGATGAGTTGTCCCCCCTCCCAAAATGATATGTTTTACTTTCTTTTTTCCCCTTCTTTTTAAGAAAACTTTTCAGGAAATAACTTAAAACGTTGCATATCTCTCTCACCAGCCATCAGCAATGTGCAAATAGTGCACAGTACAATATACTTAAAAAACGGTTATGGACCCCCCCCCCCCTTGAGAATGGCAGCATGTGCAGTCTACAATAATGGTTGTTTACTCCATGAACCCTGCGTTGCATATAAATACAGCGCATTGCAAATTATTTCATATACAACACAATGCATATATTACATTTGCGTGAAGGGTACATGTTCCTCGCAACAGAGTACTGCAGCTTTTCAATAGCATGTCTGGCACGAGCGAGTTAAATACCTTTCCAAACAATTGTTGACTGCTGTGATGTGGGATTTGTCATGTTTAGCACCCTCTGCTTTACCTGCAGGTGCTATGCCCCCTCAGGTGTCATATCCCACATCACAGCAGTCAACAATTGTTCATTTATCTACTTTGGGGGAGTGTGGCATAGTGACTCATGATCAGAGGGTCAGGAATCCAAATCCAGCTGCTGGTCATATGGTGTGTCCTTGGGCAAGCCACTTCACCTCCACTTGCCTCTCTCCACCCAGGGGTACACATGTAAATAGGTAAGGGTATTAGTTGGGGAGCAACCTACAATGGACTGATCCAGGGGGAATAAAAATATTCTCAGTCATTTCATGAATACGGAGATCTTGGCTCGTAACAGACTTGACTTGTTTACTTGTGCCCTGCTGTTGGTGTATAACACCACTGAGTCTTTTAGAGGCTCCAGGCCCTGCGTGTAGAGCTCAACGGCTCGTGTGTAATCGCTCTTCTTGAACGCTTGGTTCCCCTGATCTTTCAGAACCGTCGCCTCTGCTTTACGCTTCTTACGTCTCTCTGTGCGCTCATTGGCGTCTGCTTCGTGGGCCCTCATGACATTATCTGAAAATAAAGTTGATCGCACGTTACATAAAAGGATAGAGTTTACTACAGTTATTCCCCGTTAACCCTTAGGCCAAAAAAAGGTCTCCGCTTTCTGGTATGGAGCTTGCCCCAAAGTCGTGCGGCGACGCAGGGTTTTTTTTGACCCACTTTTTTTCCTTCAAATGTCAGCTGATATGTTGCAGATGACGCTTCAATCCCCTTAAACACTCTCAAAAATATCCTTCAAAGTGGAGCTTGAGGTGACCTCAGTGAGGCCATAAGGCTTGAGAAATCTGCACCCACTTACGATCTCTACCGATACGAACATTCTTCAGGAAATTTTGAGAGTCAAGACAAAAATCAGGGAAAACGGTAATGTCAGACCATACAGCGACATCGACATCGTGCATGAGCTGCCAGGCTGGTCATTAGTCTGCCCTTTCACGTACTGCGCTGATTAAAAAGCGTTTGCATGTTCCAGATACATGACAATCGCTCCCTCAGTCTGGCTTCCAGACGCACAATTACGAAATTGCAAAACCGTCTGCAAATGGTGCCCGACTTAATATAGTGCAAAATACATGGGAGCCCAGAGAGGCCACATGAAGCTTATACTCAATGGTAACCCCATCTAAAAACACGTTAAAATTGTGCAGTAGCAGGATGCCAGTCAAACCAGTGAGTTTGGCAGTTTTAGACATAATCTTACATTGAAAAATAACTTTTTAATTTTGCCGTCGTGCATGGCTACGCACAGACCAGAAACCTGAGACTTTTTGTTTTGGCCTTAAGTTAAAAGAGACAATTTGTTGAGGTGGTAAGAAATCTTTACACATATTGTAGGATTAAATTGACAGGGCAATATCACTGAATACTAAATATCAGCAAATACTAAAAAGCCATGCAAAGGACTTTCTTTAACGTCTTTGCTAGCGGTTCGCTGACCCAAGTCAGGTTTGTGGTGATGTGTGGTACAAAGGATGTACTGTCTCAGTATCCTGAATTAAGGACATCTTGCTCCAAGACTACCACTGTCTGTGAACTACTACACTCTCTAATAATCAAAGTGACCATTTTGCAAGGTATGACTGTTTGATAGGCTATAAATAATTATTGAGGAACATAAAAGCTCGGTTTTATGAAGAAAATCAGAAAAAAAAATACATAAGGCTAAAAAAAATAATAATCAGTCTCTGGTCAGACTGAAGTTCCGGAATTGATGCGGCAACACGTTTTTTTTTTTTTTGGTGGCTTTTTTTTTTTCAAGCTTGTATTGTACAGACAAGGTAGGTACTATTTTGCTTTTTTGTGTCTTCATTATAAATTGGTGTCCTCCATAATTTGCCTTGGTGGCCTTTATCATTTGCCTTGGTGCAATTTCCCAATTCCTTCATGGTGCTCCTTGGTACAAAAATTCAGGAGGTAGGGCAATAAAGGGCGCTGTTATAGCTTCCGTGTTAATTTGAAAAAAAAAGAAGGTTGACGCGCATGATTAAAATCGACGCACGTGCTGACCAGAGACCGAGTATCTTTTTTTTTTGCCTAATGTACAGCAGACGACAAAACTAAATCACATGAAATCTTGAAATTTCATGTTTCAATATTATTTCTTGTAATATCTTGTGTCGATATTTCAAGGTAATAATGGTTTTGGAAGATTTCCATTTACTCTCTAACCCTATACCATTACAGACGTGCCATGAATTCACTTCGGAAGGATGTGGGAGGATAAAACAAGTACACAATATGGAAAGGCAATAAGGTCCAATCCTGAGATTATACCAGTAGGAACATCACTTACATATTACAAATCCAATTGTCAACAGTAGAGCCAGAAAGCCGCCAATTCCTTTAACCGTTCCAGCGATCTTGTAAGTAACATCCCAGTCATATCCACCACTTCCAGTTGCAGACGGCGTATTTGTAGGTGTGTTCATGCTGCCAAACTCTGCCATTTCTGTTCTTGTCAACAACCTTTTAAAAATAAAGTCACAAGCTAAAATTGTAAGTGAGCTACATGCCAGATAGCGAGGTGTTTGTTATCTACATGTAGACACTACAATGTTATGAATGGATTTTTTTTAATCCAAGGGCGGATCTGCGGAAGTGATTTGTGTCTCTCACTACCCTGAAATTAAAATGCTAATTCTTTACGTGATGAAAAAAGTCTTCATTTTTGGTTTACATTTTTCTCTGCATAATTGTCATCACTCAATATTGCAAATCTTGAATTCACTGATTCAGAGAGGTCCTTGATCTTATGATGAGGTGACTGCAGCAATGCCCCAGCCTCTCCTCTGGAAAATCAACCACTGAAATCACATACTCATTGCGACTTTTATCAAATGATCGGGCTGTTCATTTGCAACTATCCAAACAGTAACTGATGAAATTATTGTTGAAAAGCATACATGTAGCCTATTTGCTTTAAAGATAGTAATGACACTAAATGCACTGTGAATTTTTTTCTTCGGACATGCTGTCATTTTAAAGAAAACAATAAAAGAATATCATTTCCAAAGGTGCATCTAAAGACTATTTTCTGTTAGTACAATGTAGTTCTTTTTTAATTCATGGAAGGCGTGAATGGGCCCTATATATATCTAGAGAACCGTACCAGTAGCACTGAAAATTTGTAGATGTATGTCAATAAATGGTAATGCGTTATTGAAGAAAATCTAGATGACGTTATGGTGCTGTCATAAGGTGACTTTATTTAGATTTCTGACATTTTGAAGATTATCGCCATATCTCACCAACACCACATGCCAAATTAAAAATTCTTTGTGTAATTCTTTTGTTAGGTCATAGATATGAAAAACGTGTGATGCCATCATGAAAATGTGAATTTTTAAAACAAACATCTGGGTAGGTCCAATCGTCATGAAACTTGGTGGAAGGCAGAAAATAGTATGCAAAATTTGAAATGACATGAAGATGACGTCATTAACTGATTTTAATAAATGTGAAACTTTTCTTTGAGGCTAACAGCAAAACTTAAAAGTATGAATCTAATACAAAAACATATCAATTACATGACTACGCATTGCCATCACTTCACACTTTGCAATAAAGCAAAGTGTGATTCCTACGCTTGTAAGCTAGCCTTAACCTCATCCAAAGTAACTGACAGTGTTCTTACCCCTTTTAAGTTCCCAGTCAAATCACTTAAAGACAAAGTTTTCTACTTTGATGTAAAGAGCACAAACAGTTGAGGCTTTTGATGGGGCGGATCTGGTAAAGATGGTGCTGGACAAACACAGCATCGTCATCAAGTCGCGTGACATGGTTTATATATAGAACTTGGGATTTTTGTTTTGCTGCATACATGTACGTCACACGTACCGGTACAGTCTGTTTATCTGTTTATCTGTGTACATACAGTATTTACTTGACACTTGAGTTTTAATTTGGACCTTAGAGACAGGTAGCTCCATGCACTAATGCACACACCTCAGCAACTGTGTACATATTTACTTCACACTTGAGTTTTGGACCTTAAAGCATTCATCATAGCATGCACATAGCATTCACATAGCATGCAATATAGCATGCACATGCTATCAAAGCATTCCTAATAGCATGCGAATAGCATGTGAATGCTATTCTCATAGCATGTGAATGCTGTTATAGCATTCACGTTCGCAAGCCTAAATAGCATTCTCGATAGCATGTGAATGCTATAGCTCATTTACATAATTCGGGCTTCTGACATGCTATAAAACTGCTATCTGATTGCTATCTTCAAGGAATGCTATGAAAAATGCTTTAGGAAAGTTTTTGTGAATGCTATCAAATGGCAGTTCTCATAGCATTCGCCTGTTAAAATGCATGCTAAAGGAATGCTAAATGAATGCTAAATGACAGCAGTCAAGTTTGGTAAGGGGTATGCTTGTTTTTCCCAAACTTTGGTAACCTTCGGCAGTTACTTTATTACAGAAAAGAACTACAGGGTGAGTAAAACAATGCATCCCAAATGGCAGGATCAATTTTTGAATAAAGATATAGATATAAAAGCCCAATTCATAAGCTTTCTTTTAGTACAAGAATCATTCAAATCACTCATTTACTTTTCAGAACTTTATGGAATTTTGAACATAAAAATTTTTGTTTAATGCTGAAAGAACATGATGTAAGTTATTGAACACATTATCGAAAGAAATATAATATGCAATCGATCTGACCGTAACTACATGTAGGGCCAAGACAATTCAATCAATCAAAACAGAAGCTGTTTTGATTTTTCACTAGATGTTTTAAAGTACATATTTCAATATCAAAAAATGATCATCTAAATCGCCTCAGTGTCGCAAAACAACACAAAAATTACTATTATGACGTTATGAATTCCAACCCCGTATATAAAACTGGTGTAAATAGTTGAGTTGATTTCAGTTATACATTTCGGTTAATGTTAATTTATATGTTTAATTCTTTGGTTGAAGTTTGTGTTAATTTTAGCGGTCCGATCAGGCGTTCGTCTCGACTGACCATTTTCAACGGGCTTTCCTCCATGCCCGACTAGGTTTGATTACCGCAACCCCAATGGGGACTTACCGTAATTTTCGGAATATAAGCCGCGGCTTATACGTTGATTTTGCCCATGAAAATGTTTACTGCGGCTTAAATACACAGGGCGGCTTATACGCCGAGCCTTGAAGAATAAAAATGAAATTCACATGTGTATTTAATGTACTGGTATAAGAAGAGATATGTTGCTGAAATGAATTATCAATTAAGAAAGTCATTAACGAACCGAAACCACGTGCCACGTAAAGGTGCCGAGCGGTAAAAAGTACGGTGAAAGCTGTCTTCGATCGACGCTTGCAACAAGCCGTACGTGATTCTAGTGCTGCTAGCTGCATGCAGCATGCTTTCCCCAGCGGACCACACCATTTGAGGTAATATAGGGGTGTACTATCTTGGAAACAACATTTCCGCTGTTTAGAAAAAAGAAAAAAGACGACTAATACTTTTTATGGTGTCCGAAACATTTTTTTATTCGATAATCAGTTGTTCAACGTCGCAATATAATTTTTGTACTTGAAATGTATTCAAGAAACGATGTAAACCTCAAAACAGGGACTACATCACCCCTTACAAAATTAATGGATTCGTCCATGAAAATGGCAGCATCGTTTTGACTATTTTCGAAGAAAGTTACGATCGAAACTTGAATACTGCTCGTTAGTAATCACAAAAATTTGATAAGTTTTGAGATAAAAACGGCCCTGTATATTTTTAGGACAAAACAAAGCAGCATCTGTTGTCACAAAGCAAGATTTGTAAGTAGCGCTCCAGTCAGACAACACACGCAATGGGGGAAAATCACAGTGGGTTGCATACAGGAAAATGTTGCGCCGGGCGATGTATTAACTTTTACGGCCGGGGACTGGACGGGGCAGCCGGCAGCAATTCCCGGTGATTATTTCTCATCATCAATTTCCACATTTGTTTGTGAGAGTATCGATTGTAAATGATTTGATACAACTTTTGTGGCCCTTTTTATAGCTTCTGTAGTGTAAATGGAACTGGTTCAGAGTATTTTGGCGAGAATTTGGAGGCCTTACAAAAAATTGAAACCGCTGCCGTCGGTGCGGCTTATACGCCGGTGCGGCTTATACGCCGACTTCAAATCTTAATTTGCAGATTTTTGCGTGCTGCGGCTTATACGCCTCGCGGCTTATTTTTGTCATGTTTGACTGTATTAGCATAAGTTAAAAGTGGGCTGTAGAATAAATTAAATCAAAGAATGTAAAACTGGCTTCTCTGGGTATAAAAGTGCAATGCAAATTTTATCGAGTTTTACGTCGAGGATCGAGTTTTATGTTGCGGGCACCGGGAGTTGAGTTAGTCTCCGGGGAATGATGTCCAGCAGACAAGGCCATCAGTGCCGAGGCTGGTGATGTTTTTAGAGATCGTCGATGTGGCTTAGAAGCGCCGGGCAATTTTGGGCACCCTTTGCGGGGAGTGGTTTGCAGAAAACGGATGTAGAAGGCCCACCGATCCACGGGCTCGCAGCATGATTCTCCCAGGAATGCCAGACCATAGGGAACATAAGAGGAAAACCTAAGGCTCTGTGAGTAACTTTTTATTTATGAAGATAAAACTGTACTTTTATCGTTTTTGTGTAAAACGTATCAATTGTGTTTTCCATGATCAAACCGAGTGAGACAAAATAATAATCAAGTAGAATTGTGAATGTGTTTTTTCTCTCAGGAAAACCAATTAGAAAGCTGAGGGTTTTGATGTTTGTGTCAGGAACTGAATTGACAAATAATAGGGTCGAGGTTTTGTTAAAACAATCAAATGTTAATTCATATTTTCAGGGGGTTCCTGTCTCAAGTTTTACGGGGTGTGGAGTTCAAGATTCAAAATCAGTTTTGGGGTCGTCTTTCAATGGGGATTGCTCTTCAACTCAACCCAGGGTTCAACCAACTGAGGGGCCAGTTACAGCCATGCAGTCATCGACTCGGCATCAATTCTACAGCGCCGGCTAGTTAATTAATTTATTGTATTAAATTCTTGATTTGTTGTATTTTTTAGTTTTGATTATTTGTTATTAAATTATGTTTGATTTCTCTATGTTAAAATCTGAGTTGTGGTCGTTTGGTTAAGGTGTTGGAGTTGTCCATTGTATGTCAGTCTAAGTAGGGCGGCGTTAGGGTCTGCCTTGCAACACTCATCACTACCCTGTATTTGCCATTTTGTTCAATAACTTACAGTATTATGTACTGTGAACATGTCTGCATGTGTCCATATTTAAACCCCCTCCCCCACCCCTAGCTTTAAAGATATTCCAAACAACTCCCATGTTGTAAAAGAAAAATAACCACAACTGCATACATGTAGTACATATAAAAATGTGGACTTTTCCCCAAGGTAATATATGTAACCTTAACAATGATAATACCTGTTAAATTCTTAGGGAGGGGGTGGGGGGGGGGGCAGAGGCGGAGGGGGAGGTTGAGAAGGAAGGGGGGCAGTGAGATGGCTGTTGGTGTATATGTTGACAGGTTCACTTGCAAATTGATATCTATTTGGGCATACATACATACAGCAATCAAAAATCTGAATTAGGTGGCAAGGGAAGGGGCTGGGCCTAGCTAGGTGGGGATGACTGGACATCATTAACTAATGATGCACTTCAATCAGGACAATATTATTCACTGTAGCTTGCAAACCATGATGTTTGCCGACGTGACAATAATTTTCCGACAAAGCCAAGTTATTAGTGGGTGGTCACACCCCACTCTCAACCCCAAGCAATGCCCCAGGGGTGGGGGGGAGAGGGGAGGCTGTGAAAAGGAAGCTGTGTAATTCCTAAAGTTTTTGCCTGCAAATTATTTATTTACATTTGTTTCGTTATGCAATCAACATGCAAGATCTAAATTCGGTGGCAAAGGGGGAGTGGGCGGGGCCTAGCCGGGTGTGTGGGGGGCTATACGACCTACTCTTCATGCAGTCCTTCATTTAAAGAAAATCCAGGAGAGCTATAAATCGCTCTCCTCAAATATTTGAGGAGAGCAAATCGCTCTCCTTAAAATCTACGGATAAACAGCGGTAAAACGACGGGTTACCATTGTTTTTGTTTTATTTTGAATATAAGGATTTATTCAAGGGGCTGCATTATTATTAGTTTTTGCATAATAACATATGCTCAAGTTGCGTTACTTTTTTCGTTTTTGTAACTGTAAGACAAGGTAAAATTTATTTTTAAAAACTAACTAAATGGAGATTAATAAAAGGTTTGACTACTGCTTAGGCTTTCATTTTTTAATACAGTTGTCAGTTGGTTCATCACTTGATTATACTTGGAAAATGGAGAGTTAATAAACGGCACATAAAGCAACTGAAAATTTGCTTTCAGATTCGTTAAAATTATCAGCCTGAACTATTTCAATTGCTCTACGAAAGCTACACAAAAAGGGCCTCAAAATGACACAAACTTGCCTTAAGTTTTATCGAAAATATCTGCCGTCGATGATCTTAAAAATAATGGAAAATGCAGGTCAAGTATGCCATATACACAATGCCAGTCACGACGAGAAACTGGCTAACAACGTCTGAACTTCGCACTAGTACGAGCGTTTGTGATGCACTGTGCGTGGTGGGCCGGCAATGAGACTCGTTTCACGGTATAGGATTTCGGTGAAACACGCTACATCGTTTTACTTCACATACCAGTAAAACTTCCTCAAAATAAATTCATGAACACGAGAAATACATACACAGACAAGAGAGATCAAGTTCTGTGAATAAGCTTGCAAAGATCGTCCTTCTCAGTCGTTTTCTTGGCATTTTTACGATGTCTATTCCGTCCGGCCTGCACGCAAAACACTGTACGGCAGTGCATTGCACCGCGCGCGACTATTACATTGACTGGTTACCGCATTTTCATCATGCCTTCATTGGGACTTAGTGCGCGGCGCAGCGGGAACCAGTCATTGCTGCACTCGCACGTACGGGCCCACGTGTTTTCATGCAGCTCTATGCGATATGCAGATTGTGCACGCACAGTATACAACCGCTGTACACACACGATCTTACGTACGAGCTCGGTGTTCGTTCATTTTTAGCGATGTCCAGCGGCATATTAACGTGAGTTTGGGCATTATACCAACGAAAAATACGTGTAGCTTAAGACTTAAAATCCTTTGCGTTTTTCACTTCTTATTTTTAAACTTCCCGTGTTTGACGAGCCCTCTTTTGGATTTCTGAGGAGCGCTATTTTTGGCGCTCCTTCGAGACAGTCGAGGAGCGCAGTAGGAGCGCCTGCGCGATCGCGCTCCTTAAAAATGAAGGACTGTTCATGCACTAGTCTAACAATGATACACAGTGTGATTCTGTTTGTGAAAATGTCTTAGATTCAGGAATAATTCCAGTTACATGTATACAAGTTATTACTCAAATCAAATAGCAAAACTGAAAATACACTTTTTAAGGTTTTTTTGTGTGAAAATTACCATTTTTGGAGCGCCACTGCACAAAGGATGTATACACAATAACCCCAAATTTTCTCACCAGATATGAAAAGACCAATGTCTGAACTAACCATAGCCGAAGGGAAATTATTCTGAGTGCCCTGGCAAGTGCCATTTTGGAGGATAAAAAAATGAGGTAAAAAATGCAATTTTACTAGTTGTAAAAACATGCTGTATTGAAGTGCCTAAATATAATATAAAGATGATTTTTTTCAGAAGTGTTTCTATTTTTTTCTTGTAAGGGTAAGGATGATACTTTGTCGTGATATAGTTACTTTTGTGACATTACTTCGCATTTTGGTTCGATGGCCTTTGAAAATAATGCAAACAAATGAATTTTTGCAGCCTCAAAGTTGCCCTAAAATGGCCAAAACACATAATGGCCCATTACCACTTGCTCCCCAAACCTTTCCTCCCACAAAGTATAAAAGAATTCAATTTTTTGAGCGTGGACACTTATATGAAGTATTTACATGAAATGATACTTAAAGGGAAGATACAACATTTGCAAACATCAAAAAACGAAATGATCAAATTATCATGAAATAAGTTACTGGACTGTTAGGAATGACAGTCCAAAGCTAAAGTTGTGGCTCCTGGTGTGCTGACATTTTCAAGAAAAATGGTATTTTTCCAACGCTGGTCGGCCGACCGGTGTTGGGGAAAACTGGCTTTTTTCAAAGGTTGCTCCTAATTTTTCATATTTAGTTCGTCTGCATTTTCTTTGCAATTGATTACACACATGTGAAGAGGTACAAGCCTGCTGGACTGATTCTCTGATCTTACAATTACCTCAAGTCTATAAAGTGTTCTGTTTCATCTTAAGTGGGTCAGGGAACCAGACTTCAAGAATATGATTGGTTTTCTTGGTTTTTCCAGCATCTACGAACCCAAAACGTGAAACAAGTCAGTGTAACAATATTTTCTATAACATACCAATCCTCCAAATCCATTCATTCCTGAAAATTGCAGCAAAAAGAAATGTTGTACATTCCCTTTAAATGTTTACTTTACTTCAAGCCAACATAACAGGAGTATCACTTGCCCCAAAAGCTATTTTTACTTTAGTCATTATGTAATCATACATGTACATCAAAATTGTCCAAAGTTAAAGAAAACTTTCATTTGGAATGCGCTCTCTTGCACACTATAAAGCATCCCCCCCCCCCTCAAAATCATGATACTTATAATACTTCAAAAAGTAACATTAAAACAACTATACCCTTAAAAATGATCATGTAATTATTTTGAGAAGGAATTCAAAGGTACAAAATTTTGGTCCTCAAAATCAAGCTGTGTAGATTTCATATCAGTCATATGCAATGTACATGAATGTCATGGTGCATGTGCCCTTGGGCAAGGCACTTTGTCACTCATTGCTTCTCCCCACCCAGGAGTAAATGGGTACCTGTGAGGGCAGAGATGGTTATTGTGATTGAATTAGCTTCCTTGTGCCTAACAGGCAGCATCGAGCTGTATACTCCCCAGGGAGCTGAGATGGTATTTGGAATGTTTCATGTGCCCAATGAGCAGGGGTAATAATGATGTAGCGCCTTGAGCACCAGTCCTGGTGGATACGTGCGCTTTATAAATACCCACTATTATTATTATTAACGTGGGTGTGTCAAGACGGTTGTCTTACAGTTGTACTCGCAATTTATTAACAATTAATAAACACCTAAGACTGTTTACCCATTTCTATTGGTTAAGAGCTCATCATGTGGCCATCTTAAACGGCTGATTAAACACTGATTGGTTGGGCTTAAACACCGATCCCTTTTACCCTTTTATTGGTTGAATGTTCACAATCCTCGGTAAAGGCATACGCAACATTATCAGTGAGTCTGTACTTCATAGGGCAAAATTTATACACTGGCACAGCTGCGTTCCGCGCCATATCGAACAGTACCCGTAACGCGTGCGCCAATCTCCATATATACATATACGTGATATATAAGGAGTCATTTACAACCACTCGTAAGCTAGAGGGGTGTTTTAAAAAACATGAAGTAAACTTGTTGAACCAAATCTTTGGAAATTTACAATTTTTGACTTCTGTTAACCGTTTGACCGAAAAGGTATTTATGAATGGGAATAAATATGCACTTGGCTGGTATTAAACACTATTTTTAAGATTGGTTTGAAATCGGACGCCAATAATTATCCTCCCCTTTGGCTCAGGTTATTATCAGCATCCAAACTCCAAACCAGTCTTACACATAGTGTTTAAAACTGGCCAAGCACCTATATATTCTCTTATGAAAGCACAATACATGTATGTTTACTCATCTCTATCCTAGTGATACAAAACCATTGCTCTCTACTCTGCCTCAAAGGGTTATATTCTTGCTGCCCATAGGGGGAACAATAGGGTACCACCAATTACATGTATGCCAGTACGTGAATGTCTATCAATACCCTGATTGCAAAACTGTGAAGGAGACATTACAAATACAAGTTCAGAATTGTGTACATGTAACTAACGAACCACAATACTTGAATTTCTCATCGGATAAAGCAGCTTGAACTCTTACCTTTCTGGGCAGAATGGAGGGCTACATTACACTATGTACCGGTACATACAGGATGCAAACACTCCAGTCCAAGTACAACTCAATGTTAGCGAACGTACTTCATAAATGAAGGCATGCAAAGGCTGAATGCGATGTCCTCAATCTGATGAAACCCTCGCATGCAAGATCTTATATATGACGGCTTCGGTATCGACATTTGCATATTATCTCTTTACACGTGATCTCTTTGTGCCGCACCCACTCGATATCCACCAATGAAACTGACGGAATTGTTTAGGTCATTGTTAATTAAAGACGGTTATCATCAGCCTCTTGCCTGATACCCAGGGGCCCAGGTCTCTGATTGGACGGCGCATTCCCTCACTCCCTGGATGTTGCATCACTCAACAATTACTTGACTTGGTTTCTTTTTCAGGTTCAAGTTTACGGTGTGTGTATTCTATCAACTATTACAATTACATGTATAATGAAAAAACCATATCATTAAAAATCATACTTAATGTGAACCAGCCAGACAAAACGTAAACAACAAAACACTTCAAACCATCCCTCTGACACTCTTCACATCCAGTAATTACACTTAATTACCTGCATGGAGCCAACTTTAAGAGTCCGTTGATAAAAAATATTATTTTTTATCATCTCTTTAAGAAATAAAATGGACCAAATCCAGGGCAGTTTTTGATAAGTTACAAGTCCATATAAGGCATATGACCGTATGGGAGCCTAGCTTTGACCAATATTCCCACATACCGGTAACATTCCTGTACAGTTCAGTATGTGGGTTTGAATCCCACTCAAGTGATTTTTTCCAACTTTCACTCGGGAGTAATGATGTGCAAACCCGACCCGAAACCGACCCGACCCGAAACCAACTTCGGGTCGGGTCCACATATGTTTGTGCCTTCCACTTAGTTTGTCTCATTGTGCCCAGGTATCCCACTCGAAGCCATCAGCCTTTGTCCCTTAACCCTAAAAGGGCCGGGGGGATCTGCCCCCCCCCCCTCAACTTTTTCCGCTATAGCCTTAAAAAAAAATTCCGCTACCCGAGCTGTTATGACTTTTTAGCTTCAAGACTTGGGCATCTTTTGACCCCAAAAATATAAAAATCGGACCAGGTGTTGTCGCGTAGCGAAAAATTTTCCGGCGCTACGCGCCGTGGATGCTGAATTTTCCCGTATACGTCGTGTACACAGACCAGAATTACCATTCATACAAATGAAAAATTAATTAGCCATAATTCCAAACCGTTTGACCTATAGTCATGAAATTTCGTGGGTATGTTCAAGAAGAGTTGCTCTATGCATGTACCGAGTTTCATAATTTTTCGTCACTCAATGGCCAAGATCTCACGGGGGGCGGGGGGGGGGGGGGTTGCAATCCCCCACCCTTTTCGCAAGCAGTGATTTTTGCAAGCAAGTAGTCTTTTCGAAAGTAGTGATTTTCATTGATTAAATGTTGTTTGTTTTTTTTCCTTAAAAATCTGAGTTTTTAGGAATAAGGGAGACCTATGGAAGTGAAGCCAGCAATGTCAATGTTCCCTTCCAGGTGATAAATAGGGAGCTACAACTGTTTTTTATTCACAATTATTGATTTGCCCTTCATCAGTATAATTCATGGTCAATTTGAATGGCAAAAAGAAGGCAACGAATATTCCTTTTAAAGAAAAGTAGCCCTGTTGATTATATGGTGAGTTTTATTGGACACTTATTTTGAGTACATCTTTTTAGGGAATAACTTTGGGGAAACTCACATAATGGAAATTTTGGACATTTTATGCCACCATAGCGCCAGAATATGTTGGTAAAATGTTGCCAACATGCGAAGACCGGATGTCTCACACTGCGCATGTGCAGCAAGTAAACCTCAAGTGAACACGCCGGCAATAGGCTATTCACATGTATACGTGGGTCGGGTCGGTTTTTCCATCTTTTCAGTCGGGTCGGGTCGGTTTCGGTTTTGCATTTACATTTTCAGGTCAGGTCAGGTCGGGTCGGTATAGCCATCTTTTGAAAAACTGAAATATACTGAAATAAACCGAAATAAACCGTAACAGTTAAGAAATTCGGGTGATGCAATATTATTGACAGTCACTGCAGCTGGTGTGGCCAATGAGCGCACTATCAAGTTCCCAAGGTATTAATTTCTCCAGTCGAATCGGGACTGACAGTGAAATAGATAGATTGTAACAGTTTTCATGATACCGCTTGGTGATACCATGGGTTTGTTCAAGAAGCGGAGTTACTGTCGATCAAATCACTGAATATATGACAGAAAGAGAGACGATGGTTTTGCAAAAGAATTCATGCCACGTGGGTAAGGTCAGGCACAAAAAAGTGATCACTTTGTCAAGCCAGGTATTTGGGTTTTTTGGGGTCGGGTCAGTTCAGTCGGTTTTGGTTTGGATTCGGTTTATACATGTATATCTAATGTTTTGGGTTGGTTTGGCCTGGTCAATCCGAACTGATGCACATCATTACTCGGGTGGTAACACTCTGAGAATACAGTGTTTATATGTCTGTGAAGAGCAAAACCTAATATTGAAAAGGAACACAAAACAAACCCTAAACCTAAACGAAAATAGGAAACTAAAACATAAAGTAATCTAAAGCTATTGGAACTTCAGAACACACCAATGACATTTGAACCCTGACAATTTACATCATTAAACCGTGTGTAATTATCACCAGGCATCTCTTTATGTAAGCCGCCAGTGTCGGTGGTCTGTATTCTGTCAACAATTGGAACTGATATCGGTCCACGTATCCACCCACAATCAACATAATTTAAAAATCACATCACTGAAAATAAAACCTAATTGGAACCAGCCAGACAAAAAGTAAACAAACAAAACACTTCAAACCACCCCTTTGACACTCTTCACATACAGTAATTACACTTAATTACCTGCATGGAGCCAACTTTCAGGGTATGTTGATAAAAATATAATTTTTTATCTTCTCTTTAATTATTTTCAAGACAGTTGTTTGATAAGTTTTATACTAGTCAATAAGGCAAACATATGAACTATGTATGTATAGCAATCGTATCAGTCAGAGCCTAGCCATGACCAATATCTCCCCCGCAAAGTTCCTCTACCGTTCCCCAAGATGGGCTACCATGTCACTCGCAATATGCCTATGTGACTCGTATCTCTCAGTCTCGCAAGCTCAACATTCTTGAGGAAACTACAGAAAATCACAAAGATTTATAACTTACTTCCTTACTAAACGCGTCCACCATCCAACAATTCTTTAGTACTGAGAGTGAGAATTTTGAATTGTGTTTCAAAGGAAAAAAGATGTGCAGTAATCGAACAAAATGCGTTTTGGGAGTTCAATATGGCCGCCAGTGACACACAAAAAAAAAGAATTTCCAAAAATTCTCAATTGACATATACATGTAGTTCAGTACTTGCATTAGTAATTCTACAATATAAGTTCGAGTAAATTTCAATTAAATTTGTGCAAGGTAAAATAAGCCCAAAAATTAATAACAGTTGTGATGAGCGTACATGTACATTCCCAAAGTGTTGAGTTGATAAGTGAAACTGTTTATTGCTGACGAA
Organism: Patiria pectinifera; assembly: GCA_029964075.1. Lineage (NCBI taxonomy): Eukaryota > Metazoa > Echinodermata > Asteroidea > Valvatida > Asterinidae > Patiria > Patiria pectinifera. The sequence continues at coordinate 35,980,671 of CM057150.1, forward strand.
CCTTTGACAAATTTTAAGGAAAACACAAATTTATTCCCTTATTAAATTGATAATTTTCTAACATTACTTTGTTATGAGCTTTCCAATGAGACATCCAACAACAAAAAATCGGCCCACGACAAGTAATTATTTAATTAATTTCAACTTTTGAATTAGGAGTGTCCCTCTTCTAATTCTGTTCTGAAGCCAGCCGGACATAGTGTGCCTATAGTGCTTTTGCAATAGTGCAATATGAATGATAATTTCAACAGCTGATGTGCATGTAATGTGTGTATGTATACAGCTACGGTATTGTCACACTGTTGCAATGCAATCATGAAGAACACGTAAAGCAAGACTAGGAAAACTGTGGGTTTTGCAATCCAGTCATGCCAGTGAGAGGAAAAGATGCAAAATAGCAGAGATTCTGATATAACATACATGTAGGATCTGTGGTGCAGCCGCGCCAGGTCAGCCTGGTTGCACAAAAGGCAGAGTCGCGAACCGGCTGCGATCATCGCGTAGCTTGACCAGCCTAATACAAATTGCATGATTCCAAAATGTATGTACATGTATTTAAATGATATACCGGTACATTTAACCAAATGTCACTAGAAATGAATATTTATCACATTTCACTCAAAACTTTCTGAACTGGAGCGCGCTATTAAAAACCATTTTTTTTTAACTATATAGATTTAAGGCCTGCAAATTTATTTCTTACAGCTTACAGGACACTACAGTGTATTCCTTTGGAAAAGAAAAAAAACCCAAATTTTCAAAAAGCACAAATATACCAGCTTTAACATTTTAAAATTCACATTCCTTATCAAGGCAATGAACCTAATTTCTGATTGTAGAGCTAATTTCTTTGATTTTTTGTAAAATTAAAATCTGAATGCGAACGGAGGTTTTACTGGTACCGGTAGGCCTATTACATAGACTCATATCTGCATTCAGCTCAGGCTTTTATCAGCATCCAGACTCCAAACCAGTCTTAAACATAGTGCTTAAAACCGGCCAAGCACCTATTTATTCCCTTTCTGAATGCACACAAGGTTTACTCACGCCTAACCTGGTGATACAAGGCCATTGCTCTCTTACAACTCTGCCATAACCCATAAGGGTTATTCTTGCTGCCCGTACAGATGATGGGAAAATTAGTGCCACTAAAGTCTCTCTGGCAATTACGCGAGTACGTTAATGGCTACAGTCACCCTATACCACACTGTGCAGAAGTCGTTTCTAATACAAGTTTAGAATTGTGTACCTACTGAACCACGATACTAGAATTTCCCAGCGGATTGTAAAGCAGCTTAAAACTCTTACCTTTTTTTAACAAAATGGAGGGCTACACTATAAAGGATGCAAAAACTCCCAGTACAACTCAATCATCAATGTTTGCGAGCAGACTTCATAAATGAAGGCATGCAAAGGCTGCACGGGTGTCGCTAGATGGGTATGTGGGGGGTGTCACACCCCCCTTCCCATTAAAATGTTGTTGGCAAAATCATGGTGCTGTCGGCAAAATAGAAAATGAAGAATGGAGAAGGAAGGGGAAAGGAAGTGGGAAGAAGAAAAAATACGAAGCCCCCGCGAAGCTAAAATCCGGTTCTGTAACGCATAGCAAAAGATTGAACATTCTGTCATGTCGGCACGAGCTGCCGCACAAGGTTGTTTCACATGGCGGTTGACAGCTACAGCTGTGCAAAACCCAAGCACGTGCTCGCTTGCCGGCAGTTACGACTTGAGCTGATTCTTAGTGATGAATCAAATCATGGGTCAAGCTAAAGGAGGCAAATTTTGAAAGAGAGTCAAGCTACAGTTTTGATGTGATGTTTGTGATGTAATATATCAACTTTGATGGCCCACCCCATCTCCCTAACATGAGCACATTTCATTCCAAAAGTCAGGGGAAAGTGGCCAGGAAATGCCTCAGATTGCACCACAGAGCATCTAGAATCCAAAAATTACCGAAGGCCCTTAAGCGGGCCCTGGGCCCCATGCCTTCAGGGCTTTGCACTCCGCGCTTTCATATAAAAAGTTCAATTTAGGATTTAAAGACCACCCCCAGTCTGAGATTAAGGGATGGACCTGAAACAAAGTATGCTCACACGTACTGAGCGTGTACATGCAGTTTTACGACGAGCAAATGTCCAAAACTTTGACGATTTACATTTGAAGTTCAACTTATCCCACTGGAAAAATTAAATTCATTCAAACTAATCAACTAAAACCATTCAGGAGGAAATTAGAAATAGAGTTAAAGGGATCATTTTGGACGGAAAGTATCCATTTCACTCATTTTCCGCTACGGTTCATCGGCATATTTCATGATGGCGCCCCCCATTCAAAATGATCTAGTGATGCCCGTAAAAGGCTGAATGCCACATAGTCAATCTGATGACATCCTCACATGCAAAATTTTATATGACGGCTTTGGGTATCGAAATGTGCATATTATCTCTTTGAACGTGATCTCTTTGTGTACATACACTCGATATCCACCAATGAAACTGACAGATTTTTTTTTTAAAGTTATCATCAACCTGTTGCGTGATACCCAGGGGCCCGGGTCTCCAATTTGACGGCGAATTCGCTCACTCCCTGGATTTGCATCAGTCAACAATTACTTGACTCAATTAAGGAATCCATTCAGCACATAAACGGAACGTGAACTCATTCCCAGGGATATTGCAAAGTTCACCAATCACATGACACCAGCAACCCACCAATTTAAACGGCATGTACGTCACTCCCAGGGATGTTTGATCGTTCTGCACTTAGGTGACACCAAGTACACTCTTGGTGGACGACACATCAGCTTGATTCCCAGGGATTGTGTCATGTGACGTGGTTCCATTGGCAGGTCACATGGCAAGTTGTACCCCAACCGGAATGCACGTACGCTTAAAAAGCAGGGACCCTGTAAAGCCGTCCAGCAGGATAGTGATAGGATATGATTACAGGATTGCATGTCAGCATTACACTTGTTAGTTGCATTCAAGAAGATTTTATCTCCTCGGGTCTATTTTGTTACTATTAAGTTACTTTGCAGTTTCAATATTATAACAATGAACAGGAAAAAATTAAGTAACATAACTTTCAATGAATGGGAGGTTTGCGGTAACACCATGTGAATGATATCTCTTTGTGAGTTGTGTGGTTCTGAGAAGAACCAGTTGGTTTAACTCGACGTTTTGAGCAGTACGCTCTGTTCTTTAGCAGTCTCCTGATGACAAACAGAGCATACTGTTCAAAATGGCAAGTAAACCAACTGGTTCTTCTTAGAACTACACAACTCACAAAGAGATATCATTCACATGGTGTTACTGCTGACCTCCCATGCATTGGTCATGTCCACCACGCTAACCCTTAAAGTCTCATTTCACATAACTTTGATATAAATGTCGGTACATACTGACATAATTGAACTTGACAAAGTTCCAGCGCTGAATGGGGAAAAAAGTCAAAACAATTAAAATATAGCCTCAGATATCATCACATAGTAATTCAGAACATTTTGAAAATCGTAAAAACCAATGTCAAACCAACAGCACTCTTCATTTAAATAATGACAACAGGTGACCGAGAAAACTGCCTCCAGGGATTCCACATGCACACTGTCATTAGCTGCTCAGGAGATTGCAAGAAGTGCAAGAAATAAACTACTCTCTATTTGATGTAACACCTGAACCAGTTCAATGGATCTATACCTGTACCATGTACGACAAGTTATTGCTCAAGACTAAGCTTGCCAAGTTGGGTTGGACCTGAAAGTCTCATTGAGAACATTATACATTTACTCAATGCAAGGCAAGCACCTGTACAGCTAAAATACAGGAGTATTTGGAGGTGAACGTATCCAAGATCCAAGACCCCATAGCGTGCCAAAAACCACTCAGCAATGACATTTGAACCGTCTGCATCATCAATCATCGTGCATCTCTTTATAGGCCGCCGTTGTCTGTAGTCTGTAATCTATTTGAACCGATATCATCCCCAAGATAAACACAAATTATAACAAAAATATCCCTGCAAGTCACACTTTGAACCAGCTAGACAAAAGTAAACAAACAAAACACTTCAAATTATTCCTGGACATTCTAAAAAAACAAAGCATAAGCCTAGCCTCATGAAGCCTCAAAACTACAACTTAAACAGTTTATTATTGTTAGGTTTCTGTGAAGAAATAAGGTGAAGCATTTCCAGGGCAGCCGTGGGATGGTTCCTTATCCATTTACAGTCACAATACCACTGTGTATAGCATTCATATCACTCACAGCCTATCCGCTAGGTCCGCTAACCATGTATATGTATGGGTAAGGACACAATACTGGCCACCAAAAGTGGGACATTAGAGATCTGAAGCCAGATGAAAGCTGCATGCTGTTAGTTTTCTCTTAAATTGTTTGGAGAAATGACCCTTTATGTGGAAGATAATAACAGGCGCGGATCCAGGGAGGGGGGTTTGGGGGTCCAAAAAACACAACCCAACTCTGTCAAAAAAATCAATTTCATAGAAATTCCTTTAAAAATAACATATTCCCCCCCCCGACAACCAAGAAAATGACACTAAAATACGTACAGAGCCAGCTTGGATAGGGGGTATTTGTACACTATTCTGTGATATTAGTGCAAATAATCGTCGGATTTGAACAGCGCCCCCATTGAAAGTACGGTTAGCACATGCTTTAACTCAATATCAATATACCCAAGAAATTTGATTAATTATACATATGTATATCAAGGGTTTTGGAATTATTGCCTAAAGTGTTACACCACATGCACCCATGATAATCCTGCTTTATGTGTAATACATACATGTGTGGGGAAATGCCATTTTCGCCGTGCGCAGCATCAACAAAAGTTGTGTTGCACAGTAACCCTGGGTTGGAATTTGATGAATTTGGTATCAAAAAGATGCGCAAGACTTTAGTTAAGACTTTAACTTACCACAGTCCTGGTTGCCATGGCAATAGTGATTGATGACATTGTCTGCTGAATTGGCTGTGGAATCGTCTTCTTGTATTATCTCTGGTAGTGGCAGACGTAACTCCTATTGTCTGTGACTAGAAGAGTCAATTCTTCCTGTACAAAAAAGGTTCATTTTAAAAAACAAAACCTACAGAGGCCTACAGATGTTGTTGAATGGTGTACAGGCAGATTAGCCACATAAAGAGGTCTAGTTGTCATGCCTATCCAAGCAGTACATTTGCATTGTCCTCTAAGATGGCCGCTCAGCAAGAGGTCTATTGAAGTAGTGGCTTGGCTGTACAGTACTGGATTATTCAGTACGGCAAAACCAGACATGGGATCTTAGTCACTTCTTGGTGTAACACCTTAACCTTATGACCAGTCCCAGTACTTTGGCTAACACCCTGCTCAACTGCTCAATGAAACAACACACAACAGGTGCTTGTCAATGTGCCACGCCTGCTACATGTCAGTCTAACCACATCAATCCAACGGCCTGAGAGTCTGAGCTTGCTAGTCACCACAGTATGCATGATTGGATGGGACAAACTCCCATTGTCTCAGAATTGGTAGTTGAAACTTGAATGCTGTTTGTGATGCTCTGCTCAATACAGGGTGTATCAAAAACAAGGAAACCCAGATGTAAATGTGAATTATAAAAAATCTAGTAAATATTTTGAAATAAGTTAAAGATCATGTGAAACGCCGATGTGTCCTCTTTCCAATGATACCTTGATTGTGTGTCTGTGGTGAAGGTACAATGCACCCTAGAATAAACAAAGTCAAAGTATAACAGACTGACACACAAACATAAAGAAAGTTAAAACCAAAATAATTGTTCACCTACATGTACCAACCTGGATAATTGTTAGGATGTTACCGTAAACACACACATATTTTCAGTTTAAGTGAACCTAACATGATACGGGTCTTGACACACATCCATGGCTTGGCCGGTGTCAATTCTTGCTGTCCTCTTTGGAGGTTTGTGGCCATGAACTTCCTGTATGCATCTTCATCGGTCTCTGCAAGCTCATCCAGCATTGACCAAAAGCACTGTGCCTGCTTCATCAGGTCATGTTGGACGCCTGTCGCCATACTTTACTGAAACTGGAAAAGAAAGGAGCAAAATTTTGAAAATGGCGTCCAGGCGATATTCGCAACGGAGCCCTCGCTGATAAACGGTAAATTTCACTTTGCATCCAGATTGTAAGTAAAGCTTAGTATCTCGATCTTAAAATCATAAATCTGTAATTGTATCTCAGGTGGCGTATTTAGTAATTCTGTGGCCGTTTTGAGGGTGAAATCTGATGTTTTTGTTGGCAAATGGTAAAGGGTTGTTAATTATTTGAAAAGCCATGTAAGTACTATCGCCAGATCATGTCCAAATGTTAAAAATAATGGAGGGGCTACTGTTGCGGCAATTGCTATTGTTATAGCATCGTCTGGCTTCCTGACCTAATAGTAAATGTCCTTCGTACAACTGCATGTGCGCACATCACATGACAAGGATTAGGGTCTGTGGATGGACAGTTCGCCACACGCATGCAAAATCATAGCGGGGTACCAACAAAATCAAAGAAAAGTTCTTGATTTGAAGTAGATACAAAATGTTGATTGTCCAACTTTTGTGCAAACAAAAATTCCATCTTCTTTTATCAGGAAAGAATTCCATTGTACATGTATGGACATATCTAATTTTTCGAATAACAAGTTCTGCAAGTCAAGTTTTGCATGGAAAGTATTGAAGCATTTACTGAGAAACACTTGGAATTGTTCAGCCCAGTCTCATAGGGTTTGTGCACAGGGTGTCAAGTGATGTCCAGGTGGGGTATGGAAGTCTTTCTGCTTTGTTTATCCACAGACCATTGTTGTCATGTGATGTGCACACACGCAGTTGTAACTCCGATGGGGCTTACATTGTGTACTGAGACTTGGGTGATCGTTATCTTTAGGACACCTCTATTTTTTACGAGTTCCGTTCAAAACTGACTTTTGCATGACTGCTCAGTACCGAAGAGACTTTTGAGGGGCCCGCCTTTTGTCTTCAGATTATAAACTCATGTGACTTTCCTATGTTGTTTTTTGCAATCAGAGACGACATGCACGTTGTACTTCTCACAATTGTGTAACTTGTAAGCCAGACAGAATGAAAGCCTGATGCTGATTGGCCGATATTAATAAATAGATAGTGGATATTTTGCCGGAGGTAATGACGGCAAACTAACAATTACTATAGGTTTGCCGGCGGCAATCCATATCAACAGAGGGCGCTGTACTCTCTAAAATAGGGCTGAATCATAAGATGTATTAAATTCCTAATAAAAGTTGTGTAGCACGTTTGGTGTAATGGTTAAGCAAAGGCTCTAGTAAGCGGGATGACTCGCGTTCGATTCCGATCGCACCACATTTTTAAGGTTTTTTTTCTCATCCCCAAATAAATAAGAATATTCTACTTTTATTATTTTAACATATATGTCTCAAACATTTTTGGCAGAGTATTACATTTTCTTTTTCAGATTTGTGGCTCAGGAGGATTTTTTTTTAAAGGGAAATAAAGTCCGAAATTATAAAATGGTCTGAATCCCATCTTGTAAATATGAGGTAACAACGATAATTTTGGCATGGAGCCAGACTAAAACTTGTCACCGGTAAATGTTTAAGTACAAAAAAACAGTAACTGCGCATGTTCAGTGCATGTCAGGCAAACTAACGTTTATTTAAGGTTTGCCGTCTCCGGCCAAACATACACTGCCTAATAAATAACAAAATTTTAAAAAAATTATCAGCCAATCAGCATGATTAGCATTGAGCCTACATTGCATCAAGCTTTCAAAGTTGCCATCTTGTTTTTGAACCCGTTTTCTGGTTGTTGTCGTCCCCTTTCACCCCATAATTTCCTTCATAAATCAAAGACAGGCCCTCTTTCCACAAAATACTAAACAAAAAAGGAAAGAATGCAGTATTCAGCGTTTGTCAGTGTTTGTGCACAAATTCTATGGAAATTCTAGCCCCATAAATGTGGCCAGTTTACTGGACTGCCTCCGTAAACATAGGCCACACACCGACCGTATGGACATGATGGAAAACGTACTCGGCGAAATGTTGAACATGTTGAAAAAAATGTTGAAAGTGATTTCCACCATTTGTCCACATTGCGACTTCAGACCCAGTTTATTTAAGCTTTAAAAGTACACTTACCCTCTTAATAACAAAATGAGAACCTTCGGCCAGTGTCAGTTGTCCAGCTGCTGCCTGGAGCCTTTTTGGCAACTTGGATTCATTCTACCTCCTTCATTGTCCGTGGTCCAACTGAACAATGGCGTCGCGCAATATCAAAGGGGCGGCGCAGGCTCGGTGGCTGTTACCTGCCTTCTGTCAATCCTTCATGTAAGCGCTCCTCGCGTATACACCTCGGCCAGCTGGCCGTACGACGTACGTACGTATGGACACGTCAGTACGGTAGTCCATACGTACGTACGTCGTACGGCCAGCTGGCCGAGGGTGTATACGCTTGAGGGCGCGCTTTACATGAAGGATTGACAGAAGGCAGGTAACAACCACCTGGCCTGCGCCGCCCCTTTGACATTGCGCGACGCCATTGTTCAGTTGAACCACGGACAATGAAGGAGGTAGAATGAATCCAAGTTGCCAAAAAGGCTCCAGAAAAGGACGTAAATTAGGCAGCAGCTGGACAACTGACACTGGCCGGAGGTTCTCATTTTGTTATTAAGAGGGTAAGTGTACTTTTAAAGCTTAAATAAACTGGGTCTGAAGTCGCAATGTGGACAAATGGTGGAAATCACTTTCAACATTTTTTTCAACATGTTCAACATTTCGCCGAGTACGTTTTCCATACGGTCGGTGTGTGGCCTATGTTTACGGAGGCAGTCCAGTAAACTGGCCACATTTATGGGGCTATGGAAATTCAAGAAGATTCTCAAAGTATTTTTTAACCAAATTGGAAATGATTTTCAGTCCTAGATTCATGTCTTTTTAATATTTTTACAATGACTGACCTTTATTGAGATGATGTATGAAGACAATGTGGCGTCAGGTTGTAACGTCTCTCTAAAAACGTTCCCTTTCTTGCTGAACTTCAGGAGTTTCACCAACTTTCATGACTTTTGTTTACGATCGACCAGGTTGACAGGCGCCCTCTCTAGTTCTAGTTGGACGTAGAAATCTTACATTCTGAGGGCGCCCTTCTCGATTAACGGCGGGGGGAGGGGGATTAAAGTAAACCGTTTGGCACATAAATTTGTCTCCGTGCTAGACTACTATTTTGTCAGGCGCGCGGCGCGCCCTTTTTAAGCAGAAACCTTTAGTTGACAAAAGTGTGAAGGTGAAATTTATGGGGTAATGGCCTGGTAAACTTATCGAAACAAACAACTTTCAATAAAGGAAACGGGTACATATTTCTTAAGAGGATTGTGTTGCTTATATATCAAAATTAATTCGGATTGCATTTTTCAAAGAAACATTTAACACTATTCGGTCATATTATTTGTATTGTTCGACGCTTTCTCTTGAACGCACTATTTATTTTATCATATTAAATTTATTATAGACAGCTACCCTCAAATTTTGCTCGCCTACCCCCCGCCCTGCAAACTCTTTGCAGGCGGGGGGTATGAGCGAACCCTCACATTTTAATAGGCTCGTGTCACAAGGGCATTACATTTCAACAGGTAACATCAAACGCTATAGTACACATAGAGTAGTAGAGAGGTGTCATTCCGAATTAAAACACAACACACTGGTTGAGGCACGATAATTCCTAAAGTACCAAGTGTGATGAACTCATTGCCTCAATAATTGGTCGTGATGTCAAGAGGAAGTCCATTCAATTGCAATTAAAAGGGAACATCAAACACTTTATATCAAAACAATTCTCAAGCAGTAGAGTGGTGCGAAAGGACATTTCCGCACATTTTTAATTTTGCCCACTAATATTTTATTTTATTTCAAAAGAGGGCGCGCTTTACAACCACCGTTAAGGATTTTACCATTGTACAGAAACGACACAGGCATTATGGACGGACACACTTACTCATAAATTAACTGATGCATTGAATTCAATTTCAGCCAGCAGAGTCATAACAAATAGAAAAAAAAACACAAAATAATTATGCCATAAATTGTTGTTCTCTCCGTAAATGTTATAGAAATTCGTCAACACCGGAGAAAAAACGCGCGCATCTGCAATCACAGTCTAGGCCTGTAGAACAAATCCGAGGTCAACTGTATTGGAGCGAAAACAAAAATCGTTGTGGGCACAAATAACTCAATAAAATTATCTTGCGAAAAACTGAAATGTGGGTTAATATGTGATGTCATAAGGAAGGCTATATTACTTTTCAATATTCAGGGGAAATCTCATACTATATTTCATGCACTTAAAGAGCAGAGAGCAAGGAACAGACAGAGTGCGCGCGGCGTCCCCACACTTTTGTCAACAATCGTTTTATTTTAAAAGAGGTTAAAGTATATTAAATTGAGCATAAAAGTGACTTTTCTCCAAACAAAACAGAAATTCCTTTGAAGGTAAAAAGGAGTATCAATTTATATTTCTCTTTCGCCTCATGTTATTTTTCAATTTCGAATAAAATGCTTTTTTGGCAAAGCTCTTTTCAAAGGTGAGTTTCTGAAGAAACAATACCAAATAAAATTGCAGATTTTGAATATTTTGTGGCACGTCCATTTTCCTGTACTACAACTTGTACAAGGCGTCCAGAAGCCTAACACCATTACTCCAACACTCATTGTCAATCGTCCACGCGCCCTCCCACACACCCGCGCTGCCCCGCCCCACCTTAGTTCGCAAATCCAGATAGTCTACTTATTACTGGAGGTAAACCTCTTAGTCAGATGGCCCAGCGGTCTAAGTTACCTGCGGGATTCGAACCCGTGCCCGGGCGCTCCAAAGGCGTAGTCTTTGGAGCGCCCGGACACGGGTTCGAATCCCGCCCAAGTTTTGACTTAAAAACAATTTAGGTATAAGAAAATATCTTATTTAAATTTTTTCAGGGGGGGGGGGTTTAAAACCCTTCATAAGCCAAGAGAACGAGTGAACATCACAACCAATTATCTAAAATATTAAACAGCGATTAAAACCAATGCTATTGAGGAGAGAGATTTAGAGATGACTATTATAAGGGGTTAACTTTTGAGATATACTTTTTAATTGCTCGAATTATTAGGACTGTAATATTGTTGTCAAAATGTGAAAACTAATGAGAACAAACCAAAAAAGGCATTGTGGGGCGCTGGTCAAATCCGACAATCATGTGGTCACTATAACTAAAAAATAAATACATGTGTCATAGAATTGAAATTGTACATAAAATTGAAATTATTGTTGATGGTCCTAAATGTCTTAAATAATTCTTTGAATTATCAAAAAGAGTAGCAAAACAATATGTGAAAATAATTCTCAGTGTTTTTGTTTCCTCAGTTGCAGAATGATCAAACCATTAAGAATGTTTTACTTAATGTCGTTCTAGTTTATGTTAAATTAATGGTGTGGGGGGGGGGTCTTGAGTGCCAAAACATTAATTTAACATATAGCACTGTATGTTAAATTGGGTTTCTCAAAGAAACAAATTCCTTTGTCTTGTTTTTCATCTTTCTTTATTTCTTTTTTTACGGCCAGCCAATTACATTTTCAGTAAAATATTCACAGCAAAACAAACTCCCCAAAAGCGACCAAAATAAAAACCAAAAGAAGAAAATAAAGAAGCCCATATTCAATTTCTGTTCTGGACATCGACAGCAAAAAAAAAAATCAAAAACAAAACCAATATCCCATTTCCCAACCGTCAGTGTCATTTTCAATCGGTTGTTGCCATAGCTTTCTTTGCATTCTATGCCATGTTTGTATCTTCAGCAATATGCGACCACAAGATGGCACTCTTCAAATCATCTGAAGTCCACTGCCTGAATCAACAGAGAAAAGAAAAGAAAACTTTGAATCTCTGCCATACATTGTGAAAACAGATCATACAATTTGAAGAAGACAACTCATTTGCAAAGTAAACTTGGAATAATTAGTCAGCAATAATTGTTGATTTTAATAAATATGACGACAAAATTCTTCCAATCGGTAGGCCTATCTCAGTTACGTTGTTTTATTTTCGTTGGTAATAAATTCATCAGTTTCACCCTAAGTCTGTCATGACCTCAGTCGCGAAATACATCATGTGCAGCCTGGAACGGTCTCATTGTGTCTTACGCTGACAGAGGATCGTGATCTTGACCTTGATCTTCATCATGACATCAGTCGACGTCACTGCTACGTGATTATTGTCTCGACAATGCCAATTTTAGGCTTTGAAATAAGACTATAGGCCTACATTTTAAATGTTAAAGACATTGACAGCCATGAAAGTCAAAGTTTTCCCACCAATACAAATATTTTTCTGCACCCCAAAATTTTGGGCAAAAATGTGTAAAATATTCAAAATTCTATAACAAAATTACAAAAACAATTGTGAGCCCTCCCCCCCCCAGCCAAATCCTGGGTGCACCACTGACTTAAACTTAAAGCAATAGGGTGGCCGGGAAAATATTCAGTTTAATTGGTAATTTTTGGCAACGACAATTGTTTGTCTTACTTCCTAGGCTTGTTTTAGTAGTAATGATCAAATAGGCGAAATTTCACGACTTGTCCTTAATCTTTCCATTTCTTGAATATTCAACTGAAACAAACTTATGCCTATCTCCCTGTATTAAAGCGACAACAAAAACCATTACAAAAAGTCCATATTCCATTTCCGTTTTTGGACACCAAAAACCAAAACCCTTTTCCAAGCAGCAACGCAACCATTTATCACCAAACCGTCAGTTTCAACTGTCATTTTTCCCATTTCTTAAATTCTAAGCCATTGCATCTTCGGCAATGTTTCACCGCAAGATGGCGCTCTTCAAAATGCATCATCTGAAGTCATCACTAGCACCATGGAGCTAGCACTGCCTGAATCAACACTGCAACGAAAAGAAAAGAAAACATTGATTCGGTGGCATACAATAATATTCTGAAAACAAGTCATAGGCCTACAATTTTATTACTCATTTGCAAAGTTAATGTGGAATATTTAGGCAGTAATAATTGTTGATATTACTTTTAGGCCTACATGATGACAACATTCTTCCAAGTAGTTGCCCTATATAAGTTGTTTTGTTTTCGTTAATTGGTGTAATAATTTCATCAATTTCACCCTAAGTCTGTCATGATGTTGACCTCAGTCGCGAAATACATCAGTGTGCAGCATGTAACGGTCTTGTTGTGTGCGCTGATCAGAGGATCATGATCTTGACCTTGATCTTCATCATGACATCAGTCGACGTCACTGCTTCGTCATGTACGTCATTCAATAAGATATGGCTACTTACTTTAAATGACAGAAAAACATGATAATTTACATGCCTACATTAACGAGCAATAAACACATGCATACCTGATGTAATTACATTGTGATTGTGTTCTTTAACATCATGACTACATACGTCACATTTGGTTTTTTTTTTTTTTTTGCTTGTAGGCTTGTAGTCTACAAGTTCATGATCATTGATCTTGTGGGATTCTTATCTTAGATCGCATTCAGGATACTCAGATCTCTGACCCTTGACCTTAGATTTTAGATATCCCTGATCTAATCATGGCTCCTCATGTACCTATTTCAGTCGTCGTCACAGTCTTAAGGAATAATTTATTATATTTCTCTTCCAAGATATAATTGCCTTAATTGGCAAGGGTATTGTATCACATCTGTCTCCATGCAGTCCATCATCGCCTGACTCTAATTTCCATAATTTCTTGGAAAATATCCTTATTATTTTGTGATTTTGTGAAGTGCCTAATTATATGCGTCTTAATCAATTACTCTTTGGATATTCTTTGACGAATGGTATTGTTTCAATCTCACTTTGCAACCTCCTTCTTTTCAACTTCCCATGGCTGGTAAAATGTTGCGTTTCTCTTGTCCTGTAGGCCTACATGTAAAATCCCCTTTCTGTTACTGATGAAGTAGGCCTATATATAGTGAGTTTAAGAATTAGGCTTAGCCTACCTTTTCCCTCATAATGTCCACGTCTTTATGGTTGTTTACGAATACAGGCCTAGCGCTCCTCGCGATAAACTAATGAAATTCGGTCTCCTATAATTGTAAGGTTTGCCTATTGCGCGGGAATTATAGTGGAGATTGAATTATTTACATTAGAACACGGTTGGCCAAGCGACAGTCCGGTAAAGAAATTACCCACTGTTTAATTTCCTATCGTTTGCGCTTCAGTTCATTTCACCTCGAATGTTGCCGTGAATTACGGAGCAAAACGAACACGGCGACAGCTTCAAAGTCTTCTGGGTTACCTAGAATTAGTTTACATCATCACTGTTCTCATGGGCATCAATTTTGGAAATATTTTATCGCAGAAAAAAAGAAAGGAAATTTAAAACAAAAATACTCACAAGGTGTAAATGTCCGGCATCCATCTTGAAATGCAAGCAGCAGATGAGCGGGCGAAAGTCAGACGGTTGGGCTCAAGGCGCAATGCGGTTCAAAAACCCTATCACTTGTTTATCTCTCCGCACATCACAAAAATGATTTTTTTTTCTATTTAAATTTTACTTGTGTCTCGGGTCATGACTTGTTTTATTAATCACAACGATATAATGGATCATGCTGCTGAATAGGAAACTATCAAACCATATTAAACCATTTTATCAGAAAATGGGGTTCTATTTTTCTTTATCCGCGGACTAACACGCACTAGTCTCAATGTTTGCTGAAAAAAAGTGTAAGAGCGGTTCTGATTGGTCGAAAGTCAACAGGCTATTCTGGGGTTGGCTGGGATTGGCCAAGATACACAATTTGCATACGGCATGTCGCGCGCCAGGTTTGGAATTTGGATGACAATAGCTATTTGCATAATTCTTCGGAAAAGCCCGAGTCAGAGGTCAATGCTTTGTATTGTGCGTCATACCGGTCACACGACGACAGTTTCATGACTGCAGTGCTGAGATTGCATGCAATCGATCGTGCTGGTAAATTTTAATTAGAAAGAAGCCGACATCTCAACAGCCAAAAGTAAGTAACTGGGGTCCTATGAGGGAGAGGGGAGGGCCATGGGTCTCATTGGAGGCACACAAAAGGTTTGGTCATTGTCAGAATATCATTGCCAAACATTTTGCCAAACATTTTGTGACTTTTATGCTTTCGTCAAGACCGTGAATTTATTATCAGAGCTCTTTATAGAGATGCTTGCCACGGATTTTACTTGCTTGGAAAAATTCGGTTTAATAATTATTTCATTATAAATTCGATGATTTTTTACAATATATTTTGTAGAAAAAAAGGCACGGAAAACGAAAACGGGAAAATCAGAATTATCTTCACACCCTTCCCCGGGCGCCAGCGAACGTATTTTCCGATTTGGTTTCCCACAGTATGTAGCTTGCGCCACCTGTTGGTCAGTATTTGATACATCCCTCGATGCACCATCGGTCGCGCATGCGGCACGTCGATCGTCGTGGTGTCATCAGATAAAAATTGTTTTGCACGTGGAGCTATTGTTGGCCGTGGTTTTACACACAGACTCATAAAGTTTTGATTAGCATTTACAGGATAACTAGTTAGTACTAGAAACCTTCGAAAGAATGTCAATTGCGTCCTGAATTCATAACGTGTATCCTCGAGCTCGACTCTCCATATTCGGACGCAGCTTATAACGCCGCCACATGGTATGATCGCGTCGTTTTAGGAGGTCTGACGACGTCATCAGATAAGGTCAGTTAAAGGTTGAAAAACATGAATCTGGACTGAGAAACTGAACTCTCCATAGACTGACTGTGTGTAGTTAATTATGCAAATTAATTGTAATTTATCACGTGATGACAATTGAAAAATCTGGAAAAAATGTTGCAACCTGAAGCTGAAGCCACTTCCATTTCCAATTCCACGCTTGTGTACAATGTCTATGGAGACTAAGAACATTTTCTAAGTATTTCCTAACAAAATTGGAAATATTTCTCAGTCCCATGCAGATTCATGTCTTTAACACTTATCATCATTTTTGCAACGAATGACCTTCATTGAGATGCCGGGGCCTATATAGAGAAAAAAGTAGTGTTGCAGGTTGCAACATTCTTTTCAAAAATCTGTGTGCGACGTGCGCCATGTATGTGGGTACCATACCGCTTCCAGGTACAGCTGGTTAAATTTTCGTCTGGTGCCTAGCGTGGAAAGCAAGACGACTGTTTCATGCGTTATGCGTTCACGCAGAAGGCACTCGCAGTCTAACGCATGAAACAGTCAATTAGAACGCGTGTCGCGTAACATTCCCCAATATGGAGCGCGTGATCGACCAAGGCCTTTGTGGCTGTGTCTATAGCTGAGTTTATTTTATCCATGTCTAGATGCGACAACGGGTGAATGACCGAAGACCCGATATATAGAAAGCACCCACTGATTGGTAAAAATCTAGAGGTCAAGATGCGGTTGTCTTGCATAACTAATCAGCGAATCTGCTCAAAACTTATAGAGCATATCATAGATTGCCATGGTCTACTATATAGACTAGCACATACATTGTGTATTTGGCGCAGTCGAAACACCCCTATATCTGAGTGGAACAACCCGCTATATCGCAGCGGTGCACACATGCTTTGGCCTCTCTTTTTTTAACTTTGTGTGCGGACATCCTTTCCAGCCTTGTTTTCAATTGTGTTTTTTTTCATGGGTAATCCAAATCATTTACTTCATTGAAAAATACTCAAACTACTTCATGCTGTGTTGGAACACTCAAAGAAATATTTAGACTCTGATTTTTTTTTAACCAACAGACTTTGAATGATGTTATTTGACCCCTGAAAATTGGGAATCAGCCAAAGCAGTCCTGTATGGCGGTCGTGTGGAAAGGATGCAACCGTGTGGGATGGCCGTCACTACAAGCAGTCACTTCTTGGTAAGCCCCACGTGATCTTTCATTAAGTTGCCCCATTCATGGGGAGGGGAGGGGGAGGGGTGGATTTTTTTTGAGGGAGGGGAAATGGAGCAACTAGAAACTCTTCAGCCCTTTTCACACTAGAGCCTCTCAACCTGGGTTGAAATCAACCCTGGGCAAACCCAGTGCCGCCCTGGGGTGAGTTTTTTTAAATTTCAACCCCACATTCACCCCGCATCGTTTCACACTTGTTTCAGGCAAATCAAGCTTATCATGCTCAGTTACTACTATCTGAACCTGACCTGGCCAGATTTTCAACCCGGGTTGAAAATCTCAACCCTGGTCAGGAGCAGGGTTGAGTTCAAACCGGGGCGAAATCAATCTCGGGGTTGACGCATGGTTGAAATTCTTTAAGTGTGAAATGATGCATGTTTTCAACCCTGCGTCAACCCTGAGATTTGTCTAGTGGGAAAAGGGCTTCACTTTAATAGAGAGAAACCATCGTCGCAAGCCTACTTCTGGACCCCTTTCCCGCAAGACTAATGAAAATCCACTTTGTTCACCAAGATAGCTGGCATGTTTAGGATAAAGAATAACTACATGTGTATGTGTTTTGAACTCATTACAAGTTTCCCCAAATAGGGTAAAGTCACAGAGTTTAGTGGGTGTCCTTTAAAGCATAGGCCTATTGCCTTCAGAAACCACGAATGCGGATACAATTGGGACCAACCATGTTTGTCCTTGTTTACCCATCCTATGAAGATGGTAAAAAAGAGAAAACAGATCACGATGAAGCCATTCTTGTAGGAGCGGTGGCCCCAAAATATTTGTTTTCCACAAATTTAGCATCAGAAAATACAGTTGTTTGAGCTGGAAGGCACAAATACCAGCTGTGCAAGTCAGAGTTTCGGATGTCCTAAGGTTTAGTTCAACAAAATAATATTTAAAAGATTAATCATACAATTTTGTTAATAAATGGCCTTATCCCAGGGACTAAAAAGGATGAATGCATTTATTTCTGCTTATTTCAAAACCTCAGATTTTACAAGTAAATTTGAATAGAATTTATTACAGTAGAGTTTGAAAGGTTTCATGAAAATCAACAATTCTTTGCTGAAACGAAAAACTGCAGTGATGGGGATAATTTATTTCATTAAATTCAAGTTGAAATGGCAACCAAATACAATGAAAACAGAGGGATGGAATTCAATTCTTGAAAAGGCAAGGACCTTTCAAGGAGGTAGTCAGGCCAAAATCAAGGCAACGGAGGCCATAGCTTCCTGAAATTCAATACCATTGATTTGAAGATTTCTTAAAATGGTTAGCAACCTTTTACACTTGAAGAATTTGTTCAAAGAAAAGTAATAAAAACTTCCATCAAGATAATCCCTTGTGAGTAAAGTTTACACGAGTCATTTTTCTGTGAATTCAGACAGGAAACCAAATTAATAGGATAAGTGTTTGTGCTCATCTTTAGCATACATTTTGATGATTAAATGATCATCCACATTAGTGTTTCATTGATATAAATGCAAATGTACAAAGCTTGTAAATAATAACAATAAACATGATTTCTTTGAAAAACTACAAAAATGGAGAAAAAAACTACATTTTTTTTTTGAAGAAACTGAGTGAATATAAAAGACTAATTTTTAAAGTAATCTTGATCAACTTTCATAGTTATGTGCATGCTTAAAGGTACATTGTGCATAGGATCATTTGCTTTTTGCAGGTTTTTTTAAAGCAATAAAATTGCCCAATATTTTACGTAGGTTGCATAACAAGCATTCTGTTCAAGTCTTAGCTGAGTGGCTACTATACATTTTGGAGAAAACAGAGCAAACATAATGCACACGTCTTTGGATCTCGTAACTGGATTCTGTTGGCACCCCATTTTGAAACCACCTTCAATGTTTGTTTTCTGACAATACCATTTCAGGTGGAATTCTTTCACAGGGTATTTGTTACCAGTCCTATCTTCACTTTGAGGTTTCTGTCATTACATCGGTAGGTACTTATCTGGGTAATTGCAAATGATCCTACATGGCTTTAAAAAGTGAAGTGAACAGAAATACAGAATAATTAAAATTGAACAAGCTGTAATTTCTATTATCAAAAAATGTAATGTAGAGATAGCACAGTTTACAATGAGTAGATGTATGTTCTATTAGGAACAAATTGAAGAATATACATAAAGGAGTTTACAAAGTCTTGTTGTGACTATTAAGATCTACATACAGTGGTAAATTGTTAAACACTAAAAAGTCTACTTGAACGTTTATGTTTTACAATAAGAGTGATACTTTGCAAACAAATGCATAATTCTTTATTTTTGCTGAAACCCAAACTGAAGTGATGATTTTTTTTTTCATTTTCCAGTTTTCTGAAATGGCAACCAAAAATTGCAAAACAATGAAAACAGAGATGTGCAATTAAATTCTTGAAAAGATGAAGCAATCTGTTTGGTTTGTAAGGAAAATAATTGAAATAGAAATTTGTTATTTGTGTGGGACCTTTTCAAGGGGGCAGTCAGGCCAAAATCAAGGCACCTCAGGCCGTATCTAGCTTTCTGAAATTCAGCTTCAGTCGAGCTGATTTCTAATAATTCAAACTGAAGGGACATTTGACAGTCTGAGAAAAAAAGTCAATAAAATTTCAAATCAAGATAGAAACATTCTGATAAACATGAGTCTTAATTCTGTAAATTAAACAAGAAAACCAAATTATTTTTCACTCATCTTTAGCAAACATTTCAATTAGTAAATTATCTTCAATATACATGTAAATGCATCGTAAATTCAAATGCGTAAACAGAAACTGCAAAAAGTAATGTCAAAACTGAGTAAATAAAGGCTTACATTGAAAAGTAATCTGAGTACTAACTATCATGGTGATGCGTATGCTTAAAATGAATTCAAACAATACTATTTCACAAAATACTTGTAGTATGGTTACATCTCACGGATGAAGTGGTTGTAAAACTGTCTCAAAATTTTTATTTTCAAAAGTACAATATATTTAGACAAGTCAATTTACTTGAAGAGTAGTGTTTTATTAATTAAATAGGCAGATGCCAACAGCAAAAAAAGGAACAAAAATTTAACTGAGTGAATAAAGGCTTATCTTGAACACTAATCCTAACACCAAATTGAACTGAGTAATACATTTGTAAAGTTGTAATTACTCAAAATAAATTTTAAGAATGTTGCATCTCAAGAACGAAATGATCCTAAACATTTCTCAAGTCTTTGTTATAAAAGATAGCAGAATATATACAGCAAGTTCCACCAGGAACAATTTAACAGTCTTAATTGTGTTTATGAAATCTTGGCTTTGTCTCTGCTTTGGCTTCAAGCTGCATGATTTTTGTCCCCTGATGTAACTCCAGTACAATATTGGTCCATTTTCTTCTTCAGAGACACCAAATCCTGTCACACAAGGCCAATGGATGGTTGGTGCATTTTCACTGAGTTTGAATGTGGTAGGATTCTTAGGAATCTAGTGCCAGAGATGAAGCGGAAGCCACAACGAAGCCGGGGTTTCATAAACACCACAAAAAGTTGGTAAGTATGTTTATAGATTGATGGTAATCCATGTACTGGGTGAGGGAGGGTGTTGGGTTGAGGAGGCGGGGGTCATTACATTCAAACACCTCAACACCCACTAAACTCCCCTCTCCTTTCAAATTTACCATTTAATTCAGATTCCAGTCATTGTACATGTATGTAAGATTAAAACAAATTATCCCAATCAAATCAAATGTAACTAGTCAATACACTGTTTATATAAGACTTTGTTTAGTAACAAAATGTAATTGATGCACTGTTTATTTGAGAATTTGTATGGTGAAATGGTTTACATCAGAGGAATCTGGCAGTTTGGCTTTTTGAGGAGAGATGTGATATGAGTGCGACATGAATGTTGATTGGTGCTGTAATGACTGGACAATTTCATCCTCAACATTTGCTGTTGGGATGATGATGATTGCTAGTCAATGTCATGTTGGATGACATCACACCTTGTGATAGATTTTGACTGAGTGACAGTCAGCCACTGCCAGCTGGCCATTGGATGTGAATGTGATTCCACATGGGTTATACAGACCCTGAGCCAGGCAATCAAGAAACCTGCCATCTAGGTCATAGTGATGAATATGACCATTATTGCCAAACCCACCTTGGTCCACTGCAAGGTAGATGCCTGAGCTGTCACAGCATACACCCTGGCATTGCACTGGCTTACCATTGATAGTTGGTTGAATTTTGGCATGTGTCGTACCTTTGCTATCAGTAACATCCACTTTCTTTGTGTTACCTCCACTGACCACAACTCTATCAGTATCGTCATCAACAGCCAGGTAGCAAGGTGGAATTTGCACTGGTATGGTGCGTAGGATCTCACCATCAGTGGGTCTGTGTTCAGTCCACACCATTCTCTTGACGTCACCCACTACGATTGTACATGTACTATTTTTCACGGCTAGACAGTGTAGGTTCATTTCTGTCTTGTCTACCTGATTCTTGGGCACCGTTGGGAACTGCTTTACAAGAGTGTTGTCCTTCATGTTGAACACCTTGACATACTTGCTTTCATCCAACACAAGCAAGCGTTGCTCAGGATTGTGGATGGCTGCAACTGCCACTGGATCTGTGGGTAAAGAAGAACTCAAATGTAACATATGCACAGTATATAAATGCACTGTTACTATTCTGAGTCCCCATGAAATATAAATACCTATGATAACCGACCTATAATAATGAATACATGGCGTGCCTTAAAGCCTGGTCATGTAGAATGAATAGACCTACATGAACATTGTGCAGTCTTCAACCACCATACATGTATAATTGTGAATAACTGCAATGTCTTGGAGATACAGTTTTGCAAAGTCTTTTATAAAGTTGATGCACTCTCTGTGCTATTCGCATTGTTCAAAGATCAAAATAGATTAGTCTTATATTTACCCGTATTGTCTTTTTTTTAGCAATAGTAAGGTTGTTCAATTTTCAAATGAAGCATTAATTGACATAAACCCCATTTTTAGTCATCAAATAATTGTATAATAACAAACTGAACAATAACAATTTAGTTCTTGCAAACTTTAAGACACCTTTCACAAACTGTTCCAAGATTGGTGCTTACATCATAAACTAACAACTGGAAAAAAGAAAAGAAACTTGAAGCATAATTATTTTTTTGTAATTTAATAAGGTCAAAGGTCATTTCGTAACGCATTTTTTCTGTGCTTCATGGTATGATTTTGGTTTTATTTTATGAATCAGAGGCCATTCAAAGAGCTTTAATATGATGTACAATTTGGCTTTGTATTTGCTATAGTTTTCGAGATACAAGTATTGTAAGTTCGGAGGTCATGCTAATTAGACAAAAGTTTGTTGACCTGTATCTCAGAATCTAACAAGCCAAACTACAAAAAAAAAATCAGTTCTGGGGGTTTCTCATACAGGCCAATCATCACACCAAATCGTTTCAATCTGTGAGGGTCGGGCCCAAAATCGTGTTGAATTGACACAGAATGACACATCTTTCAGAGTGAAAATTTTGACCCCCAAAATTTGTTCTGGCAAGAGTAACACAAACGGCCAATTTGATAAGGATGGTTTTGTAGACGTTTATATCCTATTTTGAAATGCTCTTTGTAGCCCAGTTGGGTGCTTTCCGGGATGTAGTGTTCCTCTAGATCACTTTTAATTTGATATGGTGGTGTCATTGTATGATGTCACCATTTTTGACACGTTTTGTACAACAGTGCATGTTTGTACAAAGTTTTTTCTTCATACCTTGACCCGTTACGGAGTAAATCCATTTTTTAACTCATGCAGCTTTTAGTATTTTGAATTCGCCGAACTTTAATTTGACCGTCAACCCCAGAAGGTCAAGCAACTTCACGTGTACACAGGGAAAAAAACATGGTTCATCAACGGATGGTCCATCAGATCACAAAAGATTTTTGTCTTTGTTCAGGATTTATGAATGAAACAAAACGGTCACCTTTTGAAATACAATTTCTTGTAATTTGATACCTGCTGATGTCATCATGACACGTTACCAATGTGGTGTGAAATAAGTTTAGTTATATGTTAGCAATTAGGTAAATTACAAGATACAATAACAAGAAGATCACTAATGAATTACTGGTAACTGTACAACCTAATCTATTGGTCTTTAAAACATGAAAAAAATAACCTTTTACACACACTAGATAATTACGTTATGCCTAGCTAAATAACAAGACACAATAACGTGGAGATCACTAATGAATTACTGGTAACTGTACAACCAAATCCATTAGTCTTAAAAAAACGACATAATAACCCTTTTGCATACACTAAATACTAACGTTATGTTGAGCAGTAAGATGCCTAGGTAAATAACTAGAGACACTAATGAAGAAGATTACTAATGAATTTCTTGCAACTAAAGAACCAAATCTATTGGTGTTTTAGTTACAAAAAAATTACTTGTTATATACACCAAATAATTACGTCAAATACAGTGGTAACCAATCTAGGTAATGAATAGATAATAATAACGTTATAATCACCGGATATTCGTAGAAACTGTAAAACCAGAAGAATTGGTGCTTCAAAAGTAAAATGATCTCCTTTTGTCACCACCATATAAAGACGGTTTAAAAACATGTCATTTGGTCAAGTGAATATATAGTGATCATAACGCGATTCGCACTAGTTATAAAAACCTTCAGGAATCACATTTCTTTATTCACGTGATTAGTAGGTAATTTCCAAGTGCCATTGGAACGAGAAAACAGTTCCGTTTATAATTATTAAAAATCACGTTATAAAAACGCGAATATTTAGTTTAGTAAAAGCTACCAAACCAAAAATTCACTAAAAACTCTCTCCCCAAAACAGGTTCTTTTCCGTTGTTTTGTTTACTGGGTAGAACATTCTACTCACACGGCAGATTGGTTTGTTTGCAAAGCAACTTCACACTTTTCTAAAGATTACAGACCCAAAAATAAAAACAGTTTTTTTTCCAAACAAACTGAAATCAGTAATGAAATAAATAGAAGTTTTGTTGTAGGTTTTTTGTGTATGTGTGTGTCAGTGTGTGATTTTTTTTTAACGTAGGCCTACACGTATACAAAAAAATTTGAAGTTTTGTCGGGAGAACAAAATCAAATTTGTTAGAGAGCAGTACTGCCAGCACATCAATTCCTTGCCAGTAGTTTATTGTTTTTCATTCTAAGTTGTCAGATCTGCTTTCATAATTTCCACACAATTATGAAAGTTTGTGTTGATGAACATGTACATGAAAGAAACTTACTTGAATTTAGTGGAATGGTTCCCTTGTGTTGTCCCTCATTGCTGCAGATGACCACTCCGTTGTTCACATTGTCTGCCACAGCAATCTCACCAGGTTGAGTAGCAGTAACATCACAAGCATTGCTGAGCTTTCCTGGACCACCTTTGCCAAACTTACGACACATCTCCCACTTGCCTTTGACTGCCAGCTTGCCCAGATTAATGTCACCAATCCTCTGACCCGGGGTGAAGCTCAGATATGAAAGCCTGGGATCAATCTGGGGAGGATTTTGACTCTTGAGTGATTTCAAGTCTTTGCTGATGATAGGGTATAGGGACAAAAAGTCACTGTCAGATGCAGTGTTAATGATATCCTGGGATGTCCCCAGTGAACGTTTTTTACTTTCTAGCATCATTGTCACATTTTCCTGATGCTCATCATATTTTCGGTTGCGATCCTGCTGGAGTTGTTTGATTTCTTCAATCATCTTTGTCTCTTGAGTTGTTATCTCAGCTCTCATTTTATCCGCTTTGTCTTTCACAGCTTTCACAGTCTTTGTGACGTTCTGTGTGAACTTCTGCTTAGCTTGTGATGAAGTGGCCAAAGCTTGATCAAGCCTGTTGATGCCTGTGGTGACATTTGGAAACATATATTTCAGTGACTGTTTGTATTTGCGAGAAGCCTCTCCAGAGTCAATATAGTGATGTTTTGGTTCACGGTGGTCTACTACAGTACAATCTCGGCAAATTAATTCTTCACATGTCTCACAGTAAAACCGTTTCACTTCCCCCTTGTGTTTGTGGCATTTAGACTCATCTTCTTCTGGTGTTTTTTTCACTGTTACCTTCCCCTGACGAATGTCCTCCAAAGTAGCCACTGTGTGGTTTGATGTAGCAGTACATCGCAAGTGTGTCTTGCGACAGTTTGGGCAGATATTCTGTGCACAGTCCAGGCAGCGATGCATGGCCTCACAGAAATCACAAATCTCACAGATGACCTTTGTGTTTTCTGAACAAGCCACCTTTTCTTGGAGTGAGACCTCCTCAACTATTCCCATCAAATGGAAATTTGTTTTCAGGCCTTGAATGCGTGTCTCTGGAAGTACCGTCTCTCGTCCACATACAGGGCAAGGAATCTTAGGCTGACCTGCATACCTGCTGGTGTAGTATTTCTCCAAACATTCCTGGCAGAAGCTATGCATGCAGTCCAGCACCTTGGGCCGTTTATATTTGTCTGCGCATAAATGGCATTTAAGATGGGGACTGATGTTTTTTAGAGCTGTAGCCATTTTATCTGTACACAAAGAGGATTTAAAAAGAAATTGAAATGGTTATAATACAGAGATGTAACTTCTTTAATACTGTACGTCTGTGTGAGTTTCATCTGGGCGAAAAAATCAAATTTGATTTTGATCCACTTTCGAAAAAGACATCAATTTTTGTGTGTGAGAATTTCCTGTCAAATGACTTGTACCGGTAAGCTAGTGTAAGGATGTGCAGGTACCGAAATTTGCATGTTTCCAAATAATTCGCCAAGCGCGGTAAGTGACAGCGCCACCAAGCGGTGACACGCCATTCCCCATCGTGCTGTCTCCCTTGCCGCTGGCCTGCGCACCGTTTGCTTTTAATAGGTAAATATTCTCCTTTTTTATCAAATTATCATTCATGAAGCAGTAGTATTTCAATGTATTAGGGACTCTGGCACAATATAATGAGGTATAGGGGTAGAGTATTTTAATGAAACTTAGTGTAAATTAGGATTTTCGTCCCGTTTTCCGTTGCTAACGAAATTTGATGGAGGCCCTCTTGCGTTCATATTGAGAAAGTGTACATGACATGTCGCCCTGAATCGCTGTGTTTTCATCATAATTTCTGGTCAAAGCTTGTCAACTTGTTGTTCAATTGATTATTTTGAGTGTGTTAAATTAAATTACATGTGTGTAAGTGCCTTCACTGATTTATAGACATAAGATTTCTAGGTCAGGTCATTGTATTAAGTTGATAAATCCACAGATTTTGAGTGACACAATCCCAGAATTTTGATGAATTGGATTTAATCTCTGAAATAATTATTGTCTTAGAGAGAAATCCCTTGCTACAGTAGGTAATTGATCCACAGTCCTTACTTTTACTGTATAGCATAATTTATGACTGTTTAATGGCAGACTGAATTAATTCCCTGTCATCACTGTCAATTTAGAAATTCTGGTTTTTACAATGAAATTTATGTGTTTCTTGGAGAGATTTACAGTTAAGTTGGGTATTGTGCTCTCACACCTCGACAACTCTTTCTCATAAATTAAATGCTGTCTTAGATATTTATAATTTATGTACAATAGGGTCTCCCTCAGGATTGATGTTACATTTTACTTATTGGTTTTCTTTTATTTTTCTCCCTTTTCTGCCATTGTTTGTAATTGTTTAATTGATTCCCCATCGTGCTGTCTCCCTTGCCGCCGGCCTGCGCACCGTTTGCTTTTAATAGAAATAAATCCTTGGAGTGACTCGAACCCACGTGTTGGTGTGTTTATTACATTTATTCACACTCATCACTTCCCCGAGCTGGCCTTAACAAGTGTCAGAAGTGGGATTTTTTTTTAATAAGCGAGCGGTGCATTAGCGGCTGGGGATCAAGGGGACCAATTATTGTTAAGTGTGCTGCAGGTTGCAGACTTAACGCCGAGATGGCTGCAAGCATCAGAATCCGATTACCATCTGAGGAGAAAGCATGAAAACTGGCCCTGGTGAAGGGAAAGCTCACCCTGCAGACCTTGAGGGGATGCTTTGAGAACGCTACCGGGCTACTGCACCAAGATGAGGAGGGAGATGAGGTGGTCCTACCCATTATCGACGATGCAGTGCTTCTACCCGAGGGAGGGTGGGAACCGGACCAGAACTTTGTAGTAATGGTTCGGGAACCGACAAAGGATCTTCCTGAGAACAAACCGGTGCCAGATGACATCATGCGGGCATTGGTTGCGAAACCACCCCAGGTTGTGATGGCCCCCGAGCGAAAGATACCCATCTTCGAAGGAAAAGAAGATAGCAGCGGGAAATCCATTCAGGTCGATGAATTCGTAACAGCCATCAATCACGCCTTCGACAGATATCACATTCCCAAAGACCAGAAAGGCCAGTTCCTGTTAGACTCGCTGCGAGGCAACCCAAAGATGAAAGTTAGGTCACTACTGGCAGCTGGCAAGGAGGCAGGAGAGGCTCTAACATACCTTCTCTCATCATACGGAGAGGTTTTGACGAGCAGCGAGCTCCAGCGCCAGTTCTTGGAAAAGCGCCAGCACCCGAGTGAACCCATAAGACAGTATGGGGTAGATCTCCAACGGCTATTCCATCGGCTACAGAAGAAAGACCCAGGCCTTTACAAGCAACCCGATGTCATCCTCAGAGAGCAGTTCGTCGACGGGATAGAGTACGAGGGCCTCCGACATTCATGTCATGATTTGGTAGACAGAAATCCATCGATCTCCTACAACGAAGTAAAGGACTGGGCTATAAAGAGGGAGGAGAGGGAGCGAGCTCGCCCCAACAACACCACAAGAGGTTTCTCTGCGGCGATTGAAGCTGAGGGTAATACCTGCCCCACTAGTATGCAGTCTAAGCTTGAGAAGCAAATGGAGCAGGTGATTGAGTCTGTAAAGGCCCTCACAAGTCTTGTGACCCCACAGCCAGTGGTCACTTCTCCGCGTCCCCCAATTCAACCATCTCAGCCTGAGTATGTTCGCCGATGGGGACCGCCAGTGCATACACCTGCCCGTCCGGAGCCCTACTGGCAAAATGGCGTACCAGCATCAGCCCCCAGATGCTATAACTGTGAGCAACCTGGGCACTTTGCCCGTAACTGCCCTGCCCCTCGTCATCAGTACCGACCATCGAGCGACCAGACAGGACGTGCACCCAAGAAGGGAAACTAACTCCCTCTGTTGTTAGGAGCCAAACGGCAAGGGGGAGGAAGATGGCTCAACTGATTGTGACATTAATGACTTTGTGACACGAGCAGCATCAGATTGTTTTGCTGTTGATGTGACCTTTGGAGGACGAACAATTCCGTGTTTGTTAGACACGGGGTCCATGGTGACAATGTAGGGAGACCAAGTGCGCCCTCTGTTGTTATCTAAAAGTTTTGCGAGTGATTTGCATATCATGACCTTTGGGCTTCCCGCGTAAAGGCAAGTTGTAACAAGTTTTCTCCTGTGGGCTTCGAGCAGAGAAGACCGATACAAAATTGTCTCTGAAAATTCTCTCTTTTTGTAGGGAGCATGGCTCTGCCATGCTCCTGAGATATATCATTCTTGGAGGGTACTTCATAGAATGTTCCCAGTGAGTATTTTGCTGTGTTTCATCATCATTTTGTGAGAGAAACTGTGTATTTTCGGGATGAGACATCCGTTGCATTGTACTGTCATGACTGTGTAGTTTAATATTATATAGTGTGTAGCGTACATGTGTTGAACTTTGACACACACACGCACACACATTGTATATTGTGCATAGGGCTTTGAATACTTGAATTGTTTTAAGAATAAATTGATTGTAGTTCATGTTATTGGAAATAGTCGTCATATCATCATTTTTGTTAGAACACTCGTCCTCTTTAAATAGAGGGCCGGCCTCCTTTTGCCGTCCCGCTACAACAACAATTACCGAGAGCTACTTTGACAAATTTCTTGCGAGAGATGGGGTGCAACTTTCCAGCATACCTGAACAGTTCAAGTTACTTTCAGCAAAAGGGGCCTGCATCCCTTACGTTGGCTGCTTTGAGGCAAGCGTAACTGTTTTGGGCATCACCATACCCTCCTGGCTTGTATTGGTCATCAGACAGGCAAGCAAAGATCAACTGTCAGGTGCCATTCCAGGGATAGTTGGTATGAACATCCTGTCTGAATGCTGGACTAAACTTGTGGCTCATCACGGACAGGGATATCTTCGGAAACTGCAGATTAAGGAGAATAGACCAGTGTGGGAGAAAACGCTTCAAGCAGTCGAGAAACGGCAACAATTCCAAGCGATAGAGGGCGCCATAGGCCGTGCATATCTCGAGCGGGGACCCCCCATATCCATTCCTGCCCAACAAGCTGTCGTCACACATGCCACTGCTCGGCGAGCACCTGGTGATGCAGACTACTGTGCCATTCTAGATTCCCATGAATGCTCCAACCTTCCCAGCTGTGTGAAAGGTGTGAGAAGTCTAGTCAGGGTGTCATCTGGTAAGCTAACAGTGGTGCTGGTGAATGAAGGGAACCAAGATGTGCTCCTTCCAAGTCGAAGTCGTATTGGTACCTTATTTCATGGCGAATTGGTGACTGAGGAAGATGACGTTACTGTCGAGAGAGCTCTTCCACATTCAGCTGATGTTGGAACTGGTTGTGGTGTCAAGTCTGTTCCCGCTACAGAACAGAAATCTGCTCTGTCCAAGTTAGTTGATATCCGGGCACCTCTGACAGTGGAAGAGCAAGCACAGTTTGACGCACTACTCGACCGATATGATGGCATATTTTCAAGGGGAGATAGGGACTTGGGCTATACTGATGCAGTAAAACACCAAATCAACACAGGAGACGCACCGCCAATCAAACAGAGATATCGCTCACTACCACCCTCTAAGTACCGTGAAGTCAGGGCCCACATCCAGGAACTACAGGAGGCAGGCATCATACGAGAAAGTTCCAGTCCGTGGGCCTCACCGATCGTGGTAGTCCGCAAGAAAGACAATTCCATCCGTCTATGCGTTGACTACAGGCGACTTAACACAGTAACTGCGAAGAACTCATTCCCCCTTCCCCGTATAGACGAATCACTTCAGACGTTAGGAGGGGCCAAGTACCTCAGCGTGTTGGACTTAAAATCCGGCTATCACCAAGTGGCGATGGAGGAAAGGGACATCAGTAAGACAGCCTTCGTGACTCCCTTTGGACTCTTTGAGTACACAAGGATGCCTTTTGGCCTCTGTAATAGCCCCGCATCGTTTCAGAGGCTCATGTAGCGTTGCCTGGGTGACCGAGCGCTAGAAAGTGTACTTGTATATCTTGATGATATCATCGTGTTCGCCCCCACATTTGAACAACACCTGCAGCGCCTCGAGATTGTGTTCTCACGTCTACAGCAGTATGGTCTCAAGATTAAGCCACAGAAATGCAGCTTCTTCAAGAAACAAGTAAAGTATCTGGGACACTTAGTGGTGGCAGGCGAAGGGGTCAAGCCCGACCCAGAGAAGGTCTCCTCTGTCAAAGACTGGCCAGAACCAACCACAGTAACTGAGTTGCGGGCATTCCTGGGTTTTACCGGTTACTTCCGGAAATTCATCAGAAATTACTCGAGCATTGCTGGGCCTCTCCTGATATACCTCAGGGGAGTGAACAGCAAGGACAAAGGCAGGAGTGGCACCAAAAAGGTTGATTTTGATGAAGCAGCCCAGAAGGCATTCCAAGCCCTCAAGACATCACTACTTCGAGCACCAGTCCTAGGATTTGCAGATTTCGATCACCCATTTATTGTGGAGACAGATGCGAGTTCACTTGGACTGGGTGCCATCCTGTCCCAGCAGCAAGAAGATGGTTCCCGTCGAGTTATCGCTTATGCATCAAGGTCTCTCCGGCCTGCCGAGAGAAACGACAAGAACTATTCATCATTCAAACTGGAGTTGTTGGCGGTACGGTGGGCGGTGTGTCAAGTATTCAAGGATTATCTGATGGGCAACAAGTGTGTGGTGTACACTGATCACAACCCCCTCAAGTTCCTCGACTCGGCTAACCTTAGCTGCACAGAATTGCGTTGGGTACAACAACTCGCTTCCTTCAACTTTCATCTAGAGTACCGGCCAGGCAAAACTAATCAAGCCCCTGATGCACTCTCGAGGTTGAAGCCCAGACTTGAGAGTAAGAAGGAGGAGCAAGAGTGTCAGATCAGCGAGGTGTCTTCCTGTGCCTTGTGAACCAGTTTTGCAAATCCTACTGATGCAGGGACTGACATGCCACCCACTTTGGCCCACCAGATTCGAGTTGTTCATCGTGAGGGTAGCCAATGTCTTCCTGGGTACACTCCTCAGGAACTAAGGAGACTACAAGATGAGGATGTCATTCTGCATCAAGTGATCACCTATGTAGAGAGGGGCACCAAACCTTCCAAGCAGGAGAGGGATGGAGACGTTCGGGACGTGGCCTTAATCCTTAAGCACTGGGGCCAACTGTACTTGAAGAATGGGGTCCTGTTTCGTCGAACAATGCTTCCAGGGGATGGACAGGGTGAGCGATTGGTTACTCCTTCATGCTTGATTGACACAATCCTCAAGTCCTTCCACGATGATATGGGACACTTCGGAGCTAAGAGGACGCTTCGATGGGTTCAACCCCTGTTCTTTTGGCTGAGGATGGAGACAGTTGTTCATACATGGTGCAAACAGTGTGAGAGGTGTGCAGTGGCAAAACCACCTACCAGAAAGACCCGTCCACCCCTAGGGACCTTAAGGGCGACAGCTCCTCTAGAAGTCGTTGCGATGGATTTCACCCTCCTTGAGTCTTCGTCGGATGGGTACGAAAATGTCCTGATATTCACCGATGTTTTCACAAAGTTCACATGGGCTGTACCTACCAGAAACCAGAAGGCGTCAACAGTTGCTAAGGCGTTAGTAAAACACCTGATCACCCCCTTTGGAGCTCCGCTTCGATTGCATTCGGACAATGGACGATGCTTTGAGGCCCAAGTGATTGCTGAGCTGTGCAAGATCTATGGAATTGGACATTCACACACCACCCCCTACCATCCCCAGGGGAATGGTTTATGTGAAAGATTCAACAGAACCCTTCATAACCTACTCATGACGCTACCCTCGCACAAGAAGTCTAGATGGACTGAACACCTACCATTCCTAGTGATGGCATACAACAACACCAAGCACGCTACCACCGGATACGAGCCCTTCTACCTGCTGTTTGGCAGAACCGCCCGACTGCCACAGCATCTTCTTCTAAATGTTGACCACCCTCAGACCGGTGGGACGACCGCAGACTGCTATGTCAAGAAACACCAGGAACGACTGGAGGCAGCCCGAAAGCTTGCAGTCGCCAATATCGACAAGGGAGCTGACGCGAGGAAAGCCTTGCATGACCGGCATGTGTTCGAACTGCAATTGAACACGGGCGAGTATGTTCTAGTGAGGGACCGCTCTCACCGGGGGCGAGCAAAGATCAAAGACTTTTGGGAGCCTGAGCCTTATATGGTGGTAGATCGTCCATACCAGGGCCAACCAGTCTACACTGTTCAAAACTCGATGGGTCACCGCAAGGTACTCCACCGGTGCGAACTAAGGCACTGCCCCTGGGATGTTCCCACACCGGATGTGGATGTGTTCGAACTGCCATTGAACACGGGCGAGTATGTTCTAGTGAGGGACCGCTCTCACCGGGGGCGAGCAAAGATCAAAGACTTTTGGTTTCTTTTCTATTGACCCCTGGTTCAATTCCTGCTTATTCTTAGGTGTGACCTCAGTTATCCTTGAAGGAATTGAGGAGTCTTTGGTTCAGATCCTACTGCTTGTTTTCTTTTCTATTGACCCCTGGTTCGATTCCTGTTTATTCCCAAGTGTGGCCTCAGTTATCCTTGAAGGAATTGAGGAGTCTTTGGTTCAGATCCTACTGCTTGTTTTATTTTCTATTGACCCCTGGTTCGATTCCTGTTTATTCCCAGGTGTGACCTCAGTTATCCTTGAAGGAATTGAGGAGTCTTTGGTTCAGATCCTACTGCTTGTTTTATTTTCTATTGTCCCGTGGTTCGATTCCTGATTATTCCCAGGTGTGACCTCAGTTATCCGTGAAGGAATTGAGGAGTCAAATCTCTGAAAGACAATTTTGAGAAATTGCTAGAAGTTGTTCATTTTGATGTAACGAGTGTGAATAGTCGCAACCTTTAGAATGGGGGGATCCTAGATCTGAGTCATGTACATTTCATTATCTTGTTTGTTTGCTGACATGTTTACTCTACACTTGAGTTTGTATCTTGGACCTGAGTTAGTTAATTTTTTACTTGCATACGTGTACATGTACACGTACACCATCAGGTTGCAGACTACCCGGCATAGACCCCAGTGATAGATACCCCCACTTCCAAAATTCAGGAAAAAATACTCGCAAGCCTTCAAGGTGTTAAGACACATCAAATTAAAACTGATTTCATCATCTTTCATTTTGTGCTCAATTTTGTTGTGGCAATCCGATGACTTTTGTGAAAAATTTCCATCCAAAGATGATCACCCCTAAAAGTATAGTCCTGAAGCCCATCACCATTCTGAAAACTGATGCCTATGCTGCATTGCAAAGTAGAGCAATTTTAGGGTTTAATTCATCCAAATTACACAGAAATACGAGCTGGCAGTCCTGTTTACGGCTTCCACCCTCCTTTTTGTTTTTACAAACCTTCAAGTTCATGGCCCAAAAAATAATATAGCCAAAAAAATGAGGCGTGCAAATCGTGATTTGGCCGGCGTAGGCAATTTTGGGCCTATTTACTGGCCTGCAACCATCAGTGTCCATACATATGTGCATTGTACATGTCATTCCAAACTTGTTTCATCAAATGAGGTGTTAATACATGTACCTGTGCATACTTGTTCCTTCCATTCTGTGACATAATGGACTCATTTAATCTCTCATTTTGTGTTCTGTTTGTAAGAAACTCCCAATGAACAAGTTTGGATTTCTATAGAAGGCGTGAATTCCTTGGACCTAGCTCACAAACCAGCTTCAGTCAGAATTTTCAGTTGTATATGAGTGTCTACGATCAAAACTTGATTGCTTCAACTTGATTGGACTTGGGAGTAAATAACCGAACTCTTTTAAAATCCGTACCAGGACCATTGCCATAGTAACAGGGCATGTGTTTTGCAATTTTTGGCCAATTTATGGGCTCACTGCAACTACATTTTGGGCCAATTTACAGACTCGCTACTAATATGTTTTGTTTTTTCTTTTGAAAGGCCACCCAGCCTGAATGCAAACCAATGTCACAACATTAACTATATCACTACACAGCCTCAACCTTACTTGTATGTGCATTGTACTTTTTGAAATTCATCTATCTTTTAAGCCCTAACCTAGCACATGTTTTCACAACTAGAAAAGTTGCATTTTGAACTCCATATTCAAACACCCCTCCCCACACACACACAGTCGTTTTTGCTATGCTTCCGAGGATTGGCTTTTTGTTTTCCTTTGTTCTCTGATCTAAACCTTTCCCATAGACTTAATGCACAAACCTTTGTTCGAGGACAATAGGCACCGTCGTTGGAGGATGAATGGCCCCTTTGGTTGCATGTTATTAGGTTACATGGGTTGCAATTATTTACATTCTCCATTTTTTCGTCTTCCCTCTTCCTTTCCCCATCCTTCTCCATTCTTCATTTTATTTTGCCGACAGCACCATGATTTTGCCTACAAAACTGACTAAGTGTGACACCCCCCCCCCGTACCGACGCCTGTGGCCTCGGATTCATCAGTTAATTGTGACTAAATGTTTGCATGTACTGCAGTATACCATTCAAGCCTTACTTGAGTAACTTACTTCAAGCCGACATAAAAGGAGTATTACATGCCCCAAAAAGCTATTTTACCACTTCATGAAATCATACATCAAAATTGTCCAAAGTCAAAGAAAACTTTTCATTTTGAATGCGCTCTCTTGCACTCTATAAAACATTTTATATGAAAATAAAACACTGACTGGCGGGTCTTAAAAACTTTTCCAGTTTCACTAGAAATTTTGACTCCTACGATTTCTGGTCCCTTTAATCGGTTGAACGTTCACAATCTTCCCTTAGGCATATGCAATATTACCAATGAGTCCTTATTTCATAGTTCTACACCGGCACAGTTGCATTCTGCGCCACATCGCGCAGTACCTGCAAAACCAATCTCCAGGAGGTGCCTACAACTACTCGTAAGCTAAAGGGGTGTTTGAAAAAAACATGAAGTAAACTGTTGAACAAAATCTTTGGAAATTTACAATTTTTGACGTCTGTTAAAACTGTTTGCCCCAAAAGGTATATGAATGGGAATACATACACATGCTTGGCCGGTATTAAACACTATGTTAAAGATTGGTTGGATCTGGACGCCCGATGATTACCCTCGCCTTCAGTTCGGGTCATTTTCAGCATCCACACTCCAAACCGGTCTTAAACATACATGTACATGTAGTGTTTAAAACTGGCCAAGCACCTATTTATTCCCTTTATGAAAGCACAATAGGTTTACTCAGTATCCTAGTGATACAAAACCATTGCTCTCTTATAATTACTCTGCCAAAAAGGGTTATATTCTTGCTGCCCATACAGATTCTCACTTTGCTTTTGAGGGGCACAATAGGGAACCACCAAAGTCTCTCTGGCAATTACTCAAGTACTTTAATGGCTACAGTCACCCTATACCACACTGTGCAGAAGACGTTTCAAATACAAGTTCAGAATCGTGTAACTAATGAACCACGATACTTGAATTTCTCATTGGATAAAGCAGCTTAAAACTCTTACCCTTCTGGGCAAAACGGAGGGCTACATGTACACTCTTTAAAGATGCAAAAACTCCAGTCCAAGTACAACTCAATGTTTGCGAGCAGACTTCATAAGTGCGTCGTCCTCAATCTGATGAAACCCTCGCATGCAAAATCTTATATATGACGGCTTTGGTATCGACATTTGCATATTATCTCTTTGAACGTGATCTCTTTGTGTACATATGCACTCAATATCCACCAATGAAACCGACGAATATTTTTAGGTCATTCTTAAATAAAGATAACTGTCTTTATTTAAGAATGACCTAAAAATATTCAATGCAAGGCAAGCACCTGTACAGCTAAAATACAGGAGTATTTGGAGGTGAACGTATCCAAGATCCAAGACCCCATAGCGTGCCAAAAACCACTCAGCAATGACATTTGAACCGTCTGCATCATCAGTCATCCTGCATCTCTTTATAGGCCGCCGTTGTCTGTAGTCTGTAATCTATATGAACTGATATCATCCCCTAGGAAACCCAAAATAAACACACATAACAAACAAATCCCTACAAATCACACTTTGAACCAGCCAGAGGAAAGCAAACAAACAAAACACTTCAAATTATCCCTGGAAACTCTTTAAAAAAGCGCATAAGCCTAGCCGTATGAAGCCTGAAAACTACAACAATTGAGGACATTATACATGTAGTGCAAGGCCAGCACCTCAAGTTGAAACAACTTCTTCAAGGAGTATTTGGAGGTTATAACGTTTCCAAGATCCAAGACACCATAGTGATAGCGTGCCAAAAACTACTCAGCAACGACATGTGAACTGTCTACTTGAAGTGATATCAGCCAAACCCAAAATAAACACACATAACAAACAAATCCCTACAAATCATACTTTGAACCAGCCAGACGAAAGTAAACAAACAAAGCCCTTCAAATTATCCATGGACACCTTTACAAAAAGTGCATTAGCCTAGCCTCATGAAGCCTCAAAACTACAACTTAAATACCGGTACTTTATGTTTCTTATGTTTTTTTCATAAAGAAATAAGGTTGAGCATTTCAAGGGCAGCCGAGGGATAGGTTCCTAATCCATTTAAAGTCAAAATACAATGATTCCTGTGTCAAAGAACTTGACTTTTAATTCAGAAACCATCACATGCATCTTCGAATAGGAAAAGTTAACTTGACAAAGTTCAAACGTCGAACAGTAAAAGTATTGAGGCAGAACAACAATTAAAATATAGCTTAAGATATCATCACACAGCAGAGTTGCTGACTCAAGTCATGTGACTTGGACTCGAGTCGGACTTGAGTCGCTATTTTTGTGACTTGTGACTTGACTTGTAAATACCAGCTTTGACTTGTGACTTGACTTGGACTTGCAAACAATGACTGGTGGCTTGACTTGGGATTGCAAAAAATGACTTGTTACCAACCCAAGTCAGACGCTACTCGAGCGACCCAATACACTTTAATTAAGCTATTATACTTTTAATTAGCTTTTTCATTCCAGAAAATAGACCTCAGTGACTGAATCCAGTAAAATGAATAGTTCCCACTAGTTTAAAAAGTGTTCAATATGACTGTCACAACAAACTACAGTTTTCAATGACCAATTGTCTCTTGCTTAATGTATTGGTTGAACAAACTTTGAAAGGAAACTTTCAT
Source organism: Patiria pectinifera (assembly GCA_029964075.1). Classification (NCBI taxonomy): domain Eukaryota; kingdom Metazoa; phylum Echinodermata; class Asteroidea; order Valvatida; family Asterinidae; genus Patiria; species Patiria pectinifera. The sequence continues at coordinate 36,018,038 of CM057150.1, forward strand.
GAAAAGAAAGCAGGCCTTTTTCAATTGCATGTAAAATACCGGATGGCCTAACCCATTGGTAGGCATGGGCGGAGATCCCGGGGGGGATGGGGGGGATATACCCCCCCCCCCCCCACCTTTTGACCAGGGGGGGGATGACCAATGTAATTGTTCAAGGCAGGCGTACTAATTTGGGCAGGGTCCGTAACTTGCCAATACTCCTTGACAGGCCAGCACCACGCAGCCTAGCAAGTGCAAGTGTCGTTCGCTTACCGTAATTTTCGGAATAAAAGCCGCCCTGTGTATAAGCCGCAGCGCTCCAAAAAATTCAGAATAAAATTCAGGCCACAGCGTATAAGCCGCACCATCGTATAAGCCGCACCATTTTATGTACATGTATTCATTAGGCCAAAACAAAAAAGTCTCCGGTTTCTGGTATGCGCGCGCGTCGCCGTAGCCATGCGCGTCGGCAAAATGAAAAAGTTTTTTTTCAATACAAGATGATGTTTCCAAACCGCCAAACTCACTGGTTTGACTGGAATTCTGCTGCTGCACAATTTTAACGTGTTTTTAGAAGGGGTTATGATCGAGAATAAGATTTATGTGGCTTCTCTGAACTCCCATATATTTGCACTAAGTTTAGTCGGGCACCATTTGCAGTCATCAGCCGACATTTGAAGCCCCCCCCCAAAAAAAAAAACAGGTAAAAAAAAAAAAAAAACCGCGTCGCCGCACCACTTTTGGGGCAAGCTCCATACCAGAAACCGGAGACTTTTTTCTTTTTGGCCTTAGCAGAGGATTATAAACAGGACCGCCGCAACCACTCTCTCATGCATGCAGTGGCGTAGCCACCGGAAGGCGTCGGGGCGACCGCCCCTCCCCCCCTGAAACCTTGTTCCCCCACTGAGATTATGAGTTTCTAAAAAAATTATCACTGATCTATACATGACGCCATGGGCGTCAATCCTGGGGGGACAGGGGGACTGGTCCCCCCCCCCCCTTTAAAGGGTGGGGGACACAATATCAAATGTCCCCCCCCCCAGACTTTTGAACTCGTGTCTCATTTACAGGGCCCTATTATGTACTACAATGTATCTTTTGCTTAGAAAACATTGGTTAAAATGATCAGAAATTGCCTAAGATAGCAGCACCACAGAGCATTTAGAATCCAAATTTTTGGGGGGCCCTTAAGCGGGCCCCGAACCCCACGCCTAAAGCTCAGAATTCTGGTAGCTGATTCAATGACTCCAACCTCGAAAACAATGTTCAAATTTTTTTTTTATGCCTTTAGCTGAGAAAACCTCGAAAATGTTTAAATTATTATCTTTTGTGCTAAGATAATTATCGGTTAAAGTGGTAAGAAATTGCCTCAGATCACACCACAGAGCATCGAGAATCCAATTTTTTTCGGGCCCCTTAAGCGGGCCCCGAACCCCACGCCTATAGCTCAGAATACCGATAGCTGATTCAATGACTCCAACCTCGAAAACGATGTTCAAATAATTATCTTTTGCTAAGAAAATATTAGTTAAAGCATGGAGGAAAGTGGTAAGAAATTGCTTCAGATCACACCACAGAACATCTAGAATCCATTTTTTTCGGGGCCCTTAGCGGGCCCCGAACCCCCACGCCGTAAGGGCTTCCCGCTTCGCGCTCGCATCAGTTCTGATCAAGGTATGTCCCCCCCCCACTTTTGACAAGCGCTTGACACGCCTACATGACGCCCCCCCATGAAATGTTCCAGCCCCCAGCGCCCCCCACTGAAAAATTCCTGGCTACGCCACTGTCGTCAGGTATACATCATTGTCCACCATATGTTTTTCATAATTTTTGTAGAGTGTAGACCAAATCACATTCTAATCAAACCTTACAAAAATGCATCTAGGCATTATTTTGCATTAATTATTTTGTAAATAATTATACTTAAAAGAATGCATAGGCATTATTTGTGTTGCTAGGTGACCAGAGCTCCATCATTTGTGCAAAGATAGCTTAGGCCTACACTTCCAAATACATTTGATGAGAAATTTTAGTTTTGAAGATCTTTTGTATTTTTTAATGCTTGAAGGTGTTAATTATTGTCATTTATTGCAATTCAAGCTCAAGAAAAGGTTGAATTTTGACACCATTTTGCACCTAAAATTGTGTAAACCCCAGGGGCTCCGGGGGGGGGGGGGTTTACCTCAACCCCTAGCAAGGGCTTTGCGCCTGCACCCCACCAGGGGGCCCTTAAGAGGTTTCTTGGACCCCGTGCCGTGTCGCGTTCCACACAAGGATGGCCTTTCAAAAATCATCCCCCCCACCTGTAACAAGAAATCTCCGCCACTGTTGGTAGGCGTTTAGTATACATGAAAATTGAACAATAAATTGTTAGTATATACATGTAATCGAGTGAGTGAAGTCTTTTTTCACGGTTATCTCAACATTTATTTCTACAATGTAAAGTAAATTTATTAAAGTATACAAAGGGCTAATATCCGACAGATATGTGATAAAATACAAGAATAGTAATTGCAACATATTGAAAAAGGGGAATTAAGGAGGCATGTTCAAAATAACGTTCACGCCAGGTTAATTCTTTTAGCTTATACAGCTGGACAAAATAATGTGCAACTTGACGTGTTCTTGGACAAAGATACTTGTGACTTGACTTGTTTTTAGACCAAATGACTTGTGACTTGACTTGTGACTGGACCTAATGACTTGCGACTTGACTTGGACTTGCAAACAATGACTTGTGACTTGACTTGGACTTGCAAAAAATGACTTGCTGCCACCTCTGTCACACAGTAATTCAGAACATTAGGAATCCCTACTGAGACCATTGAAAAAACAACAGCATGATTCATTAAATAGACAACTGGTGACCAAGAAAACTGCCTCCAGGGATTCCACATGTACACTGTCATTACCTGCTCAGGGGATTGTAAGAATAGTAAGAAATAAACTGCCTTCTATTTGATATGTACCGTAACTCCTGAACCAGTCCAACAGATATACATGTATACCTCAGTGGGATTTAAGAATTGTAAGAAATAAACTGCTCACTATTTGGTACACAACTCCTGACCCAGTCCAATGGATACCTATACCACGTACAAGTTACTGCAACAAGACTAAACTTGCTCAGTGGGGGTTGGACTGAAAGTCTCAATTGAGGACATTATACATGTACTTTTTGCAAGGCCAACACATCGAGTTAAAACAGCTAACACTTCTTAAAGGAGTATTTGGAGATGAACTATCCAAAATCCAAGACACCAAAGCGTGCCAAAAGACACTCAGCAATGACATTTTAACCGTCTGCATCATCAATCATTATAGGCCACCGTTGTCGCTACAATGTAGTCTGTAATCTACACTTATTTGAACAGATATCAGCACCATGACACCTGCAATTAACATGCATTATAACAAAAAAATCCATACAATTTATACTTTGAACCACCCAGACAAAAGTATGGTAAACAAACAAAACACTTCAAAGTATCCCTAGACACTCTTCATAAAAGTGCACTAGCCTAGCCGCATGTTTGATATTGTGTAGTTTCACAAAGTATTAGACACAGTAAAGACCATTTTATGAAAGGAGTCACAGAAACACAGTCAAGTCCACATTGTAGCACTTTGTCAATAATCAAAGATTCTTTTTTTCTTTTCTTTTTTACAAAATCTACTACTGAGCTCGTAGAGCAAGTAAATGTAGAAAATTAGCCCCATAAATGTGGCCAATTTACTGGACTACCACCGTAAACATAGCTAGCCCACACATCCACATGCGTGTACAAAAACGTGTCGCACTTTGTCAAATTTTGATTTTCACATTTAGGCTTAGTTTGTAGGGGTTTTTTTTCTTTAGTAGCATACTCACCCTCTATTATAGGCTAATCAGAAAGTGCTGCCTTTTCCGGATGTCTAATTTTCATGAAATTTCATGTTGAAATTTTGATACGCAAACATGCACCCATGATAATCATGCTTATGTAAGTATGGGGAAATGCCATTTTTGCTGTGCGCAGTGTAAAAAAAAGTTGTGTTGCACAGTAACCCTGGGTTGCAATTTGATGAATTTGGTATCAAAAAATGCGCAAGACTTTAGGCTACAAAGTCATGAAAGCTTGGGGAGTGAAAACAATTGTTCGCAAAAATATCGCGAACAAAGTATAGGATCCCCCCGGCCCTTTTAAGGTTTAAGCATTGCATTTTTGTACAACTAAATATCTGAAACCTCCAAAATCGCACAACATGGATTTTATCCATTGGATCGTTCATGTGGCCTGCTCGGCTATTATTTGCATACTCGGCCGGCCATGTGTTAGCGGGCAGCGCGGTGTACGGTGGTATCGGTACCGTTGCATATTACATTGTGCACGCACGATCCAAACACGGTGTGAAGCAGTGATTTGTCCATGTCAAAGGTCAGTATAACCTTTTATCCAGCCGGGAAGGGGTTTCAATCAGTGTTGCCCTAGACATGTACATGTACGGTAGGTGTTTCTACCGTAGAAACACTCCATTTCAACTGGTGAAAGAGATTAATACCACGCTCGCGATAATTTTTATTTGCCCTTGTCATCGACTTTTTCATCGACTTTTCTTCAAAATTATAATTTAAATAAAATCACATACTGTGAAAACCGTTAAAAAAATAAAATTTTGTGGAGACTAATTGTAAAAAAATTTACATTTTGTTGGAAAAGTCAAAAAGTCGGTTTTCCGATAAAAGTCAGAAAAGTTTCATCGAGCTGCAAGGGGCCTAGTTGGATCAATGACCATAGCTAACCATAGTTTGACTAACTCTGATTGAACGCACGTTAGTCGACACTGGTTGCACCAGTCTAGTCTACTATTCAGGACCAGCCAACCGCGGCTGGTCACGCCATGATATAAACATGTAGCTGGTTATAGCAACTTTACATAGCAAAGTGCAGAGGGGACCAAGTATCAACAAAAATGGCGGAAAAAAAAAACTGCGAGTGCTGCTAATTTCATTTTCATTGTACAGTTTTTCTACTTAGCTTTAAGACTCTTTCACTTTTCCCACCATTATGTAGCTGGGGGGGGGGTGATAATGGGGATGAAAATCAAAATTTTGGAATTTGACTGCGCCCACTTCAGAGGTAATGCATTTGGTAATTTTAGGGATATTTTGTATAGGAAGTGGGTATCTAGCATGAAATAAACCCCCCACCCCGCCCAAAAACTAAATCTGCTCTGTGTACGCACAGTGGAGTGAGTATTATTTTGAAATGAATGACTTTTTTGCCCATTTTAATCGCTTCGACATAACTCGTATTGTCTGTGACTAGAAGAGTCAATTCTTATACAAAAAGGTACATTTAAAAAAAAAACCTTCAGATGCCTACAGATGTTGTTGAATGGTGTACAGGCAGATTGGCCACATAAAGAGGTCTAGTTGTCATGCCTATCCAAGCAGTACATTTGCATTGTCCTCTAAGATGGCCGCTCAGCATGAGGTCTATTGAAGTAGTGGCTTGGCTGTACAGTACTGGATTATTCAGTACGGCAAACCAGACATGGGATCTTAGTCAATTCTTGGTGTAACACCTTAACCTTATGACCAGTTCCAGTACTTTGGCTAACACCCTGCTCAACTGCTCAATTAAACAACACACAACAGGTGCTTGTCAATGTGCCACGCCTGCTACATGTCAGTCTAACCAAATCAATCCAACGGCCTGAGAGTCTGAGCTTGCTAGTCACCACAGTATACATTATTGGATGGGACCAACTCCCATTGTCTCAGAATTGGTAGTTGAAACTTGAATGCTGTTCGTGTTGCTGTGCTCAATACAGGGTGTATCAAAAAAAAGGAAACACAAATGTAAACGTAAATTATACAAAATCTAATAAATATTTTGAAATAAGTTCAAGATCATGTGAAACGCCGATGTGTCCTCTTTCCAATGATACCTTGATTGTGTGTCTGTGGTGAAGGTACAATGTACCCTAGAATAAACAAAGTCAAAGTATAACAGACTGACAGACAAACATAAAGAAAGTTAAAAACCAAATAATTGTCCTACCTACCAACCTGGATAATTGCTAGAATGTTGTGGTGAACACACACATATTTTCGGCCTAAGTGAGCCTACCATTATACGGGTCTTGACACACATCCATGGCTTGGCCGGTGTCAATTCTTGCTGTCCTCTATGGAGGTTTGTGGCCATGAACTTCCTGTATGCATCTTCATCGGTCTCTGCAAGCTCATCCAGCATTGACCAAAAGCACTGTGCCTGCTTCATCAGGTCATGTTGGACGCCTGTCGCCATAATTTACTGAAATTGAAAAAGAAAAGAGAAACATTTTGAAAAAGGCGTCCACGCGATGAACGGTAAATTTCACTTTTCATCCAGATTGAAAGTAAAGCTTAGTATCTCGATCTTGAAATCATAAATCTGTAATTGAATCTCAGGTGGCGTATTTAGTAATTCTGTGGCCGTTTTGAGGGTGAAATCTGATGTTTTTGTTGGCAAATGGTTGGGTTGTTAATTATTTGAAACGCCATGTGAGTACTATCCCAAGATCATGTCCAAATGTTAAAAATAATGCAGGGGCTACTGTTGCGGCAATTGCTATCGTTACAGCATCGTCTGGCTCCCTGACCTAATAGTTAATGTCCTTCGTACAACTGCATGTGCGCACATTACATGACAAGGATTAGGGTCTGTGGATGGACAGTTCACCGTACGCATGCAAAATCATAGCGGGGTACCAACAAAATCAAAGGAAAGTTCTTGTTTTGAAGTAGATACAAAATGTTGATTGTCCAACTTTTGTGCAAACAAAAATTCCCTCTTCTTTTTAACTATCAGGAAAAAAATCCATTGTACATGTATGGACATATCTAATTTTTACGATAACATGTCCTGCAAGTCAAGTTTTGCAGAAAAAATATTGAAGCATTTACTGAGAAACACTTGGAATTGTTCAGACCAGTCTCATAGGGTTTGTGCACAGGGTGTCAAGTGATGTCCAGGTGGGGTATGGAAGTCTTTCTGCTTTGTTTATCCACAGACCATTGTTGTCATGTGATGTGCACACGCGCAGTTGGAACTCCGATGGGGCTTACATTGTGTACTGAGACTTGGGTAATCGTTATCTTTAGGACACCTCTATTTTTACGAGTTCCGTTCAAAACTGACTTTTGCATGACTGCTCAGTACCGAAGAGACTTTTGAGGGCCCGCCTTTTGTCTTCAGATTATAAACTCATGTGACTTTCCTATGTTGTTTTTGCAATCAGAGACGACACGTTGTACTTCTCACAAGCGTGCAAGCCTGACAGAATGAAAGCCTGTTGCTGATTGGCCGATATCAGCCAATCAGCATGATTAGCATCGAGCCTACATTGCATCAAGCTTTCAAAGTTGCCATCTTGTTTTTGAACCCGTTTTCTGGTTGTTGTCGTCCCCTTTCACCCCATAATTTCCTTCATAAATCAAAGACAGGCCCTCTTTCCACAAAATACTAAACAAAAAGGAAAGAATGCAGTATTCAGCGTTTGTCAGCGTTTGTGCACAAAGTCTATGGAAATTCAAGAAGATTCTCAAAGTATTTTTTAACCAAATTGGAAATGATTTTCAGTCCTAGATTCATGTCTTTTTAATATTTTTACAATGACTGACCTTTATTGAGATGATGTATGAAGACAATGTGGCGTCAGGTTGTAACGTCTCTCTAAAAACGTTCCCTTTCTTGCTGAACTTCAGGAGTTTCACCAACTTTCATGACTTTTGTTTACGATCGACCAGGTAGACAGGCGCCCTCTCTAGTTCTAGTTGGACGTAGAAATCTTACATTTTGAGGGCGCCCTTCTCAATTAACGGCGGGGGGAGGGGGATTAAAGTAAACCGTTTGGCACATAAATTTGTCTCCGTGCTAGACTACTATTTTGTCAGGCGCGGGGCGCGCCCTTTTTCAGCAGAAACCTTTAGCTGACAAAAGTGTGAAGGTGAAATGTATGGGGTAATGCCCTGGTTAACTTATCGAAACAAACGACTTTCAATAAAGGAAACGGGTACATATTTGTTAAGAGGATTGTGTTGCTTATATCAAAATTAATTCGGATTGCATTTTTCGAATAAAAATGTAACACTATTCGGTCATATTATTTGTATTGTTCGACGCTTTCTCATAAACAAACTATTTATTTTATCATATTAAATTTATTATAGACATCAGCTACCCTCAAATTTCGCTCACCTAACCCCCGCCCTGCAAACTGGAGGGGGGGGGGGTAGGAGCGAACCCTCACATTTTAATAGGCTTGTGTCACAAGGGCATTACATTTCAACAGGTAACATCAAACACTATTGTAATACACATAGAGCAGTAGAGTGGTGTCAGCGCGAAAAATCAATCCGAATTAAAACACAACACACTGGTTGAGGCGGGATAATTCCAAAAGTGCCACGTGCGATGAACTCATTGCCTCAATAATTGGTCGTGATGTCAAGAGGAAGTCCATTAAATTGCAATTAAAAGGGAACATCAAACACTTTATTTTAAAACGATTCTCAAGCAGTAGAGTGGTGCGAAAGGACATTTCCGCACATTTTAAATTTTGCCCACTAATGCTTTATTGTATTTCAAGAGAGGGCGCGCTTTACAACCACCGTTAAGGATTAGGTTCTTTATGTCTATGGGTAGGGTGGATGTTAGGCACTTCAGTTACGGAAAAGAAGACTTTTAATAGTGAATATAAGAATGTCAACTTTCATGGAAGAAATACTAACTCGTTGTTCGGACATTAACTCAAGAAATACCTGTTATAGAAAATCGTCAAAATGATTAATTAAAAGTATTGTGTAAAGCGCGAAACATACAATTTGAATTAAAGTCAACTTTCTGGAAGAAAAAGAAAAAAAGAAAAAAAGAAATACACTCGTTTTACCAGACACTAAAGGGCCAGAGTGCCGAAAAAAAATTATATAACCATTACAAAATTGGTTTGTTAAGCGCAAAAAAAATCGAATTGAAGCCAACTAACATTTTCCTTAAGAGGGCGCTACAAAAATAGTGGTCACAATCCGCCATAGGCTACCTGTCGTATGGAATTGAAACATCGTCTATTGATCTTGATAAATAGCAAAAGCCATTTGACTATTAAAAGAAATTGTCAAACAAAATATGTTTAAAAAACTCAGAACTTTCACATGTACTTAAGCTGCACAGAGAAATGGCGATCAATATGTCATTTTTTATTTTGTTTTCAATTTTGTTTGTGGGTTGACCATTGACTTTTCGAGAAATTCTCCCCCAAAGAAGACGACCCCTATTTTTCCCAAAGCGGAAAAGTGGTCATCTTGAAAAACGGTCTCTCCACAACATGACAAAAATAGCGCCACTTTCGAGCTCTGTTGCATCCAAAATACTCATAATTTAAAGTCCCAAGTCTGGGCCAGAGGTTCGCTGCCATATTTTTTTTTCAATTCCCTAAGCATGTCTATCTAATATAGAATGTTTTAAGGGGAATAACTTTTATTCATAAGCTCAGTTGAAGTGCATGCCTATTTACAGGTGTGCACCCTTAAATGTCAATTTTCTTCAATATATTACATTCACTCTTTGGCAGTTCCTGTCAATTTTCAATAACTGTGTTTAACAACTCGAATGGCCAGACGTAGTGCGCCTGAGCAGTGGTTGGGTAGCGCTCCCTCTTTTGTAAGAAATTGTTGCGCGACGATAAAATATGGAACAGCTTCATAATACTGCAGTTTCCATAAATTTTATTACATTCAATCTTTGGCGGTTACTGTTTTTCTGGAGTTCCAATTTTCTAGAGTTTCGTGTCAAATACCTTGGCGAAATATTACAGGAAATTTCATTGCAATACAATGTTAACGGCCAGAGCGCGGTGAGCCAGATGATTGGTCAAACAAATAGACAAACGAGACAGAAGATTGAGACAAAATATTGTTTTTCTCTTCCCAACAGTGTCTTTTGTCAACACGGAGAAAATTTGGCGATAATATGCAGTCCCAGTCCAAACAGACCATTTTCCCAACTCTTTGCTCCGAAACGATAGTCCTTGTCGACAACCTATCTCTAAAATTAAGTAATGCTTTAAATTGAACGGTGGCCAGGTGATTAATCATGAAAAAAAGACAATCTTGACAAAAGATTTAGACAAAATATTGTTTTTCTCTTCCCAACAGTGTCTTTTGTCAACACGGAGAAAATTTGGCGATAGGATGCAGTCCCAGTCCAAACAGACCATTTTCCCAACTCTTTGCTCCGAAACGATAGTCCTTGTCGACAAACTATCTCTAAAATTAAGTAATGCTTTAAATTGAACGGTGGCCAGGTGATTAATCATGAAAAATAGACAAACTAGACAGAAGATTTAGACAAAATGTTGTTTTTCTCTTCCTCAACAGTGTCTTTTGTCAAAGCAAAGAAAAACTTGGCGATAGGATGCAGTCCCGGTACAAACAAACTATTTTCCTCACTTTTCGCTCCGAAACGATAGTCCTTGTCAACAAACTAACTCACAAATTAAATTAAATTGAACGGTGGCCAAAAATTAAGTTGGTTTTCTAACATCTTGTGTCAAATATCGTTGCATTACAATGTGTTTATCTTGAGTTCCCAATTTCACAGTGTTGACGTAACGAACGGCCAGACGTTGGATGTGTGAGCAGTGTTTGTGTAGCGCGCCCTCTTTTGTAAGAAATTGTTGCATGACGATAAAATATGGAGTGACATTTATACTGCAATTTCCTTAAATCATATCACATTCATTCTTCGGCGGCTCCTGCCAATTTTCTAGAGTTTCGTGTTAAATACCACGGCAAAATATTGCAGGAAATGTCCTTGCAATACAATGTGATTATCTTGAATTTCCGTTATCTTGAATTCACAATAACTGTATTTACATCTCAAATGGCCAGACGTCGGAGCGTGGTGAGCAGTATCAAGGGCGGATTTTTTTATGTGACATCGCAATAAAGGCAGGCAATGAGTACACCACCATCTTTTCCTTTAAAAAAAAATTGGTTAAAGTGGTCAGAAATTGCCTCAGATCGCACCACAGAGCATCTAGAATCCAAAAAAAATTCGGGGCCCTTAAACGGGCCCCGAACCCCACGCCGTAATTATTTTGACCCACTTTTTTGGGGGGACCAAATTTTTTTTGGCCCCCCAAAAAAATTGCGTTCTGGATCCCCTCTTGAGCAGTATTTATGTATAGTGCGCCCACTTTTTGAAGAAAAAAATGTTCCATGACAAGAAAATACGGAGTGTCCTTACAGTGTATTAAAATTCCCATGGACACTAGTGCTAAATGCCCATACTTCTAAATTCTTTAAAAATAACCCTTAGAACTCTCACATGTATTTAAACTGCACAGAGAAATGGCGATCAGTATGTTTTATTTTATTTTCAATTTTTGGTGGGTTGACCATTGACTTTTCGAGAAATTCTCACCCAAAGAAGACGATCCCTATTTTCCCCTGCAATCGATCGTGCTGGTAAATTTTCATTCGGAAAGGACTAGCGGACATCTCAACAGCCAACAGTAGAGTAACTGGGGTCCCATGAGGGAGAGGGGAGGGCCATGGGTCTCATTGGAGGCACACAAAAGGTTTGGTCATTGTTTTTTAAAAAGATATTCGCGGATGTTTTCTTTAGAATATCATCTTGTGTCATATATCGTGGCCAATTATTGGACGCAATTTTAATCAAATGCAATATGTTGTTCATGAGTTATTATCTCCACACAGAGTGTGAAAAGAGATTAAACTTCGGAATGAATTTTTCGTGATTAAAACGCTTAGTTCTTTTTTTTATATTAAATGTATTCTTCCACGGTTCATGTCCATTTTCAAACTGGTTGTGTCAAATTGTATGGTCAATAATCGGATGCAATTTCAATCCGATGCAATATATTGGTCTTGAGTTATTGTCTCCACAATGAATGTTGTATTTTTGCTTAATGGGCAGATTGTGATCCGCATTTTGACAAAAGTTTTAACGTTGCTGACCAGTGTTTGTGTAGGGCGCCCTCTTCAGGAAGAAATAGAGAGTAGCAAAAAGTACGGAGCGTACGTCCTGCTGCCACGACAACCACAACAGCCACAACACTGAGCCACAACCACCACAACCACCACAACCACCACAACCACCACGTCCACAACCGCCACATCCACAACCACAACAACCGCCATAACCTCCACAACCGCCACAACAGCCACAACAGCCACAACCACCACAACCACCACATCCACAACCACAACAAAAGCCACAACAGCCGCAACAACCGCAACCACTGCAACCACCGTGACCACACCACCACAACCACAACAACCACCACAACCACAACAACAACAACGCATTTTAGTGGCAGTTTCGCTTGTCAAATTTTTTAATTAGGAAACTTGTGACAGTTGTGTCTGATTCGTGCACAAGTAAAAGCCCTGCCGATCAAAGTTGAATCTTTCCTAAGACAATTGTGGTATCTGGCGAAAATCATATGCTCTTTAAAATGAAAAATAAATTTAAAAAGCCAAGTACATGTTTAGCGATTTAATTGGAAAACACATTTACCACATGCTTGGACATTTATGTTGAAATAATTTTATAATGAGAAAACTTTGAACAGCTTATTTTTGGTACGCTTTTTTCATCAATGAATACTGTTTCTGAAAAAAAATTAATTCTGTCTCATGTCATTCGAAGAGCACACTCTTGATTGACTTAGTGACATGTTGCTAAACAATTAATTGAAAAACGTTGAAACTATTTGAAACAAAAATTGAAAAAGAGACAAGTTTTGGGGTTTTTTTTTGTCAAAAAGCTTTTAGAAGGAAGCGGTCATCCAAGTCGGCAGTGTAGCATTTCCAAGGAGTTTAATGTTGGGAATATATCGCTTCTTGCGTCCAGTGATAGTACGTGTGTTATCTGGCGGTGCACCCCCATCGAAATGACGCACCTAAACACAGAATAAACAACTTTTAGTCTTTTAAATTTTCTTAAATGTACTGATACACCATCTCATAATAACACCCAGTTTCACCCCTCCCCCTCCCTCTGAGGCCCCGCCCTCGAATTAATGCAAGAGCGCCCTCTCTTTTTCGATGGTTCTATAAACATGCGGTGCACAAAATTGGGCGGGAAAAATTATTCATGCAACTTCGTCCCCATGGTGTCGAGCAGAACGCTCCCACCACACTGACCTGCTCGAAACGAGGTTGAAAACATTTTTCTTTATATGGTTGCCAAACAGTTATTTATGTCATAAAAAAGTTTAACAGAAACAAATTAAACTGTTTCAATCTAATTTCAAATTTTAAAAAGAATTTGCATTACATAAGGAACGCTATACACTTCACTGGTTCCGCATGATTTTCACTATCTATAAAGCCTTACTGAACGATGAGAACCAGGCAGGCGGTACGATTGGTACCCGCCCTACCATCAGTGTTCTCGCTTAATATACGACTAGAACCAACTGGGTTTTTAATGCAAACGTTCACGTTTGCGTCACTTCATCAACATATTTGCGCCATATATACAGTCCTTCAAGTCTCTGTTTTTGACCAATTGAGGGGGTACTTGTGCACGGAGGTTTGTGTTACCTGGAGTGTTGTCTGTGGCGCACTTTCAACATGTCGTCTTCTTGGTCGACGCGGGAGGGAACTTTTGCCGACCTGGACGGAATCGCCCGGTTGGGGCTCGCTCAGTGTGAAACCTTCGTCTGAAACACAAACAGCAATATGCGTATATAGCTTGAACTTCCTCTACATGGCGAACTTTAATAGTTGCCCCCGATTTTCCTCATGCAGTGTTGCCAAACCTCTTCAACTTCATTCAGTTAAATGCTGGCACGATAACAATGCTTGCTGTTTGTGAACCCCAGCGTGTAAACAAATTTAGTGTCATGAAATTTAGCCAGAAATTAAGAGAAAAACGTGGTGTCGAGAAATTGGGCTCAAAATTAAACAAGTGTTCTCTAACGTGGTGCACTTGGAAATTTCAAAGTGAGTATTTGAGAGTTTCTTCAAAAATATCAAATTCGAATAAACTTGTGTTACATCCATTTGCATATCCAGCTACCAGTTTGTCAGAAAAACGTCACGGGTTTTTTTTTTAGCGTATTTTAAAGGGGTTCACTCTAGGCATTAAACTAAATATAAAATCAGCATATCGCGCTGAAGTTAAATGTTTGTCTTAACTTTGTAACATTGAGGTAAACTCAGTCTTCGTGTAGTTTAGGACATCTTTAATGCTCCCTTCATAAATCGAAACCCTGCCCAATTTCCACAAAATTAAGCAATATTCGACATGGTATTTTAGAGAAGTATAGATGATTCAGCTTCCAAACACATCGAGTGACTTATCCAGCTTGTAACATCGCCAAATGTTTAGATATTTAGCCCCCAAACACACTGTCTTTTCGTGTTCTTGTATGAAATGGGGCCGTAAACTACATGACTGGTATAAACTCAACAAGGGATTGTTTAGGGCTGGATGAATTTAGAGGTAAATCGCCACGGCAACAACGCATCACCAATTTAGGTTTCACGACCAATTGCAAATTTAATGTAACATGTTTAGGCCTTGTGTTTATTAAAGAGAAAAAACTAAATACATGTATTAACCTGCCCCAAATTCTATGGGAAGTTGTAAAAAATTCTTGGATTATTTTCTCCCAAAATTGTTTCGCACTTATAGTATAGGTCTATAGCTATGATACCTTGTATATGAGGGACGATTTTTCTTCGACGTGGCACATAAGAAAACGGACTTGATGTTGTCATCATTGTAGTATGCTGTTGACAACAAAATATGACATGTACATTGATACATGTTTCTAGAGTCATTTGTCGGTAAGTTTTTACTGTGGAGTCAGCTCTCGTTTTAGTGTGTGTATTTTTCTTCTTCATTTTATCCCCATTTAATACAAGGCCTATATACGCAACATCGCGTATTGCTTGTTATTATTAGGCCGTTAATATTTTGACCATAGCGTGAACATACGATGAAGTAAAAACGCAGCTTTCTGTTATAAACAAAATGCGACACAATATTCTACTTGAGTATTGTGTGGTGATTGGCATGAAGACGACATCACACGTACTGCATGCAGGTATATAGAGCGCCACTATGCGTTCGTTTCGGCGATTTCACTTTTGAACTTATCATCAACATCATTGTAGAAATACTTCTACCCATATTTTTCATGGGGCGGACCCCCCCCCCCCCATAGCTACGATCGAGTTGCTGGCAGTACCGCGTGAATCATATCGCGTCTCGTAAAAAATCATATCGCGTCATATCGCGTCTCGTAAAAATACCCCCAAAAGTGTGCACATAGGCGTCACCTTGTTCCCATAATGCACAGCGAAATTGTATCAGTGGCCCAGTTAAATCGCTCCTTTTCATTTATTATTGGATTGGTCGGGTACCTTGTAGCATGCCGGCAAAAGTCGCTCTGGTTCCAACTCGGGCTCCGGGGTAGTCGGCACTTCAGAAAAGGGGGAAAACATAATGGAAAGTGAATGTTGCAATATTCTTTTTGATTTCTTCTTTACTTGTGCTTTTTGTTAATTCATTGGTTTTGACTGTCAAGTCATCGTAACGATCGAGACATTTAGGCCTACATTCATCGCGCTGTCTTATTACGTCATAGTATCATAATTTCATAAGTTGTTTGACGATTATCATTATCACCATTATGATGTTGCCGGCGGCCAATTTCATTTTTTCCCATTTAAATCAACGTTAACCAAAACGAGGTTGGAAGGAAAAAATAGTCTGGTTCCTGTTTTGCACAAAAACATTACAATTCAGTATTGTTATTGGATACAGGGAACATGACTAAAATGGTGGCAGCATGAAAAAGGTCTTTATAGCTGTTCATGTGAATGCTTATACAAGGAGAGCCTCATCAGTTTCGATACGGCGAAGAGCAAAAAAGGTTAACATTTTATGTGTATAGACACATTTCAAATTAGTATTGAAACCCACGCTCTAGGCTAAGCCATTGTATGAACTGAGGACTTTTTCTTCAAACCATTGCTATGACGTCACACTATTGTTAAGAGTGTGGATTCGGATCTATGAATCTCTTACACTGATCACAAAGTGTGGATTCGGAACGACGAATCTTCAGTAAAGTGTGGATTTTGGAATTACGAATCCACACTTTGAACACCCCAGACAATTGTTAATTCTCCATAATGAGCCTGAATAGGACCGTCTGCGTGAAAATTTGCTTTCCGAAAATTACCAATGCATCTTCACAGTCAGATTCTCTACTTTTAGTCAGAAAGAAATCGTCGTCTATCCATTTTGACGTAAGGAGCCTATGTACACAAAATGACTTGGTTGTACGGGTGTGGCGATACACGCGCTAAACACGCCAGGGACAAATGTTGCAACCTGGCGCCATTGTGTACGAAGTCTATGGAGAGTCATTTCAAGTATTTCTTAACAAATTTGGAAACATTTCTCAGTCCCAGATTCATGTCTTATCATCATTTTTGCAACGATTGACCTACATTGAGATGATATATGAAGAAAGTGGCGTTAGGTTACAACATTCTTTCCGATACTTCTGTTGACGCAATGGTTTAAGTCGAAGAATACACTCGCAAGGGTGGATTCTTAATTTACGAATTACGAATCCACATTTTTTCGTGTATTCTCCTCAATCCTCTCAACAAAAGACAGTACATATGTATGGTTCTTGGTTTTAGTGCCAATTTGACATTCGCCAGCTGTGTAATGAATGTGTACTCACCAATGCCACATGCGGCCACCTTCTTTGAAGGATTACACCCAAAGCGCGTCGATCTGACCATGCGCTTGTGACCCTCCCTGATTGGATAATGTGTCCTCATGGAAGAGGTCATGGTATGTGTGGCGCCCTCATCGTCAGACTGTGCGATGACTGTCTTGACTGTGCACACGGGCTTTTGTGGAACAACAAATCATATCCCAATGATTATTATTACCCAACACACATTTACTGCCATTTCATGACATGCATCATTTGAGTTGAAGATTTTGTGAGTAATACGTCATTCTGCGAAGTTGGGTTTTGAGTCCTCCATGTGGGTCATGGTCCACTGATGTTTCCTTGGGCCAGACAATTTGTATTAATTGCTTCTCAAGCCAAAGATACGGACAGCTGTGAGGGCAAAGATGATTGTGTTTCAATCGCTTTGTTCAACGTCAGTTGTGTGCTGGAGTGCATCTCTGCAGGGAGCCGAGGTGGTCTTTGGAATGTTAACAGACATGAGGAGCAGGGTTTGAGGTGCGTATATGTCCTTGGGCAAGATACTTCTCAGTAATTGCTTCACGCAGCCAGGAGTAAAATGGGTACTTGTGTTTTAAATGTTTCGCCCTACTCCATGGTCAACGAAAGTTATGCCGAACTTGGAAATATCTGTAATCCCCAGGGATAGGTTGCCTTGTTAATGTTATTCCGGGCCCGACAAACAGGGTTTGAGGTGCGTGCGTCCTTGATCAAGGCACTTAGCAGTGTTTTGTTGGTCAATGTCCGTTGCGCTGAAATGACAACATCGAGTCTTGGCAATGGTCTTGGCAATGGGCTTGATGAGCAGGGGTAATATAGAATTTGTCCGCTCTTTACCTCATTTGAGAGTCTTCTCAAGTGCGCAAGGTGAGCTGGATGGGGGTTATTCTTGCGATTATCCGGGATGGGTAGACTAACCCGACCCGCTTGGCTTGCCATGGGTTTCTTGGTGAAATCTGTGGCGTAGTTACTGACATCGTGACGCCAGTCTGGGTTAACGTCCCCCAAAACCCTGCCAGAATAGCACCAATGCCGTGTCGATTCATGAGAAAGTAATGAGTAACAACGGTGCTCTTGTAACACTATGATACTGTCTCTATTAAAGGAGTACCGTAGTGACATTATAGTACCTTGGTTTTGTACAGTGTATCGTTACGTCTTATTTGGGCCTATTTCTCAAGATTTATGTTTCGAGATTTATGTCTCATAACACCCACGCGCGCACTGTGAAGTATACTTCCAGAGGCCGCACAGCAATTTAAACGTCAGTGGAAGACTTTTCATCTTGCTTTTGTTGGCTTATGTTGTTCCCCTTTCAAAATGTTAACATTTAAATTGACATTATTTTCGGAATTTGTGCCGGTTTTTTTCTAGGTGAGGACGTTGTATCGTCATTTTGTCGATTATTTGTGAAAAATGGTTCTGGTCCTTGTACGGAGTACATAGGCCTAAAAAAAACTCAACTGTAAAGAAATAAACAAAAAACCTATACCTTCTCCTTGTATTGACTGCAATGGCGTGCGCTGTGGCAGTCGCCGCCGACATCTTATGAATTACTCCGAGTTGTCCCAAGATGTTCTGTACAGTTCCGTCCGCAAGCATAATTTGTTCTAACCATGTGCATGACTGCATTAACACCACACGTAAAAATATTTTCAGTGTTGTTAAAACCATGTTTTTGAATATTTGATATCATTGTGATGTTGGTTTACCATCACTGTGACGTCATAAGACCCCCTCCCTCCCACAACTGAAGTGAAACCCGCGCCCACGCGCGTTGCGCATTGTGCGTATGGAACTACGCTCAATTGCCGCGCGCTCAATATGATGCAAACAATGCAAAAAGGACGCGGGCACGCGCGCATGCATTGTAGGGTGAATAGCACTGCGTGCCATGTTTCCGTATGCACAAATACGTGGTGGCTGCATATGGGCACATTATTTTTGAAACCGCGCGCGACCACAGTGTAGGCGGTCGACTGAGCAACCTTGGCCAAGTTCGCGCAAGGACTATAGTTGACCAATGGCTAACGTTTGCCCGAACTCTGTCTAGTCGACGGTGGTTGACTACGCTAGTCGACTATTTGGAACCAGCCTACTGGGGTTGGTTGCTTCGCTGGTAACCAATAGCCGCGCGCATTCATAACGCAAGCAGAGAGCCAGGATCCAGAAGTTTTGCAATGACATTTTGACCAGCGTTTGACTAGACTACAGACGTTCGCACGTTGCTATCAGTGCGCAGGCGTAAGGTACGCACAAATCAACCACTAGTCGACTAATGGTCCTTGCCCGAACTTGGCTTTTACTGTAGGGCGATACCATTGTCCAGTAAGGGTGAATATCTGCGCTATTTTTGCAGAACCATGCACTCGTCGAGAACCACTCGCCCACACAACTTCAAACTTGGCACAAACTTTGACGTGAGTGTGCATTCAACCTTTGAAAACAACACCTTTGAATGAATCGCCTGCGTTGTTTGCACGTGCAGTTCTCAAAAACTCTGCAAGCAAGCAACCAATGCCAGCGCCAAAGCAATTTGCGCTTCCCGAACATGCACATTCTTGACGGGCACTGCACTGCGCCATTTTAGAGCCTAATTTCATCCACATTTCACTCTAATACAAGGCCTCCATACACCCTTCTTTTTTTCCCTTTTTTTCAAATTCTGACGTTCACAGCCCTCAAAATGCTCTCATACACCGGAGAATAAGTAAAATCGAGATTTGGCCGGCAATACAACGGCGTGCTCTTAGCGCGAGATCACATTTAATTCAACAAAAGAACACTCCTTGTGCGGACATGTCAATAAATAATCTGTTTTATTGAATTGAAGTGACGTTTTTGATTAGCTGTGATGTTTTGAAGAGGCTTCTTAAAACCATGAAAATTGTCAAACAATTTTAAGTTTATACATCCAAAACAATAGCGTGCCTTCACTGGAGACAGTATGTACAATGTTGGCCTACAATATGAAGGGGAAAAGTAAACTGCAACCATATATTTTGGATGTGCGCCCTCTTTAGGCCACTTGTGGCCTGTCATGGGTGTAAAATATCATTATCAACATCACACTCGTTGTGGGATCAATAACTCATGAAATATCTGTTGTATGAAATTCTAATCTTGTCTGCGGATTGCTTGTGATGTGTCAAAGATGTCTTATAAATCTCAAGAAGTATTAATTGCGATGCACAAGGATAAATATATCCTAAACAATATCGTCCCCAGCGCGAAAACATACTTAATTCAACAAAAACAATATCATTGTGGGGCCAATAACTCAAGAAATATCTGTAATGAAATTCCAATCTTGTCTGCTGATTGATTGTGATGTTTCAAAGACTTCTTATAGATATCAAGAAGTATTGTGATGCACAAAGATAAATATACCCCCAATAATAATTCAACTCGAAAACACTGATACTTCTACAACAGCACACTCGTTGTGGGGCCAATAACTCAAGAAACATCTGTTGTATCGAATTGAAATAGCGTTTGTTACTTAATTGTGAGAATTTGAAAAGAGGCTTCCGAATTAATATCACGAAGAATGGTCAAGCAGTTAAATCAAATACATGCCACAATAGCGTGTCTTCAGCGTGACAAGTACTACGTGCAATCTGAAAATCAAACCATAGTTTTGGATTTGCGCCCTCTACAGGCCACTTGTGGCCAGCAACGCATTTTTACACATTCGTTGTGGGGCCAATTATACTCAAGAAATATTTGTTGTTTATTAACAAAGTCAACAAGCTATTAAAGGGAATGCACAACATTTGCTTTTGCTGCAAACTTCCCTTCAGGATTCCCTAAAATGTTATTTATATTGGCCGAGGTCTTTTTTTCAGTTTATAATAGTTGGATATTTAAATCTGAGTGAGGGCGCCCTATAATCTTACCGTAGTTAGGCATTCATTGAAACTTTCAGATGATACAAAACAATAATTTTGTCGCTTTTTTTTTTATTATAAGATGGAATTTTTTTTAAAGCTTTTTATCTTTTCTTTTTTGGCTGCGTGGGGCTGGTATACCTAGAAGTTTTTTCATTAACTTCATATAAACTATTTTTAAAAGCTGAGAAAGGAAGTTAGAAAAAGTTATTTTGTAAATGTTGGATGAAAAATTACAACCTGAAAATTAGTTTGAATAATTATTTTTGGATCCACCCAAGTCGAAAATTTGTCCACCCCCCTGCCCAACCACCAAGGCACAGATGAAAATATAATTATGCTTATTTGTAAAATTAAAAGTAAAGTAAAATTCTGGAATTGAAAAAGTCGCAATTTACACGTTATCAATTCAGAAATAATAGAAGAAAGCCAATTTATCAGCTGCCGGGTATAAGAGACCACAAACGTTACCCCCCTCCCGTTACAAGCTAGCTCCGCCCACGCGGGTTTCATATCGATCGTGAACGTTCTCGAATCCAATTCCAGAAGTAACTGATTAACAAGACTGGTACAGAAATACTCTGGCCAGCAAACGCATAGCACCACCTACGTGTACATTGTGCATGTGTTTGTTGTGAATATAAAAATATCGCGATGAATCAGCTTTTGAGTTGACTTTGTTTTGTTTTTAAGGTCACCAGGAAGTGTCTAACCTTTGACCTTGAAAAAGTGTAGCTGGTATCTTGAATTCTGCCCATTGCGTAAAAGTAATGGGAAGCGTCTTTGGGTACCATTGAAATTCAGCCATGTTGGACAAATACGGATAACTCGAGTAATATCCATACGCGTTAACGAAATATTACCTTTTAATGGTACTTTCATGTTGAATGTAACTTAAATGTCGGAAAATGCAGTTTCTGTAAGAAATTTAGCCAAAACACGAACGTTTTTGTTTGTGTGAAGCTGAATTTAGGGGTTTCGCACTTCATTTTTGTTAGTGTAGTTGGAAACTATTGCGGAGTAAAAAGGTTTAATGCCAGAAGTCTGCGATGGGACAGTGGCGAAAACTTTGATAAATTTTGACGAAATTTGCCGATTTTTTGACTGATAACTTCAACGAGAATGCCAGTTCTGCACGTAGGTGCTGATGCAGGATATCACTGAAAGTCGCCAGTGTCGCTGAAACGATTGTCACTACCAAATTCATTAATTTTCGGAGTGTTATTGCGCACGGTAAGTAAACGCCATTCATTTGTGCAATTATATTTATTTGGATTCAAATTTTGGAACATTGTTTATCACCTCGTCCCTTCGTGACAATGTAATGTATGAGGAACGATAATACGCTGTGTTTTTTCCTGGGAAAAAATATAAAAATTTATATTTACTACTAATACTAGGGCTTACTAGAAAATGCTTTACTCCCTTGAAAGACATGAAAGACTAAAATAAATTGGTTGCTAGTTCAATTTCTACTGTTCTAGTCATGTCAAACAAAAATGTTAATTATAAAGTGGATATTTAGCCAGATAATATTATGCTTCTTACGAACGTTAGATTGTACAGCACCCCCTTTGACATGTTTACGATTAGGCCTTCATTATAAAATGTATTAGGCCTACATTACCACGTGAAGTACATGTACTCCTATCCTGACTGCGTCTGGCATCAGGTCCGGGACCTCCCCACGATCTAGCGACGTCGCTGGATTGAACGTACGCCGCTAGATCGAGCGACGATGACGTCAATTCACGTGACTAACGAGGACAATGACGTCATTCTGTAGTTATGTTTTTTATAGCTCCGTGAACGTCCTTGCGCGAAGTCGGCGAGTTCGGCTGACGAAAAAAAGGTTCTCCGAAATAAATGGTGAATTTGCGACACTTACGGTATGTTTGTAAATGTTGATTTGCAATGTCTTTTTCGATATATCGAATGAAAAGTTATGTGTAACTTTAGAAATTTCCAATATAGCCCTCCGAATTTGTGTGTAACTGTTTTGTCAAAATTGCAACGGGAATGGCCGCCGCGGCAGCAAATGTTAGACTGGTTCCTAGTCCTCCAAGTATCTGTTGCACACTGCAAAAGTCAATTTGCGAAAGAAATATGTTTGTCTAAGCTTTTTAAAGTATGTAAAAGATTCTGATAACTGTCTTTATCATGATTTTCTTGTGCAAATTGCATGGTTTTGTGTGAGTTTTCCCAGAATAGCTGTCTAGAGTGGGTTTAGACTAGCTGCCAGTCCCTCTCTGTCTCATTCCATTTTTGCTCTACACGTAGTCTCCTCCTTTTTGCCAGTTGTTCTGGTACATGTGCTGGAGTATTTGTTTCTAAATCTGTTTAAAGCAGTATCCAGCCTTCTTCTTATGATAATCATCATTGTTTTATTTGACTCAACAAAAGCAATGCACTAAAAACAAATATCAAAACTAAAAAGGATGCACACTGGAATGTTTTTTTCACTATTTTTTTAAATTGTGCCTTGGTTCAATAATTAGGTAAATAAATTATTGAATAACCTAAATAAGTAACAGAGACACCAGATTTCCCACCCCACCCCCACCAAAAAAAAGGGGGGTAAAAGGAATATTAAAATAACATACCCCTCCCTACCCCTCTTTGCCAGTACATGTACATTTTTTATTTATGTTTATTTTTTTGTTTTTTGGTAAAGGTGTGACGTGATCGCCTGAAGAGGATCCTTGTTGCAGTTCCACCTCAACGCAGCAGAGTCTGCCACGCCCACAACTTCTGAAAATCTTCTTTTCGACAGTCTTCTGAACATTTTACATAACTGTTTATTTCACGGACATCATAGTGAGGAGGTGACAACAGTTTCATCTTGACTGTCTTCGGACCAGACTGCGACAACCAGAAGACGGTCTTTGTACATGGACGAACATATACAGATGTATTATTAGTTGATTGTTGAGCACGGAACCATTGTGCTTGCAGGTTACGATGAGCACACAGCGGAGAAAAACCAGCTTTCCCTTTTACCTTGGGCATTGTTACATCAGTGTAATTACGATTTGCCCTCTGAAATAAAAAAAAAAAACAAGAAATAAAAAAATAACAATTTTCTTGCATTAAAAATGGGGTAGGGAGGGGAATATAGCTGCGAGGGGAGGGGTATTTTAATATTGTTGGGGTTTTTGTTAAGTTTTTTTCTTCCCTTTTTGTGGGGGGGGGGTAATCTCGTGCCTCTGTTTGTAACTTATTTATTATTTTCACTAATCTATTGACTTAATTATTGAACCATGGTACAATAAAAAAAAATGGCAAAAACAAAACAAATCCAATCCAGTGTGCCATCCTTTTTTATTCTGATTTTGATATATATTTTTAGTGCATTGCTTTTGTTGAGTCAAATAAAAAAATGATGATTATCATAAGAAGAAGGCTGGATACTGCTTTAAACAGATTTAGAAACAAATACTCCAGCACATGTACCAGAACAACTGGCAAAAAGGAGGAGACTACGTGTAGAGCAAAAATGGAATGAGACAAAGAGGGACTGGCAGCTAGTCTAAACCCACTCTAGACAGCTATTCTGGGAAAATTCACACAAAACCATGCAATTTGCACAAGAAAATCATGATAAAGACAGTTATCAGAACCTTTTACATACTTTAAAAAGCTTAGAAAAAGCTATTTCTTTCGCAAATTGATTTTTGCAGTGTGCAACAGATACTTGGAGGACTAGGAACCAGTCTAACATTTGCTGCCGTGGCGGCCATTTCCGATCCCGGCCGTTCACTGGAGGTAGGAGCTATAAAAAAAACAACCAAACAATGACGTAATTGACGTCATCATCGCTCGTTCGAGCGACCGTAGCACAATCTAGCGACGTCGCTAGATTGAGCGCAGGTCCCGGACCTGGGCATGTCTGGCCATACAGTACTATCGCAAGCTCTGTAGTACGGCCAGACGCCCGGTGCTTCCACAGAGACTGAATTTTTTTGGCCTCCGATGTAGCGATTTTGCTACATCTTTCGATCGCGATTATCTTTTCATCCAGGACACAAATTTCCAAAGTTAAGGTTTGTAGTCGTAGAGCAACTCATACCTTTTCGAAAAAACGTTCTTTGGTCTCAATATTTTGATCCATCTGGCCACAAGACGAATTTCAGTCATCAGATTCCACAAATATCGTCCCCCATGCGATCCCCCATGCGATTTCAAAATGGCGGCCGCGCTGTAATGTATGCAATATGCAGGCCCTGCGCACGCGCAAACTCATGAATATGCATAAACAGTCTGTGACGTATGACCTTGTGTTTTTGGACGTACGGCCCCGCCGCACGCACATCCAAAAACACGAGGTCATACGTCACAGACTGTTTATGCATATTCATGAGTTTGCGCGGGCGCGCCTGCATATTGCATACATTTTTTTCTTATTTCCCAGTTGCATGCCTGGCTTTGGAGGATTTTGTTCAATTTGTTTTAATGGGAAATTTATGAATTCTGAAATTGCAATACAATGTAGGTCTGATTCTGGTCTCCTGAATGCGAAATCACAACCGCAATGTACGAAATGTAGGCGTAGAAACGAGAGGAACATTTGTCACTGTAAAAATGTCCTTGTCCTCAAAACGATCAAGTGCTACGCGTGTTCACTGCCATGCTGGTCCAAGTGACCGGTTCATGGTCAAATATCCACTGCCATTAAAAAATGATTACAAATATTTTTGCAGTGTTTAACCCTAACCGGCCTGAATCCTTCAAAATCCTTTTTGCAAATTGGAGGAATTTGCAGGATTGAGGTTCCATGGCAAAAGTGCGTTGCTGATTTCGGAGTATGCAATGTGTCAAGGTCTTGGGCCGGACCTTTTGTTGTTTATGCTCAGCCGTGCACACATTTAGTCCTTGATTATACTCGACATCCTCCGCACTGCTCCAGGATGTCACTGCCTCTGCCTCAGTCTATTGACAGACATTGCCGGAGGATTTTGCAGGATTGAGGCCATAAGCTATTTTTCCATGGGGCCAATTGGAGGATTTTGCAGGATTGAGGCTACATCCTAGCAAAAAGGCCTAGGGAGTTAGGGTTAATATTGGTCACTGTGAGTGTTCTGTACAAACAGAGAAACATTTAAAAGTTTGGCTTACACAATCTTGTGTTTTGGATAACGACATTTGACGTAGTGCGCAGTGGGTATTGTTGACGGAAGCCGTAACACATTACGAAATTACAACGTAACATTGAAAACCTTTATGAGATTTTTAATTTCTACATCGATTAACCCTAACTCCTGGGGCTCTTTTACTACAAAGTATCCTGAATCCGCCAAAATCCACCAATTTTGTCACGCAAAAAAATGCTGGTATCCTGAGTCCATCAGAATCCCCCAGTGTAGATACTGGAGGTACCCTGAATCTGCCAAAGTCCACCAGCAAAAGTCTTGATGGATTTTGGCGGATTCAGGATACCATGGTGGCATAAACAAAAATACAGCATGTTTTTCCATAGAGTCTTCAAAATCCATCACCTAAATTTCTGGTGGATTTTGACGGATTCAGGATACCATGCTCGCATGAAAATTGTGATGTGTTTTGTTGCATAGGATCCATCAAAACACACCAAATGCATGGTTCAACTGCTGGTGGATATGATGTGGGTTGTTTTTCCTTTCAACTTGGGCTTTGGGTAGTTTTTCCTTGCAACTTGGGCTTTGGGTAATTATGTATACCATGATGTTTGCATGAAGGGCTATTTCAATGAGCCATTGTCCGACCCCAGCATCGCTTTGTCTGGATGGGTTATGTACATATTTTGTAATCCATTGTTTATATGCTGAGGCCTAATAAGCCGCAGTCACAAGCTCCCAACCGCCCAGTACATAACATTTTTGTACAGCATGTGACAGACCTGGCAGGGCTACAAGCAGTATTTAGTTGACCACAAACAGAGCCATGAGTTATTCTGTTGAGATCCTGAATCCCCCAAAGTCCACCATCAGCTCAATATGGAGGTATCCTGAATCCATCAAAATCCTGCATTTCCGCTAGGCTTACAATTTCCTGAATCCATCAAAATCCCCCAGTTTGTGCAATATGGAGGTATCCTGAATCCGTCAAAATCCCCCGAAACAGGGGGGTGGATTTTGATGGATTCAGGTATGTTAGGGTTAAAGTGCTTCAGTAGCTCATTATGATAGATTTTGGTGCCAAAGGTGCAGCTCTAGATAGAATGTCATTATTGAACGTTAGATTTAGTTTTTTTCTGCAAAGAATGTAGTGTCCAGACGCCACTTCTTTAGTTGTGTACAAAGTCAATGGAGAGTTGAGTGTATTTTCTAAAAAAAATTGGAAATGTTTCTCAGTCCCAGATTCATGTCTTTTCACCATTTTGCAGTGACTGCCCTTCATTGAGATGATATACGATGAAAAAAGTGGCTTCAGGATGCAACATTCTTTTCCATTTTTTTTGTCTAATTCATGGCTCCATTCTGTCAGATTTTTTTTAAAGGGAAGTAAAGTCCGAGAACAATTTCGTTGACAAGTGACACACATGTACGTAAAAAACATAATGTTAAAAAAAAAGAGCAACAAAATTCGCATTAAACACTCTAAGAATAGTCTTGACAATTTCTTAACTTAACGAGAAAAAACATTTGACATGTTTACATCAATTTGAAGGAGGCCCTCTTGTGACAGTGAAGGCAAGTGGAATCATACTAATTGTGACTAACAATGACTTAACAGGTCGTACTAATTAGTGTCAACATGTGTCAACCAAAAGGACAACAAAACCTCAACAAGTTTCTTGTCCACTTAATACAGCATCAACAAAGTTTTCTATTCCAACTTTAACTATGTACATCTGTATTGTGTGTAGAACCCCCTCAATCGTGTAGTTTGCGCTGGGATTATTTTGACATTGATCGGACCCAGGCGCGGGATTGTTTTCACAAACCTCGATGCCAGACGGGTTCAGGCAGTCATCTGCGGGTAGCACACCCTGATATTTCCAGCCTTGCTCGCTGCGAGCAGGTTGCAGACATATTTCCAGCCTCGCTCATTGCATGTTAATCTGTCATCCTTTCCGAATACCGATTCTGTTTATACCCCAGGCCCCACATACAAAAACAAATGTAAAGCACAGCAAGGCACCAGACTATTCCTAATTTGCATACGAATCCAAACATTTTGGAAATGCACACAATCCAATACCAGAGTGAGAGAGCAGGCATCGGTGGGAGCGTACCGGTACTGCTTGACAACATGAAAACGAGGTGGACAGTCAGTACGTATGTAGACTGTCAAAAGCTGTGTCCGCATTAGACTTTGTGTGAAACGTACATGTACGGAGACTATTGTCCATTTGACCAGATTAAGTCAAGTGCGGACAGCCAGTAAACTTCCCGAATTTCTAAGCTTTAATTTTGTTTGTTCACAAATGAACCCGCCCTGCAATATACAAATTATTGTTAGGCAGCAATAATTCAAATTTGCAAAGAAATAATTCAGTAACCAAACGTCTTGTGTAGTGATTGCTTGTTTGATGTCTCATTCAAAAATGATTAACTTATTGCTACAAAAATAGCAAGTGCACAAATATTAAAGCTGTTTTTGGAGGTGAAACTCAAAATACATTGTGCCCATAGCTCTAGGAATTATCTCCTAACTCCGACCTAGCAAATCTATAAAAGCTATACAAATATATAATTTAATTCTGCTTTAAAAAAATTTTTTAAAGAAAATCTTGATTATCAATTTGCCCCACAGTTTAGTGAGGCCAAATTTTTTATGGGAAAAATGTGAAAAAAAAAATACTGAAAACCATCATTTTCTACCTTTTACCGTTGACTACACGCAGACGCCTCCATATGATCGTACACAAAATAATTGGATAAAAAAAGTTCCCTCCCTACCTACCTACCTACCTACCTTTTTTTCGAATGCCATGTAAATCAAAAGCAGAACTAATTTTTCTGCCATATCATAATACCAAAATAACCACATTGTCAATTTACCTGTGACTGTCTAAGAATATTTTTAACAAGAGTTTCTTGGATGAGCCAGACATCCTGAAGTCCTGCATATATTGGTTTAATCTTAACCTTCCCAAATCATCCAAAATACTCTTTGCAAAATGGAGGATTACATTGTAATTTTGCAGGATTGAGGCCATACATAGCAAAAATGTGTGGCTGATTTCGGTGGATGCACTGTGTCAAGGTGTAGGCCGGACTACATGTATGTGGTGTTTATGCTCGGTTACATTTAGGCCTAGATTATACTCGAAATCCACCACACTGCTCCAGGATGTCACTGACCCTGCCTCAACATGTTGACAGTGGTTGCCGGAGGATTTTGCTGGATTGAGGCAGTGGTCACTCCTCCAAGAACCACGTTCAAGAAATACATGTAACAGACAATTTTGGAGGAGTGAAGCTGTATTGCAATTTTACATGGAGGCAGTTTGAGGATTTAACCCTACCCCCAGGCCCTTTTTGCTAGGAACCATTCTCATTCCTCAATCCTCCAAAATCCTCCAAAATGTGCACTTATGTTCAAATGAAGGATCTGAGCGCCTCAATCCTTCAAAATCTCCAGTCTTGCTTTTCAAAGTGCATTCATCCTCAATCCTCCAAAATCCTCATCCTCAAACACCATTCGTCCTCAATCCTCCAAAATCCTCATGTGCTAAAACACCATTCATCCTCATCCTCCAAAATGTGCTAAAACACCATTCATCCTCAATCCTCCAAAATCCTCAAAACCGCCAGGAGGATTTTGGAGGATTGAGGAGGGTTAGGGTACTATAAGGTACCGGTAACTTTATCTAGTGTGGCGAATTTGAGGTACACGTACCGTCAGCAATGTGTTTCTGCCACCACGTGCTGGAAAATTGCACCCTAAAATTTCCCCTGGTGCAGTGCCTATATTTTGGCACTTGGAAAAACCTTTAAAAAGCGCAATTTTGATTTTCAAAACCTGTTATAAACCTACATGTACATAGGCCCTATTGATGGAGAGGTGCACTGTGAGACCTGTTACAATCGGACATTGAAATCATATTTTGTCATGAAATTCTGTCAAAACAAATAAGTTGTGGCTGAACATCTGTACCATCACAAGATCTATGCATGAATGTAGCGTCTAACCTTCAAGCTTAATTATCATTGTTCAAGGAACCCAAGTACGTGCCTGTTTCCATCCTCTATCTAGTAACAGCCTCATCATCTGTTCCTCTGTAACAGCTCCATGGTAATACACACACGACCCGTACTATCTTTACCTTTGACATTTACTTAAAATAATCCAGCACAGACGTCAGTCCCTACTCACTTGTATTATTTATAACCTACAATTTCATGAGCTGTCGGGGCGAGCTCTAAGTTTCTAAATAAGGAACATTAGATTAACGTCCTAGGGGGCTCGACGGGGGATCTGACTTGATAGAACGTCTGTTCCTCTTTCCCCCGGCCCCAAATGACTTGTAATTGATGAAAAAAAATCAATATTTGAGATGGAATAAAAAGTACACTTTATGAATAGTGGACAATTTCAGCTGCCACTGATACATTTGCATGTGTGTGCATTATAACCTGACACACCATGAACATGTGTGACCAATTTTGTGTACAATTTCAAAATCTCAGACTTGTTTTGTATTGTTGGTTTCAAATATTTTGGCTTTTTTTGCAGCAGGTTTTACTTTTAATTGTAATTTCTCATTGCTTATGATTTTTTTTTTACTTTAGATTGTTGGGAAAAAATTTGCACTACCATACATGTACATGTATGTAAGTACCGGGTACTTACATGTATACATCAATATGTATTATGCCACATGTTTATTGCACATGTTTATTGCACATGTATGCAAGTGTCTGTACTGGTTGGTGTTCATTCAAATATGCACGTGTTATGTACATGTCCTGTACACACTTTGTGCTCGTACTTGTTCAGTACATGTACCGTAGGCACAATTTACAATGTATACGTGTAGGCCTACATGTACATGTACAATTGTACATCACACAGGTTTGCAAATGTATTGCATGTGTACAATGCATGCTGTATTCAAGTACATAGAGAACATGTACATGTACATGTACATGTACATGTGTACAAGTACATGTAGGTCATGTGTATTGTTGATCATATGATCCTATTCTTCCCAGGCTGGAGTCACAGTTGGCTGTGCATTGTCAATGGGGCATGTTGATCTAGCTTACCAACCCATCTCGTTGTTTGGTTTTCCCCCAAACCATGCAAACCAGCCCTGGTGTGTTTGTGTGCCTACTTGGGTCGTGCTTGCAAAACACTGTCCTCTGCATCTATGGGGGAGTTCTCTTTAACTCATTAGCACCTGTAATACATTGTATTACAATGTACCGTACTTTGTATAGTTTATTCATTGAATAATCCATTGAACCATTATGTGGTCTCAGGTGGTATTGGGTCTAATGTAGAAAACCCTGAGCAATCAATTACATAAATTTGAGAAACATATGGCCATTCAGGAAATTCACATTCTTAGAAAATTAGAAATCTTAGAAATTTGTCATTATAAAAAATTATTAAATTGTAATGTTGAAGCAACAAAAGTGCTGAAAATCTAAAGACCGGTGCTCAACAACTGACCTGATGAAGTATCAGCATTTGTGAATGCTGTAGGTCTATATTCCGAGAAAACAATTATTCTAGGATCTCGATTTCAATGTTTTGAATTGGGCCTGAATTCAGCGTCTCAGACACGTTCACACTGGGCCGATTGCAGCTGTGCGATGTCACGCACCGAACCGACAAATTATAGCAACTGGGCGTGCATCATGTCAATGCTTACGCGTGCTTTGCCGAAAATACAAACTACTAACGTAAAATTCCAGCGATGCGTCTTTAGACAGAGTTGTTTGGGACATTGCTAAAGTGACACAGGATCAACTCTAACCTTCCTCGATCCTCCAAAATCCTCCTGGTGGTTTTGGAGGATTTTGGAGGATTGAGGCTGAATGGTAAAATGCCGGTTGATTTTGGAGCATTGTGTCGAGTTTGTAGGCTGTGTTCTGTATTGTCTATGGTGGACGCATTAATTAAAAAATGCATTATGCTTGATATCACCCGCATTGCTTCTGAACATCATCGGCACCGCCTTAACGTATCAACAATGATCGTTGGAGAACTTTGCAGGATTGAGGCAGGGGTCGCCCCCACTGAACAAATGCAAGATATAGCAGAGGATTTTGGAGGATTGAGGCTGCGTGCTCTTTTTAAATGGAGGCAGTTAGAGGATTTTGCAAGATTGAGGTTGTGTCCTAACAAAAATGCCTAGGAGTTTCGGGTAAAAAAAAAAAAAAAATTCTGTCAACCAAAAACGTGACTTTTCACAAAATTGAATGCACAATAACATGTACTCAGAAACACAATTGTGGACTTTGCTTTATTTTATCACAGCAGCACTCATTTGGTGATTGTAGTCCTTTACATTTGCAACCATCATTATTAAGTATGAACGCCCCCCCCCCCCCCAATATCAAGCTTAGTGGACTGGTCTACGCAGCATAGAATGATAGATAACGCTAGTAACGGATCATTTATGACTCAGCCAAGTGTGATTCAAGGAATTGATAATGCACAGTTTGCACACGCACTTGAGACTGAACTGATGGACCAAAGAATACCAAAAAAACAGAAAAGGAAAAAAATGTCAAACTAAATCTGGACGAATAAAGGGCATAAAAATCCTGTACGTAGGCTGAGAGCTCTTGAATTATTGAAAACAGTCTCTTGACTGATTTTGACTGAAAGGACAACTTTGCACAGAATACTATCTACAGTACGGTATTATGAGGATTAGGTAAACAAAATCCACAACATTTGGGGTTTTTTTTCAGCATGAAAATACCTGTGTACGTAGTAAGCGTCAAGTCAATTTCAGTTAATTAATGGACTTGTTCTCAAGTCTACTTTTTACCCAGATGCGCCAATAGACCTTTATCATGCTGCCACCATTTCAGTCATGTTTTCCCTGTATCCAATAACACTCTGAATGATAATGTTTTTGTGCAAAAAGGAACCAGACTATTTTTTCTTCCAGCCTCGCTGTTTTACGTTGATTTGAATGGGAAAAAAATCAAGATGGCGGCAACATGATAATGGTCTATTCTGTGCTTGGTACAGGTACATGTATGTA
This sequence comes from Patiria pectinifera, assembly GCA_029964075.1. NCBI lineage: Eukaryota > Metazoa > Echinodermata > Asteroidea > Valvatida > Asterinidae > Patiria > Patiria pectinifera. Next base: position 36,050,846 of record CM057150.1, read on the forward strand.
GTACAATGTAATCAGTCAATACTACCAGTACCAGTGTGTAGACTTGACTTCAAGTCTGCTGTTTGTAAAAAAAAAAAAAAAACACAAACAGCAGTGTTCAAGTTAACAATCCCATGATAAATTGCAGCGGTGTGGTGTTAGATGCCTCACCACAGACGTGAATGTTGACTCGTTCACAGTGTCTTGATCTCACACAAGATATCACATGATGATATACAACGTCTACTTCAACTCCTTACATGTAATGATAACAAACGGGGCATTACCATTGAACGCCTTTTGATCTTTGCCCGTTGAGATTACATTGTGGCAGTGATTCTCAGTGAACATTGGAACGGCTGCTGTCATTGAAATTTGCTAGGCAGTGCAGAACATCAGAATTTATTGTCTGCGCAATAACTGAGTCTCAGTAACGCCCTATTTGCATGTTGTTACCACTTTGGATGAAAACATACAGGGTGAGTAAAAAACAAAACGAAACCCAAATGTATGGACCCTAGTGCAGTTCGGCATGTAGCACTTTCAAAAGCTAGGATATGAAAGCCCAATTCCTAGGCTTTCTTTTAGTACATGTATACAAGAATCATTCAAATCACTCATGAATGTACAGTTACGTAATTTTAAACACAACTACCGGTACGACTGTTTTAAACTTCTGTCCACGGATCATAATAAAGGTAAGTGTTCTTTCAGCAAAACGAAAACAAATCACATAGGGATGTGTGTAAATTGTTTTCGTTTTGCTGAAAGAAGGCACACCTTTTTTTGTGATCCATGGACAGAACTTTAAAATGGTGGTTGTGTTTAAAATTCCGTAAAGTTTTTGAAAAGTGCATTGAGTAATTTGTATGATTCTTGTACTAAAACAAAGCTAATGAATTAAGCTTTCATGTCTTAGATTTTGAAAGTGCTACATGCAGAACTTCACTAAAACAATAGTCTCGAAGTTTGGGTTTCATTTTTGTTTACTTACCCGGTATAGAAAATATACGTATTTTACTCCTTTTGAGGGAGTTTGCTTGCGAGTTTGGTTTACTCGCAAGCACTTGACTGCTGGTAAGTTGAGAACTCAAGTTGAAAATTCATTACTTGCTCATGTGTAAATTGTTGATGCCCAAAGATTATTAGCCATCCTACTCAACAGAGCTGTCACAAACCGTCAAGAAATCTATCCATGGATTTGCTGGTCACCAACTGCCAGAACCTCTAGTGATTAAACCACATAACTGTCAAAACCTGTTGAAGGGGTTTGATAGATAGGGTGACCTTGAATACTGCTACAACTTGCATACATGTAGCAGCCATCTTAGCTGGGATATACATTTGTATATAGTTCACCTTTTGTGCCTTCATTGTTACTGAGCTAAATCCATCATTGACAGGCACTCACCAGCACTGACCCACCACATCTATCAATGTCAGTCAAGGCATGGTACCCTCAGTTAACAAAACTACCACAGCCTGTCAATTGTACCAATATGAGGCCAGTTTACAGAACCGTTAAAACCTGTCACCTGATAGATTTTGACGGATAGGGTACTGGTATCTCTCTTGTGATGTGGTTGATGGAGGATGGTTCCTAACCAAAAGGGCCTAGTCGGTTAGGGTTAAAGTACTTGCAGTGAAGAGCCATTCTGGTTAATAGAATAGCTGTTTGTGCACTCTGGGACCATTTACATACATGTACTTCCCTTGCTTTGTCTTGTTCTTCTTGAAACCATCCTCCAAAATCCACCACAGTGTAGACACCCAATGGCACGGTCTTTAACTTCTCAACTACCAGTAGTATGACTGTGCTGTTCTTTCCAAATTCCTACGATATCCATCAAAACCTCCTCGTAGACTTTTGAACGATTTTGGAGGGTTTGTGTTAGTGAAAATAAAGATTAAAATAAACCCTTCCCAAATCCTCCAAAATCATCTTTGCTAAGTGGAGGATTTTGCAGGATTGAGGCTGCATGATTGAGGCAAAGGCAAAAATGTACATGTATGGCTGATTTTGCATTTTAAATTTAGGCCTAGATGTATATTTTACTTGAAATCCTCCGCACTGCTCCAGGATGTCACTGGCTCTGCCTCAACATATTGACAGTGATTGCCAGAGGATTTTGCAGGATTTAGGCAGTGGTCACCCCTCTAAGGACGTGGAGGATTTTGGGAGATTGAGGTTTTCTGCAATTTCACTTGGAGGCAGTCAGTGGATTTTGCCGGATTGAGGTTGCATCCTAGCAAAAATGTCTAGGGTGTGAGAATCAACCAATTGAAATTGAAGCTGCTTTTCTGCACAGTAGACCTTTAAGATCTGTGCATCGTGCCAAGCTTTTAAAAAGTCTCGAAATTTACAACCCTAGTTGTGAGACGCACCTGTTGTCAATGGCGACCATAAAATCCAGAAATGACGACATTCATGTAAGGCTTGATGCATGGCGTGATCTAGTGTTGCTGGGATCACAAAGGAGCAGCACGAGAAGAGCAATTTTCTGGAAACTCTTCTGTCTACATCATAAAACCCTCCGCCAGCACTTTCTAAGATACGGTGTACACACTTCTCTGACAACTATTTTATGTTTCTATAAAATGTTCTACGTCTGTTTTTGTTAAATTAGGGGGCCCCCCTCCCAAAAAAAACAGTCAGTGTCTGGTCAGCATGTGCGTGGATTTGATCACGCGTCAATGTTTTTTTTTTCCCAAATTTTCTGCGGTAGCTACCGATACAACAGCTATTTATTTCCGCACCGCCGCAAAGTTTGTGGGCAGCTCGACTCCAAATGCTGGAGAACACCAAGGCAAATGATGGAGGACACCAAGATATATATATATGACTTAACGAGAACACCAAAAAAGCAAAACAGTAGGCCCTACCCACTGGTCATGTCTGTACAATTCAAGCTTGGAAAACAAAATGCTTTGCTGCATCAATTCCGGGAAGTTTGGTCTGACCAGAGACTGACTATTGTTATTTATTGGCCTCAGGCTTGATTTGTTTTTGTTGTTGTTTATTGGCACTTTGGCAATATTACCTGTATGTACCGGTAAGTGCCCTTTGTGCCAGTCACTGCAGAGAGGTACCGGTGTTTCTGATGATTCTCAAATAGCTTTCAACCTGTGCTAAGGACAATTTCATACACTAGTTAACTTTGCCTGTACGCATAAGGTTATTGCCATTTCATTGCTTAAATTTCATCTCAAACCGTTCATGAAATAGTCACAGGGTCACTCTTATTCTTGTTGCCCAGCTTTCACACATCCCTATTATCACACCCTCCGGGAATCTCAACAACCGTTTGCAGCGTGAACATGCGCAATAACAAACCTTTCATGCACATCATCTGCACAATCCCAGCTAAAGCCCGGTTAATCCCTTTTGGTGCAGTTCATACACAAAACGGCGGTTGAGTCCTGCATGTTTTTTTTTCTTTTCCCCTGTCACTTGATAGTCTGGTCCCGGCCCCTGGGGAAATCTCACTTTTGGATTGCACTGTGTAGTTTGGCATTTGACACCATGTGCGGAGTGCGTTTAAGCAGACACCAGACCAGAATGCATTGTGATTCTCAAATTTGTTTAATTGGTGTCATATCAAATCTCAAAAACAATAATTTAAAAAAAGGCAGTTTCTTTACAAATTTTTTTTTGGGAGCGGTATGTTTTATTGTCTTTTCAGTTTTTGGTTGGTTCAGCTGTGTCTAAATGAGATCAGTCAGTCAGTAAATTAAATATTGTACAAATCGTAAAGTTTTTAAGCTACATTTTGTAGGAATTGCTTTGCGCAATAATATTTAAAATAAATAGTGTAAGAAAAAGTTAAACAGATTTAACACTAGAACCTTGGTACAAAAAATATCTGATTTCAGTTTTTATATTACTTTCAAAATGTACTTTCTAAAATTTTATTTGTGGTCTGCAAGACAGCACATTTAAAGATATAGTTCATCATTTGTAACTTGTGCATTTTGTTCGTTTGAAGCAACAAAAGTGTTCAAAATCTAATGAAGGATACTGAACAACTACGGTAACCTGATGAAGTTTCAGCTCAGCTTCAGCTGTATATTCCGAGAACAACAGCATTCTAGGATCTCAATTTCAAATCAAAAGTTGCTAAATCATGTTTTGAACTGGGCCTGAATTCAGCGTCCGAGATGCATTCTCACTGAGCCGATTGCAGCTACGCGATGTCGCGCACCGATCCGACGGATTATAGCAACCGCGTGCGCGTGTGCGTCTTGCCAATGCTTGCGCGCGCTCTGCCAAATAACAAAACGAACTACTAATTTAAATTTTCCTACGGTGCGTTGGAAAGGCCTTCTTTCGTTGATTACTTCAAAATGACAGCTTGCCAGAAAGAATAATTTCACAGGGAGTTCAGTCCCCTTACTGTCTTTCAACAAAGTATGTTTTTCAACAATAATTACGCCAGTTACTTTTCGGGTGGCTGCAAATGATGGACTATAGATTTAACCCTAAATCCTCAATCCTCCAAAGTCCTTGTGGTGGTTTGGGGGGGGGGGGGGTTGAGGCTGAATGCAACATACAAATGTGGGTGATTGTTGAGGATTGTGGAGAATTGAGGGCACACGGACTGTGATGGACAGTCTACACCGTTTTTTTTTTTTTTTGGAGGATGAAGGTACCGGTTGATTTTGGAGGATTGAGGATGAACAGTGTTGGAAGAAGAGGAGGATTTTGGAGGATTGACGTTGAATGCATTTTGAGATTCAGGGCTGTTGGAGGATTTTGATGGATTGGGTTTCCTTCTGGGTTTCTGGGTTTCCTTCACCTGAATGTGTGCAAAAAATTGGAGGATTGAGAATAGTTCCTAGCAAAAAGGGCCCAGGGGTTAATATCCTACATGTACAATTGTTGGTTTTCTGCTAAAAAAAAGAAAGTTTCATCAAACAAAGCAAAAACGAAATTGCTTTTATGGGGAGTGGTATAGTTCATTGTTTTTCTGTTTCTTGGTTGGTTCGGTTCTCCGGTACAAGAAGAGTCAGTCATTCCCCAAATTAAATTTTGAAGTGCAAATTGTAAACTTTTTTTCAGCTATTAAATGCTTTGCACAATAATTTTTAGAATTGAATACATGTTATAGGCCCTAAAAAAAAAAACGGGCTAAACAGATTGAATTTGTAGAAAGGTACATGTATGTGAACAAAAAGCAATGCTCTCTTTTTTAATTTTCAAATAAATTTCAAAATTGACTGTTTACAGTGTGCATACACATGTGCTTTAATTATCTGTGGTCGGCAAGACGGCAACCTTTAAGATTTAGAACATACAGAATGTACACGTATGTATCTGATTGTACATGAAGTTTACAATTTTAAATGAGATTTTTTTGAGAGCGCGCCGTTAATTTCAATTAATTCTTGATTGCTCGTCTGCTTACACAATCACAAGTGTCAGCTTTCATTCTCTGCCAGCCATCATCTTTAAGCCGATTTCTTTATGTCTTCTTCAAAATTCAGCTGTTCAATTCCCAGTTTCTCTCCTACGTTCATTCAAGGAAATTAATAACCCAAAAAAATTCCAGGGTTAAATTGATTGTAAGCTGAGTACGGCCGCATCTGAAAAGGAGGAAAAAAAATGACCTGCATTTAATTAAGTGGCCAGGTCTCTCTTCGATGGTACCCATTTATTTATTGGATTTTGTTTTCGAAGAACGGAGAGGCGCACCTTATGGGCAGAAGCCTTGCCTGCGTTATTGCTTCTTAAGACGCCCGGTCGCCATGGAACAGTGATCTCGGGGCATGGAGTGATCAATGCGTCTACAAACAGATGTCCAGAAACGCTGCTGGAATCTTAATATTGCGGCAGTGGTGGTCGCGGATCGCGTCGGATCTTACACGGAGTTCGCGGGGTGAATTTGACAAGTGGATTTTTAATCAGCGTTTGATGGGAATTTTTGACCGAAGGCTGATGAGTGTTTGTATTTCGGGTCATTTTTGTGGCGTAGTGCCGTTCTTCAATATTCTATGCTTTCATGATTGATGACAGTGGTTTGGTGGAACGGCGCATTATGGTCAACATGCCACATCCACCAAGGTAAAATAATGATTTAGTGTTGATGGGATGGTACATGTAGATAATTTTACTTTCAAATTGTTATCACTCTTGCGTTGTAAATTCAGGGCTTCAGTGTTTTAGGTACATGTAAATGAATGGCCATTTTACTTGTGACAAAATTTTGAGAGCTGTCAGACGTGATTTAACCCTAACAGAACTCAGCCCATCAAACCCCAACGACATTTTTTTGTTGGAATCTGTCAGGATGGGTACAGTAACCCTGAACTGACAGTCTTTTACATTGGGTTGACACACCTCCAGAATCAAAGAATCAAAGCCAGAAATTATGAGTGTGCCGTTTCCCATATGGTGTTGGAATTTGCCAGGATGGGTATGGTTCTTAGTAAATGATAAATCATGCTAGGGAGTTTGGGTTCAGGAATGTTTCCGGACTGAACAAAATGAACAGCCTTTCGAAAATTTTGTTATCTTCGTCCAAGATGTTTAGATTATTTAAAAATGGTGCGCAGCTACCCGTTAGCCAAGTTTCGTGAAATAGATTGTTACCGTAGTTTTATTGCGCAGCGACTGGTATGGAACAATTGGTGGCGTACACATACCAGTACATGTACATGTAAGTCATACGCATGGCGTAAGTTTCGCACCGTTTTGTGAAATCGTCTACAGGAGCCAATTTTAAGCTTAGCAAAAATACATAATGTACCGGGTGGTCAGCAGCTAAAACATCATACGTTCAGGTATGAGCTAATTCCTTTTCTATTACATACACGTTGTAGCCCACAGTACAAATTGTAAATTGGCCGTGGGCCGAATTATCAAAAGATTTTTGGAAGGAAAAAATAAAAATTTGATTGCAAGCGTGACTGACTTAACTTACCAAGTACATTATAGGCTAGATGCACTATGACTACATGTACGCGTGTACACCTACACCAAAGTGTCATTTTAATTTGGCTATCCAATGGCAGCACTGTTTGTAAATCATGTTTGTTTAGTGCCGACTGCTGACTGCTGCCTGACAAACACTACACAGAGCACCCACTCCAAAATTTGTATCCTTGTGGAGACATTTCTTTGTTCCCGTGTAGTAAAGTGTTCAATTTTGAAAGTGAATTTTCAAAATGCTCTTATTTTAACCAGAATAAGTTTCCTGGGCTGAAATTTGGAATTAATATCCCTTTTCTAAAACTCTTCCATCTGCGACAAATAAACACACCTTGGAAATTCCTAGTTTTTGAGTAAAACCCATATATCTATTTCGTGAAAACCTTGTGGAGACCTATTCATCTATAGAAATTGCCCTGTGGAGACTTTTACAATGTTTTGTTCACTATTGTGTGTGAGTCTCCACAAGGCAGCAAATTTGTGGTCACATAATCTCACACCACACAGAATTGCACAGTGCATACATAGTGTACAAATGTACCTGTACATGTAATACCCTGGTACCCATACAGCCCATCACTCATATTGCCTTTGGCAATGAATCCACATTATATTGTGATCTGCAGTTGGTGTATGCTGCTTTTATGATTGAAAGAGCAGTCATTGCATGATGCTTTGTACAACATGGATCAGTTTCATTCTTGTAGTAAGACGGCCTTTTATACACCATTAGACTTTGGACTTTTATTGTATGACATGTATTCTGAGCAAAGCTACAAATGCAGTTCCAACACTTCATTACAACAATGCTTACAATATGTACATGTAGCTCTCAGAGAAAAAAATCGACGTAAAAGACAAATTGGGTCAATATTGCAATGAGTTGTGTTTCTCACACACAGGAACCGGTACCTGTTGGTTTGCGCAGATCGTTGTTGGTAGTTGGTCATAATGCGCATACTGCACCCTAGATGCGCACTAAACAGTGTACATGTAGAAGCCATGTTTGATTCTTGCTAGTATGAACCCAAGGTCTGCGGATTTGAGCCCGCGGATCCAACTCAAAGATTTTGGATCTGTATACACATGTACTGTTGTATTGTGATACACCCTATAGGATCTGACTTCCTCAATCCTACAAAATCTTTTCAACCTGGTGGATTTTGAAGGGACTGGTAGTGTCAAGTCTCCACTAAATTGGCTACACATCTGTCATGGCCTCGTAGTCTGGAGCATTGAATTTGTGGTTTGTGGGTAATTCTGCAGGTTGTGGGTTCGAGTCCAGCCTGGGGTCATGGTGCGTGTGCTCTTGGGCAAGGCACTTTGTCATTCATTGCTTCTCCCCACCCAGGAGTAAATGGGTACCTGTGAGGGCAGAGTTGGTTATTGTGATTGATTTTAGCTGCTTGCGCCGAAATAGCAGATTTGAGCTGTATATTCCCCAGGGAGCTGAGATTGTCTTTCGAATGTTTCATTGGCCAATGAGCAGGGTAATAATGATGTAGCGCCTTGAGCACCAATACTGGCCGACACATGCGCTTTACAAATACACATAAAAAAGTTACTTGCATAAAATCTTTAAAAACCCCCAATAATTAACACTTTTAAAAATACAAAAAAGATCAGCAACATGAAATACATTATGGTTGACAGTTCGGTGTACTTTTTACCAATTGAAACAGCTATAAATACTCTACTGCAAACACACAGCAACCTAGCAAGATTTGGCGGCTCATTTCAGTTAATATTTTACTCTTGTCGGTTATTAGATATCAGCTTGCAGCTACATCTAGGGTTTGTTGACACAGCAGCTAAAGTAGGTTAGTACACTTTCATTGGCCGCGTTAATCGGCCCAGAAACGTGTACATGAACAAGTACGTGTCGCAACGACGATACAATTTGCCTACACGTACATGTAGCTAGCTGTGTGTTTATCATTTTTCATGGTGACTGGGGAGTTTCCTGCTAGCCGTCCCTCACTAATTGATCTGTACAACCCAGTTCACTGTGAATTTACAAAACACGCAACATGATTCAGCTAATGTAGCTAATGTAGCATGCCAAGTTGTCCTCTCACATGGTTGCATCGATGTGAAATTTCTCAAGCATGAGAAGATTTCTCAAGCCTGCCGAGTAGCAAGTGTTTTGGACATCATGTGAAATGTTAGTCTCTTTCAAGGTTTGCCAGAACGCTTGGCGTCCTTTCACATGATGATATTGATGTAAAATTTCTCAAGCTTGAGACTTTTTCCAGGCCTTTTTGCATGGCGGGAACAGAGCTAAAGATTCAATGTCAATAGTTCCAGGGTTTACTCTAACCCTCCTCAATCCACCAAACTCCTCCGGGCCGTTTTGGAGGATATTGGAGGATTGAGGCTGAATGATAAAAAGTGGTGGTTGATTTTGGAGAAACCATTGTGTCGAGTTGGTATGCTGTACCCAGCATTGTGTTCAGCCATGCGAAATTGAGCTCGGCATTATGCTCGATATCATCCGCACTGCTTTTGAATGTCATCGGCACTGCCTCAACCTATTAACAGTGATTGTTGGAGGATTTGGAAGGATTGAGGCAATGGTCACCCCTCCACTGAGCAAATTCAAGAAATAACTGAGAAGATTTTGAAGGATTGAGGCAATGTTGACATGGTGGCAATTGGCAGGATTTTGCAGGAGTTAGGATGATTCCTAGCCAATAGGCCCTAGGGGGTGAGGGTTAACCCTAACCACCCAAACCCCTCAAAATCCAACTGCATGATTTGTTGGAATCTGTTGGAGTGAGTACCTCGCAAGTAAACTGATTATACTTTACATGGGGTCAGGCATACCACCATAATCAGAGTCCAACTGGTTGGGTGTTGAGTTTACCATATGGTGTTGGATTTTACAAGAGTGAGGAAGGTTCCTAGTGCATATGTACAAATCACTGAACTTCTCAAGGGGTTAGGGTTCAAAATCATGCATGAGATTGGCCCTCGAAAGAGCACACTTCATGTACCGGTACGTGCGGTACATCTAATATTTTAAGGATACTTCATTGTTCACTGTTTTAAAAACGATAAGAAACCATACTGAGAATTGGATTACTACCGGTCCATGTACTGGTAGCTAGTCTACTGTATTTAGCACAAAGGTCAGATCCATTAGCTACCAGAGTTACACAGTGTAACTCAATTACGGAGTACTAGTAGACCTATTAGGCTAATTGCGTTAGCCGTGGAATATGGCACAAGCCCATGCAATGCAGATTATGAGCATACGCCAGTAGGAATCTGGCTGTGTCCTCAGTAGGCCTTATTCACTGAGTACTCCATTTTGGATTGTGTTTAATCTACACGTATTTTATAAATTGTAAACTGTTGAATGAGACGATGCCAGCAGCCAGACTATTTTATGATTGGAGTGCATTCCAAGCCTCACTTTAAATTTTTGTTAAACTGCGGCTTAAAACAACAGGGTGCATACATGTACATGTACCAGTATACCGGTACTTGATGTTTAATCATAAAAAAGTTTACCTGTAATTATTCATCAGATCAGACTGGTTTAATTTGTAACGAACTTCTATTGACTTTGCTTTCATTTCTACTGGCACGTTCCAAATATGAAGAGTTTACCTCACTTTCGATTTATGGCCGACTCGTGAACAAAGTCTATTTGCATGGCAACTGCTGTGAAAGGCGTTATTGCCGGTCCAAGAGAGCCAACCTACCGGTAGAGTTCTAGAACCTCACTGACTGACAGACTTTCACTTGTGAGCTGGGCAGTGCTGTCATATAGGTTACCCAATAACACCAATGAAAGGGCCAACTCAAGCCAGATGTACATGTAGACCAAATGCATGAGAAGACTTCCAGTGAATAGCCGTTATGAATCAAATGAAAATAATTCTGTGCACACTGGGACCAGCTTTGCTGGGTGTGCCTAGTATTTTTTGTGATGTAAAAAAAATGAACATATATGTAGCACAGCCACATCCCTACAAGGTACATGTAATGTACCTGTTCAAAATTGATATTACTTGGCCTTCAACATGGATTTTTGCAGCATCAGACCGGGACATTGTGCCGTACAATGATGTGCAAATGTTTTATGCACCGTAGTTTTATTGACTACAGGCATATGCATTTGTAAGCTAGGCGCTTTGTTTTTGTATGATTTTTTTCAATGTTTCATGGTCAGATTTCATTTTTTTATCAATTCCCTATCAGTTATGCCTCATGTTGTATACATCAGTTTAAGGAATCCCACATCAAAACGAGGATTTATATTTGATGTAATATTTCGACAGAGTCCAACAGTGTTCCACTAGTTACAGCTCATGCATGCCCTTGATACGTGTGACAACTGCATTAAGACAGTCGCCCGTCTCCGACACGGTTTATGATCGTCAACTTTCGCTGCCCGCTCGTAATGCAGAGTGCAGACAGGCCGCGCCGTACACCTCGGTCGTTTTTTTTGCGTTGATTATTAAAACAGGCCGGCTATGCATGGCTTCAGGATTTTAATGTACAGGTATCCCGGCGGCAGGATGAGTAACAAAGAATTGTATCTTAAGCTGACGGCAAGATGATTATGACTTTGCAACATGGACGTGATGATAGAGGGCATTACATGTAGAGTTCAGAAGTACAGTGGTGATTTAACTCAACATGATTAGGGTTGTGCTGATGAATAAACCGAATACTCGATGGTCGATCTTCCACCGAATATCCAAATAACATTTTAAAAATTCAACTACTCAGATAATATGAAACAGTCTCCAAAATGCACAGAACAATATGAGTCACAAGTCAACAAATCGATGTTTTCTCCAACATAATAAATTTGAGAAATATTCACATTTCCTGGATTTGAAACTGAGTGATACCAAACGCGAATGATGAAAAAAAAGATGATTATGACTTTGCAACATGGACGTGATGATAGAGGGAATTACATGTAGAGTTCAGAAGTACAGTGGTGATTTAACTCAACATGATTAGGGTTGTGCTGATGAATAAACCGAATACTCGATGGTCGATCTTCCACCGAATATCAGAAACCATTTTTAAAATTTCAACTATTCAAAAAATATGAACAGTCTCCAAAATGCACAGAACAATATGAGTCACAAGTCAACAAATGTTTTCTCCAACATTAATAAATTTAAGAAATATTCAAATTTGCTTGAACAAAGAAAATATACGAAGGGGGATTGAATGCTCAATCAAAGGTTCCACAGGGGTTCAATTTTGTGCTGTCAAACAAAAATTCCTAATTGTTTTTTACTGGTTTTTATCTTTGCAGGTTATCTGCTCGTGTTTCCCCCAGGGTTAGGGGACCAATCTACAGATCCATGGAAACTTTCCAAGATCAGTACGGTAAGTCTCTGCTAATTCCCCTCCCCTAACACCTTCACCTACCCCAACCCAACGCCCACCTTGATCTCCAACCCTGTGCCCACCTCCAATCCCGTGCCCACCTCCAACCCATCCCCACCCCCACCCACACTATCATCCACCACCATTCCCTCCCGTACCTCCGTCTCCTACCCCAACCCCATGCCCACCCAAACCCTATGCCCACCTCCAACCCATCCCTACCCCCACCCCCACCCACACTATCATCCATCACCATTCCCTCCCGTACCTCCGTCTCCTACCCCAACCCCATGCCCACCCAAACCCTATGCCCACCTCCAACCCATCCCTACCCCCACCCCCACCCACACTATCATCCATCACCATTCCCTCCCGTACCTCCGTCTCCTACCCCAACCTCAATGCCCACCCCAACCCTATGCCCACCTCCAACCCATCCCCACCCCCACCCCCACCCCCCCCCACTATCATCCACCACCATCCCCTCCCGTCCCTCCGTCTCCTACACCCCCATGCCCACCCAAACCCTATGCCCACCTCCAACCCATTCCCACCCCCACCTCCCCCCCCCCCACCCCCACCATCCCAACCCCTACTGACATCCCCACTACCACCCATTCTCCCACCCCTTAAACCTCCCTTCCTCAACCCCTTCCCCACCCTTTCCCCACCCCTTCCCCACCCCTCCCCATCCCCTCCCCACCCCTTATTTCACCTCACCCTCTCAGATCCTTCAAAATCCACCAAGAGGTTTTGTAGGATTGAGGAAGGTAGAGTCCAAACACTTTAACTTTACATGGGTGTCGATTGATAGGCCTACCCCTTGAAATTTGGTAGGTACAAAGAGTGTACATGTACCATCCTGCACAATGGAGGATTTTGTAGGACTGGAGAAGGTACAGCCCGGCCACTATTACTTTACATGGCATGTGATGCCCTTTCTGTTTATTCTGCTACTGTTTGATCTGCACTACATTTTAACTGTTAAATTATGTTGTGATTTTCCAAGATTCAGGGACTTTGTTTAACTGAATACAGAAGTCTTTTGGTAACAATCGCCTGTATGCACAATTGGTGGGTATTGCACAAGTCCTGCCAGTATTCTGTTATTGAAAGAAAAAGAAAAAGCAATCTTCTAATGTGTTTGGCATGGATATTTAATGACTGTCAAATGTTCTGTTGCTGCTTGGCAAAATAAAGAGGCCACATCCAGGAAATGGGCTATTTATAATGTAAAGATGCAGCAGATGGTATTACAGTGGATTGTATTACATTGTATTCAGCATTGTAATAACATATTTTACAATGTATATACAATGTATTAAAATGTAAAACATTGTATCTATTCCAAGCTCCTGGTAGAAAGTTTTAGTTGTGGCTGAGTGGGAACAACGTTCAGATTAGAAACATCGTTGAAGTGTTCCTGGAAAATTTCCCCCCCTCACTACCACACTACTCCTCACTATCGCCGTTTGCAAGTTAGCCACGCCCCTTAGACAACCCCTATGGAATTGTGTACATTAAGTTTTGTTTGACTCAGATTTGTGCGTTCTGTGTTCATTGTGTGTCATGTAAGCAGACAATATTAGACAAGCTTTGTTGAGTAAGATTTGAGGCTTTGCATGGTGGAGATACTAAATAATGAAAGGTTTGCGGAAACACCATGCGAATAATTTCTCAACTAAGAGAATGGTTCTGAAAAGAACCAGAGGTATAAACTCGACGTTCCGGTCAGTGTGCTCTGACCGTCTTCTGGAGAGTCTTCAGTCAAAGCTGTGTTGACGCGATTCCACCACGATAGTTTAATCAGGCACAAAGGATAAAAGATGGATGCTGCGTATCATTGCTAACTAGCCATGTGCTCCATTGACAGGTCCCCAACTGATTCAGCGATGTGTGATTGTGCAGAAAGATGAGAAGGGTTACGGCCTGACTGTGAGTGGAGACAATCCCGTCTTCATTCAAAGCGTCAAAGATGGTGAGCATTAATAAGCCAGTTCTGAAATCACAGCTTCAGGGTCAGGGTTTAAAGGCAATATACATCATTTGCTTTTGTTGTAATTTTCAGAAATGGATGGAATTGGGGGGTTGGAAATATATAGCAAATATAGTTACACTGACTTTTTTTTGAGGTTTGGGGTTCGAAAATGCTATAAAAACAAAGAAAAACAATCATTTTCCTGTAGTCTGGTTCCCTGACTCCATTTAAGAAGAAACAGAGCAGTTTACATATATTGGGGAATTGTAAGGTCAGGGAACCAGTCTAGCTGGCTTGTACCCATTCATAGGTGTGTAATCGATTGCAAACAAGTGCGATGGGGCCAGTATTTGAAAAAAAAGCCAGTTTTTTTTCAACGCTGATCGGCTGATCAGCATTGGAAATTGATACAAAAATACCACTTTTCTTGAAAATGACAGTATACCAGGTGCCATGATTTTACAGGATGCTTTAGACTGTCATTCACCATGTTCACTAACAGTCCAGTAAGGTATTTCAAAATGATTTGGTAATTAATATTTTTTGATGTTTGCAAATGTTGTATTTTCCCTTTAATATATTATAAAATGATGACTATGGTTTAACCATTAAGCCATGGAAAAAAAGTTGTTTCCTTGTTCCAAACCAACTAAGAAAATCATACAGAACCTGAATCTTTTATATTCCAAAAAAAAAATTGAAGGAAAAAATGGTGCCGCCCCACCTTAGTTTTGAGATCATCGCCCTTCATTTTTTATTTGTAAGTGGGTCAGCCTTGATACACCATGCAGCGGAGCCTTGTAAACATTTCAGCAAACACAATGAACTGTTGATTTACGGTGTACGTTTTAACTGCTGCAAATGCATGCAAAAAACTAAACAAATTAATAAATTAATTGACCATAGTCCTACTGAATTTGTTCTGGCGGAAAAATTTTACAGCCGTTTTGTTAAAGATGTTTTAGGGGTGATACAAATTGTCAAAGAAACATTATTAATAGTACTGGACCAAGTCCGCCAAATTCCATCACTCACTCTGCGTCCAATACATGACATAATGGAATCCACCACTGAAGTACTAGTGGATATTGATGGAATTAGTACATAAGCACAGTTTTGTATGACAAGAGCAGTACAGGATGCTAGGCAAAATCAACCAGATACCCCTAGCACTGCTTCAGGCCTCCAGGCCCAAGTCACACTCCATCTATATTAAGTCAAACCAGGCCAGGCAGACCAAGTTCCCCGAAATCCACCAAAATGGGGGATGGATTTTGATGGAGTTTGGGAGGTTAGGGTTAAATCTTAGGGTTAAATCTTAGCCTTTGTATTGTAGAAGTTAAATTACGGTACATGGTTTTTTTAAAGGATATTTGGTAACAATGGAAACTGATTATTCGTGAGGTAAAGTGAATTCTTGAGTGGGACGGTGAACATTTGATATTAACTCCTTTCAGTGTTGCAAGTTGATATCCTAAGTGGTGTCCTCAGTTTCACCTTGAAACTGCTTCCGTTACCATGAGGAGTAAATATCAACTATCTACCCTCAAACCGTGTGATATTGATATATTTACACCCAAGATGGGGTACGAATTCATGAACTATTTGCTAAATGCCTCTCTCCATTTGGCCTCTAGATGGCGCCGCATTCAGAGCCGGGGTCCAGAAAGGGGATCGGATAATCAAGGTAGGATGAAATTTTTCTGTCTTAGTTTTCTCCAGAGACAAAAAGCGCTCAGAAAAAAATGACGTTCATGTACCGGTAGCACAGTCAGTTGCTGTTGCATGTATCTAAAGAATTCAATTAAAACCGTGCTGAATGCAACAGAAAGCAACAAAGGTATTGTTGTAAAAGGTTGTTGCATACTGTTGCATTTAGCAGGCAACTCAAGTCCCTGTACCGATACTTTGTTGCATGTTGTTGCATTTTTAGGGTAACTGCTCACAGGGCCCAAGACAATACAACAGAATCTACTGTCGCATTTGGTTGCATTTAGCGGGGTAGCTGCTTGGTGCCAAGGGTTGTATGGACTGGGTTCACTGCACAATGCAACAGAATCCACTGTTGCAATTTGTTGCATTTAGCAGGGTAACTGCTTGGTGCCAAGGCTGGTATGCACTGGGTTCACTGCACAATGCAACAGAATCCACTGTTGCAGTTCGTTGCATTTAGCAGGGTAACTGCTTGGTGCCAAGGGTTGTATACACTGGGTTCACTGCACAATGCGACAGAGTCCGTTGTTGAAACTTGTTGCATTTAGCAGGGTGCCTAGACGAAACCATCTGCAGCGAATACGCACACGCGTTGCACTGTTCGCGTACAGCAAAATGACACGCTCATTTGCTGATCGTGCGTTTCGGTTTTGGGCGTATTGGCTTCGATAACGCACCGGTATGGAATACAAACGCAGATATGCAAATAGCCGTACAAAAGCCGTACAAAATTTCTAGGTCTCCATAGGTTTGTGCTTAAACATGGATGCACCCATCAGGCATTACTTTGTACATGAAGTTAGCGCTCTAGTAATTTAATATAGGGGCCTAGCTCTATGGTCCATCCACACTAACGGTTACAACTTACAACTTTATGGGTGAGACATGAGAGGTGGATTTCAAAGCATGTTTTTTGCTAAGTTTTGTTTTCTGATTGCACTAATTAGGCTGATTCACCGGAAATGTAGGAAACTACTCGGCCATTTTTAGATTGTGAGCGCTTTTGTTGGTTCAAACAAAAACAAACGCACAATGGTCTACTTTTACCTTTAAAATTAAAGTGTAAAACAGGTAGGGATTTACACATACTACGAGATGAGAATTGTGAAAAAGCCGTCAACCATTTAATGGAATTACCACCCAGCTATCATATGGAGTGCTTTCACTCGAGGCAGATTCGCTGAAATCGCACCGTAAGGGTGACAGACTTTTCAGGCTAACAAGATCAGACAGCTTAAAGACGTTTGATCCCCGATGGCGAAAGCGGGGTTGGAAATCGGAGAGCGGTTATCGCGGGGAATCTTGTGAATGATGCGATTGTCATGTGGTGCATGTAGTTGGGTTGTTCAGGCCCTGATCAGAAGTCCGCAATAGAGGGCGCTAGACAGTGAGCCTGGAATGATAGAGATCTCTTTGAAATTTTAGTGCCAGTTGATTTTGGAGGATGCATTATGTCAAGGTTTTAAGCTTGTGTTGTTTATGCTTAGCCGTGCATAAGGTACATGTATGCCTAGATTATACTAGGTTCATTTATCATCCTCACTGCTTCTGGATATCATGGGCACTGCTCCAACATCTGATGATTTTGAAGGATTGAAGCAATAACCATCCTTCCCCTGAGCAAATGCAAGAAATAATGAATGGTTTTGGAGGATTGAGGCTGAATCCCTGAGTTTACATTTTAAATGGTGGCAGTTGGAGGATTTTGTAGGATTGAGGATGGTCCTTACCTGAAAGGGCTTTGGGGGTTGTTAACCCTAACCTTCCCAAATTTTCCAAAGTCCTCTTTGCAAAATGGAGGATTTTGCAGGATCGAGGTTTATAAGGCAATAACGTGTGCCTGATTGGTACCGGTGGGATGTGCTGTGTCAAGGTCTTTGGACAGACCTTGTGGCTTGTGCTGTTTATGCTCAGCCGTGCATGCATACATGCCTAAATTATGCTTGAAATCCTCCGCACTGCTGCAGGATGTCACTGGCTCTGTCTCATTGTATTGACCTGGATTGCCACAGGATATTGCAGGGTTGAGGACCACATTCAAGAAATAACGGAGGATTTTGGAGGATTGAGGCTGTATGCAATTTTGAAATGAAGGCAGTTGGAGGATTTTGCAGGATTGAGGTTGCATCTGATCAAAAATGCCTCTAAGTAGTTAGGGTTGATGATATTTGAATGGCCAAGAAGCAAGGGAAAAAGGGACAAGAATACATGTCACACGTTGGATCCTAAGTTCATTGAATGACCCACATATATATTTGAGTCGCCTACAATCAGTGTACGTGCAAGACATTTTAGTTACCCGTACACCAACCACAGACTGTTACGGAACCATATTAATGAGGCTTTAGATTACCACTCAGATGAGAAGCAGCTTAAGACACACTGACAGAGTGGAGGTGTTAGGAGTTGCCTTGTTGTCAGGGTGTGAGGGATGCGCTGAGTGAACAGACAACTGAAGGGTTGGAAAGATGGCGAATGGAAAACTGTCCCAGTACTTTTGAACTTGCAGAAGACTGTTTTGGGGGTTTGCAACATACATGTACCATGCACGAAACGAACATGGTGCACTATCGGTTGACAGAATGTGTCTTCTGTTCCAAACATGGTGCATAAAACTTCCAAAGATAAAGTCAAACTCAAGCAGAGCAAAGATATTTACATGTAGTACCGAAGTGTGACGTCATTCAGAACTGGAAAGTGTAGTGCAAACGAATTGAGTACGCGTGCGTGTTGGTTCACGGGCTGAATCACGCGCTAATGTCTTTCACGCACATTTTGTGCACGTGACAAATTCACTTCGGTACTCCATTACTGTTTGTTTTCCAACACTAGCCGCCCCAGTTATTCAGATTTAAAATTTTTACAAGTGTCACATGGGTCAAGGATCTTGTCGTAATTGACAATTGTCGTTAGCTGAGACCAGTAGAATATTTAAAAAAGTGTACGCTGTCTCAAGAAGATGATGAAAACGTCCATGATTATTAATTGGGCTTTCGTATCCTAGATTTTGATAGTAGGCCTACTACATGCTGAACTTCATTGAAAAAATTGGGTCTGCCATTTGGGTTTACTTTTTTTTTTTACTCACCCTGTAAAGGATATTCATGATTTCAACTTACGGGTAGTATCAATATTTGAATAGTCTATTGGATCCAATTTCCAGTAATCGAATGCTAAATAATTCGAACATGCACAACAGTACACCCTTTGGTACATGTATCTACAATACCTGATCATGCATGCTATACATCGTATCAGCACTGAGACGTAATTCCGGAGTATCCAGGATATTTCCGTCGTTCTATTGAACCAGACAAAATCTGGTCTTTTTTTCCCTCGCCATCGTTCACAATCCCAAACTCCCCAGCCTCATTGGTGAATGTTTACACTTCAGAACACAGGAAAAATCCCAAACCAATGAAACCAAACCCGGCCAAATCTCTCCAGGGAAATTTCGGGGAAATTCTACATCGAATAAAAAGTTCTCGTCATGGGGACTATTTTTTTGGTATCCGATGAAAGTCACTATGGTTGCATACCGGTACTGGGGCATTTTGTGGAGCTACTAAGCATGGACGAATTTGGTAAACACAGAGAAGTTTTACTGTAAGCAAGAAACAGTCACCAACCAAAAATGCCTTCAGTTAATATTTTTGTTAACTTGGTGGGTGTATGGATCCTCTCAGCTGCTCAGAGGGTTATTTAACACAGTCCTTTGTGGTTTTCTTAGTGGGTAGAGCACCGGAACGGCAATCCATAGGTCGCAGGTTCACACCATGCTCCAGTCAATTTCTTTGTTCAATTTGTAAGAATTATTCTAATGCCCCTAATTAGGTTCCCTTTGTGGTTCATTTGGAAGAATAAACGCTTTGTCCAATTGGGTTAGACATGTTATCCTATATGTTGTTAATAACTAACGTGACTGAGCAGTGCTTCCCACACAATGTCACTGAAAAACATAGCATTTCATGCCACCATGTACATGTATTGGGAATTTTTGTTCATGGATACAATCTTCTATTAGTACGGCAGAATATAGGTTTGTGCCTTTGATGATACATGTACAAGCATGGCATTTGGCACACAGTCAGAGTACATGTATGTCTTAAGAAAGGTATTTGGCTATAAGGCCACCGCAGATTTGCCCTTTGAAAAATATAGGCAGAATAACAAGCTGGCAGCCATTTTGAAAATTTTGAAAATTTTGAAAACCGCTAGTTATTCTACCTATATTTTTTGTCAAAGGACAAATCTGCGATGGCCCTATAGTCAGATATTTTTCTCATGACGTACCGGTACTCTGACTGTGTGCCAAATTCCATACTTGTATCATCAAAGGCACAATCCCCCCAAATATTTCCCCTATCTGCCCCACTATAAATGTTACAAACTTAGCATCAACATTTGTTAATTTGTTAAAGTAGCAGACAAATTCGTTTTGGCCTAGAATAAAATACGAAGTAAAATGTGACCGCGATATCAGTCAAATGAAGGTGGCTATTTTATGGGCTAAACATTTCAGACAGTGGCGTCCTGGCACATTCTCCGTATTTCCTTGTTTATTATTCCTGTACTTGACAATGGAGCCCATCCAACAGTTTTACACTCGAGTATCGCATCATGAGGATGCTTAGAAGACAAAGACAGACAGTCTAAAAATAGTCTGATTTTGAGCAAATTGTTATTTGTCAGTCAAGAATGGTACGGTCCGAACCATAGGGAGGAGTACTTAAAATGTGCCGGAGGTGTAGAAATGAAAGCAATTGACTTGTGGGACGCCAAATAGAAACCAGAATAATATGTGTATCAGTCTGTGTGATTTGGCAAACAGGAACACAAAGGAAAACAGAAAAAAATGTTGCAACCTGACGCCACTTAATACTGCGATTGCGTACAAGGTCTATTGAAAGTCAAGAAAAATTGAAAATGTTTCTCAGTCCCAGATTCATGTCTTATCATCATTTTTGCAATGAATGACCTTCATTGAGATGATATGAAGAAAAACGTGGCGTCAGGTTGCAACATTTTTTCCAAATCAACACCAAACAAAAGGTTTTCTGGAGATGAGTTAAATAAATTGGTGGAAACGGGATAGAAGAACAAGAAGAAAACAAAAGAAACTAGAATCAAACGGAAAAATCATGACAAGAACAAATGCTGGTTTTTTTGGGAATTTTGACTGCACATGAGAGTACATGTATAAATAAAGATAGATTCATTTCTCATTTTGTGCATTTTTTTTCGTTTGGAGCAAACAAAGTGCTCAAAATCTAAAAAGGATGGTTAACAACTAAACCGGATGAAATTTTAGCTCAGTGAATGCTGTGTATTCCGAGAAAACAATATTGAAGGATCAGTGTCCGGGACACCTCATTCAACCGATTGCAGCTGCGCGATGTCACACACTAAACCGATGAATTATAGCAAGCGCATGTGCGTTGTGTCGGCGCTTGCGTGCACCCATTCACGGCTTCGCCAAATATAATCGCACTACTAACAGAAATTTCCAAAACTGAGTCTTTAGACGCATCTTTGGAGATGGCCATATTGTTTTCTACAAAATGACAGCATGCAAGAAAGAATAATTTCACAACGAGTTGAGTGCCATTAAATTGTTTAAACCAAGCATGCTTTTCAACAATAATTTTGTCAGTTACTTTTTGATAGCTGAAAATGATCTACTCTACCTTTAACTAGGGGTTGTGATTTGCGAAGAACAAAACAAATCCCCAAACAAGAAAAAGAAATGCAAAAACAAAGGGCTTTTTTCGTGACATTTAGAAATCAAATATATTTACCCTGATGGGGTTTGGGATAGAAGAACAATAAGGAAAAAGAAATTAAAACAACAAAAGTACAAGAAAACAATCATCGACTAAAAAAACACAAACAACACCTGCCACGATTAGATCCAAGGCTGGAAGTGCGTGATATATTCCAAAATCTTCTGCTTAATAAAAAACCAGCCCAGGTCTCAACACTGACCGGCCATCGATAACTGCAAATCTTGGAGAATTTCCCCAGCGAGCCTAGCTCTACTTAACCAATTTCCCTGAACAGGGGTAAACCTTAAAGATCAGAGCACTAAACCCGGGGTTAAAAATATAATAAAGACCCCTCTAATCTCAAACGGCCGCTTATAGCTCCAAGTGCTGCGCGGTGATTTTCTCTAAATCAGCCGGAAAAATTTGGTGTCGGGTATTGCAGTGTACTTTTGAGAGACCCATTAAAATGTGTCACAAGGGATGTAATGATGCAGTCTTGAAGAATATGTGGGCGGGGGTTATCTTGAGGGAGGGTTTTATAATTGGGCGGGGGTCAACAATAAGGCAGAAAAATTCAGGGAAAATTTGTAGTGATTTATCATTTTGGGAGGTCATGTATATACATGCAGGTATCATAGAGGGGTGTTCTTTGAGATTTAAATTTAGTTTAGAAAGAAAGAACAGTGACCTGCCATATCATAACGAGGAATAACCCCCACATTTAATAACTGTTCAAGACACCATGTTAAAGCGTGATTCCTTGGCTTTCCGAGGAAACCAAATATATTTCTGTAGCTTCATTTATTCCAAATACATGCCACAGGAACTTTGACAGTGTCCCTGGAACTTCACTGACCTCATGTCCAGAAAATGGCTTTAAAAAATGAATTGCGCTGCCAATGGCAGTGAAAAAGTTCTTCAGTTTTTCCGCTTTCGAGGGTATTTTTTTCCCCACTTTTGAGGGTTATTTTTTTTCCAGCAAAAATGCGCATTGTGTATCTTGGATACCTTGGCAACTCAAAAATACAAAAAAAAAACGCCGAAATTGTTTTTGACATGCATTTTTTAATGTTCATTTTCTAATTTTCTGCTTGAGATTATTATTCACTTACATGTACACTCAAGTAAGGTACCGTATTTCATAACGATTCAGTAGTTGCAAATGTTGTATCTTACACGCATGTTTCATTACACAACTCATGACATTCCACATGCATATGGTCAGTCTAAAAACCCTCAATTTTAATATTCTGATCAAAAACATTTACATCAGGCTGAGATGGTAAGATAAAATATTGCCAACATAAAAAAAATCCACCCACACTTTTAATTTCAGGCGAAGCCCAAATATTGAACCTCCTTTTTTATTAATTTGCGAGAGCGCGCCCAAGTCAGGATCCACTCGATTCAAATTTCTCACTCAGACTTTGAAATCTATAGTGGCACCACTCGTAAGTCTATACTAAAATGATTTATTGGGCATGTATACTATCGCATTCTTCGATCAGCCACATGCCTGGCAGGCAGCACGCTGAGTTCGGCTCTCCACTTCCAAAAGAATTTTTTCGGCTCATAATTAACAGTACGGTTGCTAGGCAACTAATAGGTGACCTTTTGTGACCTTTGGGTCGTGCTAATTCCGAGGTATCCCCACATTCCTGAGTAATCAGTTGGAGAAATTCCTACATACATTGTAATTCCCCGGATACACAAGCATGTTGGGAAAATTGGTCTAGTTTTACAGGAAGAGTTTTTGCAGAGCTTTGTTAGTATTAGAAGTTGCAAAAAAATAGGTAATTTTTAAGTAAGAATTGAGGCTTTGCATGGTGGAGATACTAAATAATGAGAGGTTTGCGGAAACACCATGTGCGAATAATTTCTCAACTAAGAGAATGGTTCTGAAGAGTTATACCTCTGGTTCTTTTCAGAACCATTCTCTTAGTTGAGAAATTATTCGCACATGGTGTTTCCGCAAACCTCTCATTATTTAGGTAGTTTTTGCTATGATTTCTCATTTCAGAATGTGTGTTTATTTCTGTGTTGATTTGTAAATTCCTAAATAATTCACAGAATATGCATGCCCTTATTTAAAAATTGAAAATTTTAACTACATGTCCCCTGAATGTAATTAAATATTACTGTCCCTCCAAGGTTTTGTAAATTAAATGGGATTGAAAACATGGTTAATTATTTACCGGTTCTGGTGTGTTACTCATGTTTAACTCAAAGGAGGATCTGTGAAGCTACAGGTAGGTCCTTTTTATAATTGGGGTTTTGTTTAAATGGTTTGGAAAATTTGTAAATGGAAACATTTGTTTTGTGTAAACGTTTAAACGTCTAAAAGTACTTGAATTGTGGAATGTGTACCAGCAAAGCCATCATCACAACAGTGCCGTCTGCTGTCAACAAAAAAATAGCAGAAAAAAAAAGAAGAAAAAAAAAGAGTGGGCCAGGAAAATATAATCACGAAAGTACCGTATTTGTCAAAAGAAGTGACCTGGATTAAAGATTTCTTTTCTTAAAAAGCAATC
This sequence comes from Patiria pectinifera, assembly GCA_029964075.1. Lineage (NCBI taxonomy): Eukaryota > Metazoa > Echinodermata > Asteroidea > Valvatida > Asterinidae > Patiria > Patiria pectinifera. Next base: position 36,075,101 of record CM057150.1, read on the forward strand.
CAATTCGATACATCAATGAAGTACATGTATACATTAAAGGGAAGATACAACATTTGCAAACATTACAAAACGAAATGATTAATTTATCACTAAATACCTTGCTGGATCGTTAGGGATTGACAGTCTAAAGCATCCTGTAAATCGTAGCTCCTGGTGTGCTGACATTTTCAAGAAAAACTGTAATTTTCCAACGCTGGTCGGCCGACCAGCGTTGGAGAAAACTGGCTTTTTTTCAAAACTGCTCCTAATTTTTCATAATTAGTTATGCCGTGTTTTTTTTTGCAATTGATTACACAGCTGTGAAGGGGTACAGGCCTACTAGACTGACTCTCAGATCTTACAATTCCCCAAAGTCTATAAATTCTCCGTTCCATCTTAAGTGGGGTCAGGGAACCAGACTACAAGAATATGAATGGTTTTATTGGTTTTTCCAACATCTACAAGTCCAAAACGTGAAACAAGTCATTTTAACAATATTTGCTAACACATACTAATCCTCCAAATCCGTTTATTTCTGAAAATTGCAGCAAAAGCAAATGTTGTACATTCCCTTTAAAAGAGCATGTTCGTCCACTCAGCTGAAGAAAAAAAAGAATTACTGAAATTGATCCAGGCTATCAGAAGTTACGCATGTTTTACTAAAAGAACGAAAGCCATTGGAAGCTATTGAGCTTTTAGTGACAATTACAGATTACACACAAGCATTCAAATATAAATGAGATTTTAATAATTGAAATCGAAACCGAAACATTTTTCTACTGTCAGATTTTGTGTTTTAAATATGAGGAACAAGTCATTTGTTTGGCTGAAATATTGATGGTGATTCTGTATGTTTTCCTTTGCAAGTTCTCGTTCATTCATGGGGGTGGGAAAACATCCATGTTTCATTGTATTTAATGGGTATTCATCAGTTCGTATCGGTAGAACAGTAAATGATCAGTGGTGGACAGCCGAGTTTTGAAATCTTTTTATTTAAAATAGGCATACATGTACACGTACATTGTAACTTTGGAATAGAACATGCAAATTTTGTGAAATTTTCACAGTTACAAGTCAATAAGATGTACTTTATCCCTCTGTTTTTTCCTGATGAAATGGAGCAAGCCAAATATTTTTCAAATTCTATCACTTTATTTTGACTTTCCCTGGATTTGATTGTACATTTCAGAGGTGTGGATATTTGCACAAAACATTTCTTGAGTAAGACATATCTGTGATTTCACCTTTAAGTCTGTGGACTGTATTACTTTACATGGCATTGCCTTTACACAATGACCTGATCAATAGGGAAGAAATGTACACCGGAGAGACGGCCCCAAGACATAAATTATCTGCAGATAGAGACGGCACGAAGAAGAGAAACAAATTGACGAGCCCCATGGGACGAAAGATGAATGAATGCTTAATTGAAAATACTGCACATGTGCAGGGCACATGGCATTTAGCCCGAAACCCTTTACATTACTTTCAGCACTGACTTTTATGAGCAACAAAAGTTTTAGAATTTTAATCAATGTCCCATTATAATTTTATTTTATTGCTGGAGTGTCAATTCTTTGAAATTCCTCCCCCCCCCCAAAAAAAACAAATAGCAAAAGCCAGTTTTTTAATAAAGAGATCAGAGTCTATGCTAAAATTAGTTGCGAGAACTGGACATCATCTGACACATGGAAGCGCTTCTGAATGCACCGGGAGTCTTACACTGGACACCATAGAACACTAGGTGGCGCTATGCATTTCGGCATACATGTCTAAATGTGACACAATTTTGCCGCCAAGACAATTTTTGTGACCAAATAAAGTTGGACAAATGGGACTGTAGGAGGTGCTTTCCAGGCGCGGTTCTAGAACCAATATTTGGGGGGGGGGGCTAGCAGGGTGGATCCAGAATTTTTTTCAGGGAGGCGTGCTGAAATGTAGACCGGTTATTTTTTCCAGACACTTAGGCCTCCGAAAATCAATAGGTGGTGGGAGGGGGAGCCTCATGCCATATTTTCAATTGGGAGCGCCAACAAAATCCTAAAATCGTGGACACTATATTAACTAATGCACCCTTGTCACGATTATTTTTGGTAGGGAGACCGTTGGCATGTACATCACAATCATTCTTTTTGCTAATGCAATTTTTTTTTTTACGGAATTTATTTTGGGGGGGCTAGACAAAATTTTGGGGGGGGGCTAAAGCCCCCCCAGCCCCCCGTAGAACCGCGCCTGGTGTTTTCCATCATGGTTTACGTTTAAGGTTGGGTTAACAAAAAATGAATGCGAAACGAATTTCACAATCACAAAATAGTCTCTGCGAAATTCACCCGAGTTGAAAAGTGCTCAACTTTTGAGAATTCGCAATGCGAAATCTTGCAGTGACATCCAAAATTCCTATTGGTGTTTGCTTTTGCGCTGAGCGTTAATCAGCCTTTTTGACAATTTTGGTGACTAAAAAAAAAACATGGTCAAAATGTGCAAATGTCACACCCCCTCCCCTTCTGTTCGAGCAAAAGAAAAAAGTTGCCACTCTAGTTGCTGCGGCAACCGTTTTATCCTTAATCCCGCAACTGCCCCTTTTGCTCCTTAAAGTAGTCCTATCTATCACGAAGGAACCGAGTTTCCGTCCGAATAGGAAACAGTCGTCTCGGTGTCATTACGAGGATTGCTGCGAGGTACTACATGCAACCGGGAGATACAAGATAATACTGGATGAAATATAAATAGCCACTGTGTGATTTCATGAGTCGTTGAGTGAAGTGGCTAACGCTGGCTAGGGGGCGAAAATTTCAAGGAGTTTTTGAAGTGAGCAACTGTATAATGATTAGCACATTAAAGAAGGGGTTGAGATTTGTCAGAAATTTTTCTGATTTCTGGGGGTTTGGACATGATTTCTCCTGATTTTGTGATTTCTAATAAACCCTTTTGAAATATGGAATTCTATCATGTTTATGTTCATGTACATTGTACAATGTGCTAAACAATAGGAAAGTTGGGTAAACTAACATTCATTAAGATTGGCTCTATTTCAGAATTTGTTTTGGTCATGATTTCTGGATTTTTAAACATCCCTGAATTCGGGTATTTAGAAAAGAGATTGAAATTCTCCCTACAATACTGTTTGTTGCACTTCAAATTCAATCAGACATTCCGTTGACAACTTATGGCTATTTAAAAGTTTACATTTATTAACATGTCAAGCAAGTGGCCTTCAAAGTTTCGTCTTGTGCAGTTGTGAAAATGAAAGATGCCAACTGGGTTTCCTTAAAGACATTTTTATTCCTTGATGTTTGTACTTTTTATTTGAACAATGTGTAAAAGATATACACATGTATCGAAGATATCAACTTACCAATAAATCTAAAATATCAAAAATAAATTCAAAAATCACCCCTTGCAGCCTTTGCGACCTTTGACACACGATCATCCATTTTGATTATTTAGAAACTGCCTATTCTCACATTTAAGGACTGGTATCAAGTCTAGGCATGCTGTTTGTGTTGAACAGTTTGATTGTACCATATGACTGCCATCAAGTGCTCAGAATGAAGAAAACACGACCTTTCCTTGACCTCAAATATAAAGTGCATACAAGGACTCTTCCATTACACACACCCCTCCATATTGTACAACTTAATAAATGCTTGAAAAGTAAACAAACTAAAAAACTCATTGTAATTTAACACCTTTTTTTTTATAATTCAGTGCCAAAGTAAGTGAGAACGTTAGGCTCACCCCCTTGTATAAAAAGTGGAATTCCCAAATTCGCTCCTCAAAGTGCACAGTAACAGCAATTCCAGTGGGCGATTCCATTTTCAGATGGGGTGTGAGTCTGCACTCACAATGGCTGAACTTTTCTAGCCGCATATATTGTGTACGTTTCTTTGTGCCTTTATTTATAGTACTTTAGAAAGGTCCGGAATACTGAGAACTGGTTTTCCAATGGGCATAAGTTAAGTTTTAGAACGCCCAAATTTTAGGCAATGACTGTACAGTGTACCAGTATGCATACACGTACATGTACATTTACAACTGCGTAGCTGAAGAACGTGTGCCTCTTCATGGATTTTCTAGACTTGATCCATGCTGTGCAGATTTAAGGTATATGTACATGTATGCATTTCATTCAAAAATTCTTTCATAATTTTTTTAAAATTCCCAACAGCAGAGAAGCAATTTCTTGTCAAGAACTGCTCTAGAACTGTCAAGAACTGCTCTAGACTTTGTGCTCAAAATAGTTTGAAATGTCTTCAAGACTTCCTAAAAATTGTTTTGAAGCACTGTCAATCATGTTAATTTTTGTCGGCGTGATTTGTTATTGAAAAGCCAATATTTGCTAGTTTGAAGCTTTGTAGAAGTGTGAGTAGAGAAGTGTACATGTGTACATGTATAATGAAAATTGGCATTTTACGGATGCTCACTGATGATGTGCCCCTTAATGACAAGCCACATTTTGATGATGCTATCCCGCTTATAATTTGACGTCTTTGCGAGGTCTCCCAGTATGTGGCTGCCATTCCGCCGTGCCTGTCACTCAGCCATAGGAGCTATTCATAGCCCTGCCATTTCAGAGATACAGAGACAGATGTGGTCATTCCCTACACCCCCCCTCAGCCGCACACACACACGCTCACCAAACCCTGTCTCATATTTGCACCGGGCTACAGACGGAGACACACCACAAACTCTGCACACAGCTGAGCCTACAACTCCAGGGATGCTGAAGTCTTACTGAGGAAATCACAACGCTAGTCTTTTTATCCATCCACGTTCGCACTTTGACAGACTTCAGTGTTTTTTTTAAAGTTCGGAGCCTCGTGTGTTGATGTGGAACGGAGTTGTGTTGACTTAGAAGCCGTGGATTGATACTTATGGATTTTCTGTCACGTCTTGTGTAAGTCATGGTTGGTTTTATCTCATGTTTCCTGTCCGTGTTTGTTAAATTACTGTCTGACGGCCCAGGCCGTTACAGCACGGCTCTAGTTTCCATCGACCTTTTCAAAGTTGACAGTGAAACAAGAAGGTAAAACTAGGAGCAATTTGGTCCCGTGTTGTGACAACGCTTGCAGAATATGCGATGTATACGTGTCCATGTGCTGCAAAATTGCATCAATCACTTCTCGGAAAGTTTAGGCTTGTTTGGTTTAGCAAGCTTCACACTTACATGTACGTTCATGTGGCGTTGCTGGATTTCTGTGAGATTTTGCATGATGATGATGAAATTGTAAAAATGTAATTTTTAAAATTGAATCCTTCAAAATGCATCTGTGTGTCCCATTTAACATCTTGATGTACATGTACTTGTTCAGTGGATTATCTTCGAGTACCAGTAAATGTATGATGATCTAATGTACGATCACTAATGTACATGTACATGTACATGTACAAACACGGGTGTGTGGTTAGGCATTACATTTACTGTGTGGACTTCCAAACAACAGAGGTCCACATAACCAGGTAGAGGCAACGTTGTGTGGACTTGCCCACGTCCACACAGTGTTTCCCCATTTCTGGAAAACAGGTTTAGAGGCATTTTGGGGTAACGTTTATCTGTGGCAAAATGAAGCGAAACACTAAAGGGAATCATAGAAAAAAAATTGGGTTGAAAGTGTTTTCACAGTGAGAGTAAAATGAGTTTTTTTCAGAGGTTTTTCTTAACCACACGAAAGCAAGGGAATGTCCACACTTTGTAAAAACATGTGTGTACAAGTATCGGTTAATGGAAGAGCGAGGCCTATTATTTGTTATTTTTGCTTTTTCTGTTTGTTTTTTTAGGCAATCAATAATTTAATTCAAAATCCGTGTAGTACCTGTTATAGAAGGCTTTTAACTTAAGTTGGCAAAAGTCGGCCTTTCAGATGTTGTAACAACAAAATATAAGAACACTTGTTCAAAGTCCATCTCTCCCTGAACACTTCAATGGGGAAATAGGCCCTATATATTTTGGACTCGGACCCTTTTTTTTATTATAAAACTCCACCATAATCAAGATAAATGAACACTTTTCTTCATTTACAAGGAAAATATTGGTCAACTGTAAAAGTACATGTGAATTTGTTCCTGCAAACATAATCATCATGAAATGAAAAGTAAAATAGCGGTATGAACAGGCATGCAACTTTTCCTTTGATGTGCTGATTTCCTTGCTTTTTGCTTCGCGTGAATGCCATTACAAATTGAAAGATACTGCAGATTGTCTTGTGTTTTGAGTTTCCTCGTTTTTCTTCTTCTAAATTCGCAGTTCCACGCCTGTATCTGTCATAATCCTTTACCAAACAAAAATCCATCAGTAGAAATTTCTGCTGATGTGACAATTCAGTCGTCGGGCATCTTCCCAACGAAACGCACTGCTCGCTCACATTTACTAAGTCACGTAACGTAATGTTCTCGTAGCTCACGGCAAACAGCTAGACCATCAGCGCGATCGTTACAGTTAGGATGTTCAGTTGTGTGCGTGCCTGCCGTGAATGTTAACCCATTTGCAAATCCCATTATGCGTCAAGCATGCACTCGATATCACATGAGTGGGAAACTGAAGTAGGCATGAGAAGCCACTGGGAAAAGAGTTTACAATGTTAGAAAAGTGACGAGCTTGGCAAAAATGAAACAACATTGTCAGAATTCAGAAGTCATCTCTGAGTTGTTTGTTTTTGCTAGTCCAGCCTAGAGCCGTGCATCGAAACCGGGTACCCGAGTACCCGACCGTTGTTGTTAGGAACCGGTTCCAGATTATGGGATCGGGTACCCGTAACCAACTTCACAAATGATCTAGTAGGGCCTAACTTCTCAGACAATGAAAAAGAAATGTTTTGTACATGTCACTTGCAGTTTTCGCCGTAAAGCTATAAAGCTCATTGTTCACACCTGTATCTTGCTACATATTAACGCACCGATGTAGTAGTGCGGACCTTTATGCACAATTTGAACATCAACAGCAACTTCCGAGATTTCAATTTTGGGGTTGGGTTTGGTACCCACGTTTTTATTTTTTTTCAATCGGGTAGCTGGTTCCCATACTACCCGAAAATGCACACCACTACTCCTGCCAATAGTCTGCACCTCACTGACTGGCTCACTGACTCGCTGGCACTTGTTGGCTGGGCAGTGCTGTTGTATAGGATTACCATAATGTCAGTGAATAGGGGAACTCAGGCCCATTGTGTAGATCAGTTGCACAGGTTAAGACTTGCAGTGAATAACCATTCTGAATCAGGTGAAGCATTTTGTGTACTCACAGACCAGCTGCACTGTACGGGCTTGGCTTGTTGTTTTATTTTAAAGAGGTTGTGGAATGCTTGAAGACATTTCCGTCATTTTTCGGGTATATGTAGCCTAAGGTGTGATGAAATAAAAACGACTATTGTTTCTGTCATAAAATGAGTATGAAAGGTACTTTTGAGAGCTGTTTTTCAAGTCCTGTCATGCCTGTTTCGACCCGAACGTGCAATTTGTGTAAAAGTCGTCGTTGCGGGCAGCAAACAAAACACAGTAAATCGTGACATAATAAACAGGACTCCTGATGCAGAGTAGCATAAACGAATCCTGTTTATTACGTCACAATTTAGTGTGTTTTGTTTGCTGCCTGCAACGACGACTTTTACACAATTCGCACGTTCGGGTCGAAACAGGACCTGAAAAATAGCTCTCAAAAGTAACCTTTGTACTCATTTCATGACAGAAACAATAGTCATTTTTATTTCATCACACCTTAGGCTACATATACCCCCAAAATGACGGAAATGTCTTCGAGCATTCCACAACCTCTTTAAATCAGTTATAATGTACACGTAAAGAAAACAAACTCTGCTAAAGAGTTGAAATTCTGTTGTTTTGTTATATATATCCTGAAACTTGTTCATATTGCTACCATCAATGAATATTCATAAAATTGAAACAATGATAAATCGTCCCTGTACCTGTTTTGGAGGCATCAAGTTTTCGAGGTTTGACCCTGTAGCGAGGCACACTCGCAGATTCGTACCACACAACCAGTTGATTTGTTGTGTGTGCAGTGCGTGTTCCACCGCCAGCCCAAAAATTTGTCAGTGTTTTTCTCTTGCTTACAAGAAATAAATCCTTACACCCATGAAAACTTAAACATCAAGGATACAAATGTATACTGGTGTATGCCATTTACAGGTTCATTGTAGGCGATTGTGAGCAATATTATAAAACGCTATTGTAAGTTTGTTGATTAAATGTTCACCTGTCGCCTCAAAAATATGAATATTCAATCAGACACAAAGTTTGATATCTTAATATTGAATAGGCCTAATTCAAACTTGTCTGCACCATTGTGCTAACCAGTTCTCTTTCCGGATGGAATATACAGTGTATGAATATTCAATTAAATTTAAATATTTGATTACTTCAGATTGTCTCAGCTGTACTGCAATCCCCTCTACCTTGAGTATGGAATATGAATATTCAGTCGAATATTTAATTATTTGATTTGTCTGAGGCTTATTTAATACGAATCTGTTTACGTCGAGCATCGGTTTTCTGTTGTTTATGACAGCAGTATTAGGGTCTGTCAGTGCTACCATTAGTCTTGCATTCCAGGCTGAAAAGTCCACATTCCTGCCGTGGTTGGCACGGCAGTAGACTGACAGACCGTATACACATGGACCGACCTATCGGAATGCCGTTTCTTTAGACACCGTCACGTTCTCCGCTCTTGGGTTTCTGAAGTCTTCTAAAAGTAAAAGTCACATCTGTAGTTGATTCCTTCATGTCCGTTAAATGGTGCGAATTTTTGATCGCGCCTTGTGGTTGTCTTGCTGCATGCTTGCCGTCAGATGGCGCAGGGATCTTCTTATTCCATTAGCTTCAATATGAATGATTCACAGTGGAGTTGAGCATGCACAGTAGAGGGCGCTGTTTGACTACTCAGGAGAGTAGTGTTTGGGGCACACTGCTTGTGCCCACAGTTACACCGATATTTTAGCATTACATCTGAGAACAAGACATTGTCATTCCCTTTGTCATATAAAACACTCTCCCATACATGTACCAAGCACACACAGAACATTCAAGGACTTTTTTTCAACAAACAATGTACGTTCAAGGACAACAAAGAATCTGTTGTTCTCTTATTGTGTGTCTGTCCTCGGGATGTACAGGTCCCGGTATATACGTGTAATGCAAAAGTACACTAGTTTAGGATGTCATAAATGCATGTTCCTGAAGAGAAGTACGGCTAATGTTCAATAGAATGTGCGCAAACCCGAACAACAATTACTTTGCCGGATGAATTGTCTGTGTATCTCTTGAAGTGCTTCGGTACCGGTACGGTACATGTGCTTGTACACGGATTCCATAAAAACTGGGGGAAAAACATCTTGTTTTCAACTAACAATGTGTCAAATTTGTGAAAAAGATGTTTTCAATGGGTTTTTTTTTATTGATAAAGCTAACTTTAGCAATTTTGAAAATTGAAATCATTTCAAAATGTTGTGAAAAGGCAGCGCCTTTGAATGGCATTTTTTCAGATACTGCGCGCTATATACATGTAAGTGCTGTTCATTATCATTATTATTATGATTTTGTATACCGTATACATTAACATCTACCGGTGCCATGTTCTGCAGTGGGGACACGGGATGTACACATGTGTGAAATACATTGGACTGCCCTGAAAAAAGGCTTTGTACATTGTGTATACATGTGTAGTTTTTGTGCACTAATATGTTCTACAAAGTATGGAATAGTACCCGATCACCTCCAAGCAGTTAAACAACATACTGCTTGCACTCTCTACAGCACCAGTCTCAGTGCCACCAGCACTATTCACAATTGCTAACCCCTCGTGATCTCATGCAAATTTAAAGTCTTTTTCCCTCAGCCAGAGGGTTGAAGCATCCACTGATCGGATTAGGCTTACAAAATTGTTCTAAGATTTCACCAAGCACGTTCATGTGTTTTTTTCTTGTGACCTGCTCATAATGCAAATTGGGAAAGAAGCGCAAATGCAAATGCCTTGGGTAGCCTATGGGAACATGGTGCTTGTGCTCTTGAGCAAGGCACTTTACCATTATTGCTTCGTCCTTCGGATGGGACGTAAAGCCGTAGGTGTTGGTAGATACGTGTGCTATATAAGACTCCATTATTATTATTAATATTATTATTATGGTGAGAGATACCAGTACATTTCCATCGTCCTGTTACCCATACATTGTTGGTTTACATGTAATGAAAACTGCTTGTGTACGTATCATTTTTTTTCTGCATTTTATTCGTTGAACAATAGAGGAAAATAGGTCCCCAATCCTGAGAGGTCCCCAATGTGAATTTGTGTACCAAACATATGGGAGGTCTTCCTAAAAAGTACAAAAAGAAGGACAATAGGGGGTCCCCGATTGCCGCCAAATACACATGCGTACACGTTTGTGTATGCGGCTTACCATTTTTCTGGTCTCAGAGATGGCCAGCCTATCCGCTTCGTGGACGAAGTACCCCTCAATGGTATAGAAAGGGAGAGTTGGGGGAGACCACTTCATTCCAACAACGACACCTGACGCTAATGCAAAGGAGCTATGGCTATGTTCATTTAAACTATTTAGTCATGTGTACTTAGCACCATACATGTACAAACCAGTACGCGCACGCAGTGTGCTCCCTACTGGAGAGAAAAGCGCCCTCTTTGTTCACGCACGGAGCCCATAGTCCTCTTTGTACCTGATTGTTTTACTGAGTCACTCACTGTCACCTGTGAGCTGGGCAGTGCTATTGTATAGGATTACCCATCACATCAATGAATAGGCTGGCCCATTGTGCAGACCAAATTCATGAAAAGACTCCCAGCAAGTACATGTAGCCATTCTACAATGTACATCAATGAATTAGAATTTTGTAATCGAAAATGAGGAATAGCCAGACTACATGTACATGTATGGTATAGTACAAATGCCCTCTCTGAACAAATCTCCGTTTTGATTAACACATTTCACATTAGCAAAACACACAGAACCCAAAGATCTGCCAAAACAATTCCAGCATCTTGACATCACATCGCCAAGCCTCATTCATCACTGTCCTCGCGCGAAGAGAAGTTTTAATTTTCCAAAGAACGAGGCTGTCAGGTGTTGAAGTAATGACTGTCGCGCTGATGGTCCAACCCTCTATTAACCATTATTGGCGTTCTTGTATCGTTTTTCAGGTGAATGGGACTCTAGTCACGTCTTGCAATCACCTTGAAGTTGTGAAGCTCATCCGATGTGAGTATCTGTTGCAGTCAATCCTATGTCAGTCTCCATTTACGTGTCAGTATGCGTCAATTAAACGTATTGAGTTTTTATGACTTGCGGTCCGAAACGATAGTATAGCGGTACGTTCTTCCCACTGCCAGACAATACACACAGGGAAGCTAGATTTCAGGCATATGACTGATTCACGCTTTTTCATGTTTTGGAATAACAAAGTCAAGCATTCCATCCCCACAGTCCGGAAAATATATCCTCTTGTAAACGTAGTAACACAGAGAACGTTTGATCCTAGTGTGATGTTTCTCAAAAGGAGCGTCAACTTTTTGGCACGAAAGTTAATGCGTAACTCCATGTTGTTTGGATATTGACGTGTACAAAACAATTGGTAAAAGCTTGCTGATATTAATTTCTCTTCTTAATTGATTTAAAAAAAGGGTAAAAATGGTCACTGCATGAGTTGCTGAGTTACCATTTTTTAGTTTCCCTTTTTCATCAACTTCATTTTCAAAAGTGTTGCCCTGGTCAGATAATTGCCAAGATTGAAGGTCTTCAAATTATTAAAACAAAATTTATATATTTTTAGGTAGAACAACACTCCTTGATTCAATACTTGTACGTCAGTTTTCATGGTTTTAGGGTATTACAAACATTATACCTTGGACAGTTAAAGCTTACAGCGAAGCATTTCTCACAATCCTGGATCTGTGTATAGATTGATTGCTCTATTCCCGACTGCATGAATGTAGAATTTCCCAGTGGACCACCCATCACTTGATCGAGTGGATCAATTCAGCAGTGTGGCTGCCGTAGATTTCATTCAGCCTCAGTTCCACTTAACAGTCAGTCCCAAAGGATCTTGCTCTTGGAAAAAAGACTTAACGGTTTCCCAAGATGTGCATGAAAAGGGTTCATTACGACAGATAAATCACCTTTTAGATAAGAGATAAATTATCCATGCAAGTTTAAAGGGTTGTTTGATTGTAAATTCCATGTGTCTATGAATGACTTGACTGTTTGTATTTTTTTCTTGGGATGTAGCGGCATCTTACGCAGCGTTAACATTGCTTGGCCTGCCGCCAGGAATGAAGAACCAATCACCGTTATCGCCGCCTCATCAGGGCAACGCAACGGCCAAACCAAACCAACGACGTGAAGTCACACGACCTTTAGCAGTGACGGTGAGTTATTCTACCCAACCTATCCCAGCACAGCCCAGCCTAGCCCAGCCTATCCCAGCGCAACCCAAGCCAAGCCAACCCAACCCAACCCAACCCAGCCCAGCCCAATGCAAATCCAACCCAATGCAAATCCAATCCACCCCAATGCAAACAAGGGCGGATCCAGAACACCATTTTTTTGGGGGGGGGGGGTTCAAAAAAAACTTTGGTCCCCCAAAAAAGTGGGTCCAAAAAATTACGGCGTGGGGTTTGGGGCCCGCTTAAGGGCCCTGAAATTTTTTTGGATTCTAGATGCTCTGTGGTGCGATCTGAGGCAATTTCTGACCACTTTAACCAATGTTTTTTGGAGGAAAAGATGGTGGTGTACTCATTGCCTGCCTTTATTGCGATATCACATAAAAAAAAAAAAAAAAAATTGGTTTCGGTTTTTTTTTGGGGGGGGGGGGCATGGCCCCCTTTGGCCCCCCTGGATCCGTCTTGAATGCAAATCCAATCCACCCAACACAATCCAACCCAACCCAACCCAACCCAACCCAACCCAACCCTGTCCAACACAAACCAACCCACCAATCTGAGCCCAACCCAACGCAACCCAACCCAACCCAACCCAGCCCAACCCAACCCAACTCAACCCAACCCAACTCAACCCAACCCAACCCAACCCAACCCAGCCCAACCCAACCCAGCCCAACCCAACCCAACCCAACCCAACCCAACCCAAGCCAACCCAACCCAACCCAAGCCAACCCAAACCAAGCCAACCAAACCCAACACAACCCAACCCAGCCCAACCCAGCACCCAACCCAACCCAACCCAACCCACCCCAACCCAACCCACCCCACCCCACCCCATCCCACCACAACCCAGCCCAACCCACCCCACCCCAACCCAGCCCAACCCAGCCCAACCCAGCCCAACCCAACCCAACCCAACCCAACCTAACCCAACCCAACCCAGTTTAACCCAACCCAACCCAACCCAACCCAACCCAACCCAACCCAACCAAGCTCAACCCAGCCCAACCCAACCCAACCTAATGCAACCTAATGCAAACCAACCCACACAAGCCAACCAAGCCCAACCCACTCCAAAGCAACCCAGCTCAACCTCCCAAACAAAACATAAAAAAAATTAAAAGCTTCATTTCTAGAAAGATCTCGTTTTCAGCTTTCCTGTTTAAATATTTGTTTTTAAAATGTTAACGTTTGTACACATGAACAGGTTTTACAAATCCCAAACAATCTTTTTTTGTATTTTGTCTTATCAGCCCACCCCCAAGATATCCAAATAAAACCTCCCAATTGAAATAATTTTGATAAACTCAAACACATTTTAAGAGCATGTTCCTTCTCACGATTGTATCTAACCATATCAATCACAAGACCTAGCATGCCTCGGCATTCCAACAATCTCCTCAAAATGTAAACACTCTCTTCCGCACTGCTGCAAACCTGGCCAGTCAAAAGAAATCCCGGCCGAAAATCCCAAAGACGGAGGCAAAAGATCGTTTGATGGATGAGAACGCTGGACTCCTGTCCAGGGCTCGGAATGTCAGCGCAGATGGCTGGCATATAGCCCATAGAATCATCTTTCCTTTTCATTCAATATGTGCTTCTATTTGTTAGTCCTAAAGGAGCGTGGAATTTGCCACGTACCGGGTACGAAAAAAACTTGCATCTGTAGAATTTCACTTTACTTGGCTGATCGCTTAAAGGCTATCCGACAAATTGGTTCGGGCTTGTTATTCTAGATTTTTAGATTAGGAAAAAGTATGAAATCTTGAGGGGAATATTTTGGGGGGGAAGTATTTTAGATTTTTTTTTGCGTTTACATCTCCATGCTGCAAAAAGTCCATCATAATGTCCAAAGTTTCAGTCAGTGGAAAATTAATATTCCGTGCAGTGAAGCCACCAACTGTTCATTTTTGTAGCTCAGAGCATAATTTTATTATGCCCATGAAAAGATGAGAAAGCTGTAAAAGGTTTATTTTTAGATGAGCATATGTTGGGTGAACCCCAACGACGTTAGAGGCTTGGTCAAACTCCATATTGAAAGCTGTTGATACTGAAGATCTATTTTTTTAGTAGCCATCTGTGCAGCACCATTAACGTGCTAGTAGCCATACCAGAAATTGCTTCCATGTATATAGGCATACATTTGCCTAGAATCACAAAAACAAAAATCTTCATTGGGGGATAAATTTGAAAGGAAACCCTCTAACGGCATGCCAACGAAAGTTGACTCCCGGTGTTTTATACAGCTGAATGCTGCCATTTTGGTGCAAAGCAGCTAAAATAAACCACAATAGCCATCTCTGCCCTCACAGGTACCCATTTACTCCTGGGTAGAGAGAAGCAATAAGCGACAAAGTGCCTTGCCCAAGGGCACACGCACCATAGCCGCAGGCTGGACTCGAACCCACAACCTGCAGACCATGAAATCAGTGTTCCACATCACGAGGCCACGGCGAATTATTCATGTATGAACTGAAACAACGTTCAACCAAATAGTGTCGGACCCCATTGCCCGCATTTGTCACGAAAAACAAATGCCAAATCGCTATTTGAATTTCATTTTTGTACAACTCTTTCCTTCAAAAAAATCTTAGTGCTTGTGTGTCGTACTCAAATTTGATTTACGCTGCTGATTTCATCTCATAATTTCTTATTAGCCGGAGAAAGATGCAGAGTTGAAGAATGAGCGAATGCAGACGTTGAAGGAAATGTTAGAACAGGAAAAGGAACTATATCAGGTACGTCGGAACAGTAGAGGGCGCCCTATTTAGGACCAGCTTTCTGAGGTTGATGGCATCACTGATAACTAGCCACAAGTATTGAGATGTGCAGCAGGGAACCAGGATATATTGAGGCATCATAGATGACTGGTAGTACATTGGTCTGTTACAATGCACATACACGTGAAGCCATGTTAGTCACGTCTTGGTCCTCCCATGGCTGCCTCTATACATACCCGTACATTAAGTGCATGCGTACATGTATAGGAACATGTATATAAGTATGTAGATTCAGTGGGCTATGTTAAGGAGAATACACGAGAAAGTGTGGATGTGTAATTTAAGACTACACGAGGCACGAAGCGCCAAGTGAATTCGTAAATTAATCCACCCTTGCGAGTGTATTCTTCGACTTAAGCCGTTGCGTCTAGAGAAGTATTGGACAGAATGCTGCAACCTGACGCCACTATTTTTTTCCTATATCATCTCAATGAAGGCCATTCGTCGGTTGCAATAATGATGATAAGACTGGGACTGATGAAATGTTTCCAAAATTGTTAGGAAATACTTGAAATGACGCTCCATCGACGTTGTACACAAGCGCGGAAGTGGCGTCAGGTTGCAACATTGTTTCCTGGCGTGTTTAGCATGTGTATCGACACATTCGTACAACCAAGTCATTTTGTGTGTATAGGCTCCTTACGTCAAAATGGATAGTTCAGACAACGATTTCTTTCTGACTAAATGTAGATTTTGCAGTCATGGCGGAAAATCTGACAGTGAAGATGCATGGGTAATTTTCGGAAAGCAAATTTTCACGCAGACGGTCGTATTCATGCTCATTGTGGAGAACAATTGTCCGACATGTTCAAAGTGTGGATTCGTAATTCCGAATCCACACTTTACTAAAGATTCGTCGTTCCGAATCCACACTTTGTGACCAGTGTAAGAGATTCGTAGATCTGAATCCACACTTTTAACAATAGTGTGACGTCATAGCAATGGTTTAAATCAAGTTTAATGTACATATTTGTGTAAAAGGAAGGTACTCATGCATATAACCATGTAGCGCGGCCAAGGTCCATGCGAAATTCTAGGCTAGTGCCATTCTGTACAAACACGCACATGTAATAAATAAAACAACTGCTATAAAGTTCGTTTACAGCTTGGGTTTTCAATCTTTGTAGTGCATCAATTTGCTTGAAGATGAATTCATTATCGCGATCGTGCTCGGGGAACATGGAAAATGTAGTGCATCTGTGTCCCACATACCACTCGGTGGGACACAGACGCACTACATTATCCCGTGTTCCACGAGCGCTCGCGGGATAACTTATAATATTGTCATTGTATTAAGCACTTTGTTTCTGTGTATTTGCAGAGAATGAAATCCGAGTACGATGTCAATCCAACGGAGAAACTCTTCAGAGAACTGAGTGGAATCACAACCAGGATAAAGGTCATGGAAAGTCAGCTCAACCGGGCCGCTAGTATGCAAGCCAAGGTGAGATCTGCAGAAATGAACATAGCGCCCTCTACCGTCCATGCACAAAGCCAATAGACCACGATATGGGTTACCAGTCATTCAGGATAATCAAACCGCCATCAAAGGTGCATGGCCTTACATATTGGCACTGGTGCATGGCCTTACATATTGGCACTTAGGGGGTACCGGGAACAAAAGGCAAAAAAGTCAGTGTAAACCTCAAAAAAGTCAGTGTACAGTATGGAGCGAAAGAATTTAGACTCATGCGATAACACGCATACCAAGCTATTTACATTTTATCACTAGCTAGGTTTAGCGCGTGTTTATCGCGCTAATCACGCGTGGTTATCGCGTGTACGCCGCAGTGTTTTTCACATGGGCACTGACAGAAAGACGGAGACCGGCTCCACGCGATAATCACGCGCGGGAAAAAAATGCGGGAACAGATTTGGCGCTTTGTCCCACGCGTGGTTCCACGCGCGGGGAAAACTATCCTACGCGCGGGGAAAACTATCCCAAGCGTGGGGAAGACAGACCGCACAACGCCCCGGAATACCGGCTTGGCTCTGCGCCTGGGACGGCCGTCTTTGCGCCGTTAATTTCCCGCAAGTTGGCGGCTGAATGATGTCCACTCAAGGAGGAACAAATTTTTACAACTTAAAAATTCCCGCCCAGTAAAAAAAAGTCGGCTCCTTCTCAAGTTCTATGAAAGAATACTTCCCAAGGCAGTACTGCCGTCCAATCAAACACAAGTGGAACGAAGCTGAATGTCAGAACGACAAATGACGACCAATCACATCTTGCCATCTCACAAATTCCTACTTTAATTGGCTGCAGACCATGACCCTTAGTCAACAAAGAAACTCTACACCGATGTAATTCGAGAAGTCAATTGGACAACAGAGGCATGCTGCCGACGACACTGCTATTAGTTTGCTGTCAATCATTCTTTGGGAAGTGTTTTTTATTCTCCGGAGCATATTATTATGAAAGATACTGGCCCTTTTTAAAATGGCTCTGTTCATATTCCTCTTTGAATAAAAACATGAATGAAAACTTGCAACTTTACCACAGGATCATTTTTTTCGTATATGGGTCCGAAGAGATCTTTCCCCCTCATGTTATAATAATGTTTTCCTGGTTTGCGAGAATATTTTTTCCGCCTAGTTTTCCTCGGTATAGAATATTCTGTTCCCTATCTCTTCAGAGAATTTATGGCCCAAATATTCTATTCCCATGCAGGAAACTTGAAATGTCCAGTCCCGAACAAAGACTCATTTCGTTCTTGGGAATAATACTTCTTTCCTTCATTTTGCCATTTCTGTCATGTCCGTCGAATAACCATCACAACAATATGCATTTTCAAAATTCTTTGTGCATATTGCAATGAACCACAGTGACTCAACATGTACTGCCGTGTTCATATTGAAATCTATGCACAACGTGCGGCGTGATCCGCGCGCTAACCACGCAGACATTTTGTGTGTTGTATTGATGGTTTCTCAAATGTATTACATTTCTGGGCCACGCGGTAAAAACTGTGCCAAAATCAGTACGCACTAGGACGGTGCGCGCGTGTGTGGTACCGGCTTATATGTACATTTGTGTGCTTTGAACTGTAACGACAGCGCTTGGACAATTTATTGCACTGCGCTATGTGTTTTTAGTTTTAATTCACTGGGGGAAGCCGTCAGCATGTCTTACTCAGATTTTAGTCTGGAACTAAAAGACGGCGGGTGATTTGTTTGTTAATTTATTGTTCTACACATTTTCAAAGTGTTTTACCTTGCCATATGAATGACCCAATTTACGTTAAAACATTGGCGTCAGTGCTGTCCGGAGTTGGAGATCGCATTCGAATTTAACACTTGCAATACTAATGCTTACCGGAGGTGTTGAACTCCGTAGTTTTAACTCACATTGCAGGATCGACGAAACGCCAGTTCCCTCAGCTCCGAGTACTCTGTGCACAATTTGCAACAATGGCTGGCGTAACAAAAATTGCGAAGGGCTTACTAATAAATCAGTTTATTGTGATTCGCCTGCAAAACCTATACGCCATTTATCAGGCATGCAACTTTTCCTCAGATCAGCTGATTTCCTCCTTTTTTTACTTCCCATGTGTGCCATTGAACACAGAAAAACACTGTACACAGTCTGTGAAAAATTTGAATTTCCTCTTTCTTTTGTGATTTCCCAGTTGCATGCCTGATTTATTTAATCTGATACATGTTCATTTATTACTTTTGATTTATTTAATTTACCCCGGTCCTATTATTTTTTTTCGCCACTGTAATTTCCTGAAGAACGGGATTCATGATCAATAAATGGGTAGGTATTTCTGGGGGAAAATTCACTCTTGAATATAATTGTTGTGGCGTGAATATGATTTCTTTAAATATGCGGTGTGTAGGGCACTACATGTACACTTCATTTCAGGAACCCAGTTATCAAGTAGTGTTTCACACGTTTTTCCTGTGGAAAGTTAAATGAAAACCACCTGTAGGAAAACAAGAAGGTTCCAGTAAATGTAATTTTCTTTCTCCTGTGGTTGGATTTTTCTTGTCCATTTTATGCCATTGTTTTTAATTTAATTGCCTTTACACTGTTTTGCTCTTAGAATTTTTATCCGGGTTGATTGGTGTTCTAATTTGGATGTTTCAAATTTGTTTTTGTTTTCTCCAATTTTTTTCCGCTGTTTTTCTTTAATTCGCCAACGTGTTTAATATGAATTTTTATGATCTTAAACAATGTAGTTAGTTACACTGTAGGACTATAATTTTTCTTTTCGTCTGACACATCATCGCCGTGACAGTTTTTACAAACTTTTGCCTAAACCAGGACAAGTTTTCTTTTTCTTTTGAACACCGAACGTGGCCGAGTTAACTCGTGGCTAAGTGTAACAAACTGAATACATGTATCTCCCAAGGGCGGATCCGGGGGGGGGGGGGGCCAAAGGGGGGCATGGCCCCCCCCCCCCCCAAAAAAAAACGAAACCAATTTTTTTTATTTTAATGTGACATCGCAATAAAGGCAGGCAATGAGTACACCACCATCTTTTCCTCAAAAAAACATTGGTTAAAGTGGTCAGAAATTGCCTCAGATCGCACCACAGAGCATCTAGAATCCAAATTTTTTTCGGGGCCCTTAAGCGGGCCCCGAACCCCACGCCGTAATTTTTTTGACCCACTTTTTTGGGGGACCAAATTTTTTTTTGGCCCCCCCGAAAATTGTGTTCTGGATCCGCCCTTGGTATCTCCAAGCGCAATACATGTACATAGGCCTAATTTGGAACAGCTCGTAAACTTGCTCGCACTGAGTATGTTGAAGTCGGCATTGATCATATTACCTTGGGAAAAAAAGCAAGTGTCTTTAAGTACTTGGGAGTCTTGAATGATAGTAATACTTATTGCCAAAATCATGTCACCAAGACAGCGTTAAAATTTAAAAACAAAAACTGTTAATTTTAGAATTCTGACTTTCATAGGTTCCTGATTTTATTGTTCGTTGTCAGTGTTTTGTTACAGGGCACACCTCAGACGGTAACCGCAAGGTGATGGTTTCGTGTGTAGTAGCATTTGATCGCCAGTACAATCAACCGAGCACAGCTTCACATGTTTTCAGCAAACCCCAAGTCCCGGCATAACCAATGCCCCAGTGACAAGATCGTCATCCAATGGGTTTAAAAGATCAATTCTCGCGCGCCATTTGGTCTCTTTTAGCGCCGCCTCAAAAGAATTTCCCCTGGCCTACTTCTTATCTCCGAAAAAGATACACTGTATTACAAATGCAAGTCGGCTGTCAATCATTGACTGGAAGCCCAAGCTTTGCCCCAAAGGAATTTATTTAAAAGATACTCGTAATTTTATTCCCCGGATGAATTCGCCTTTGGCCCAAAACCCTTATTCAACCTGTTAATCCCAAGAAACAGGGCCTAACATATTCAAAATAACTTCATACGTTTGCTCTTTGTCCACTTGTAGGAAATTGTATTTGAAAAATAATTTTAAAAAATCCACTACCCCATAAATTCCAAAATGACCTTAATAATTTCCAAACACATTTTTTTCTCGCTTTCACATAGAGAAAAAGTTAAATTATTTTACCAGCCCATTCATATAAAGACCTCAAAAACTCAAAGAATAGATTTTGTTGATTAATCTATCGAGTAGTTTACGGTTTATCAATTTAGACAATCTAAAAAAAAACTTTAGTCAATTAAATTTACGGAACTCCCAAACCCATTCCAGACAGATTCCAGGGGGAAATTTTATACGATTTATGTCTGGGTTTTCTTGTATCAAATATAAACAAGTGATCTATATCCATGGAAATTAAATTACAGGCCTTAAATAAAATCTTTACTTTACCTACATATTACGAGGTGAGAATAAATACGTAAGAATAAATCAAGATACTGTGTACTATGATGAATGTACTATGAAAACGAAGATAAATCCTGAACCTTTTATAAATTTAAGCCAGAACAGAATAAATTCCAGTGGTTAATTTAATTGACCTTTTTCTGATTCCCTTGTTTTTAAATAAAAAATGGCAAGGTGGAGTTTCAATGTTGCTTTTCTGATCTCCTACATATTTTCCGAATGGATTTCAAAGGGAGTTCCCTGTTTTTCTTGTTTGTGATGAAATGTGAATATGCCCACAACCATTTAGTTGACAAGAATTATATTCCAAGGCTCAATACAAATATAAACGGTTTTATAAAATAGTTTTTAAAAAGTCAAAGCTATACACCGCCCCTATCAAACCTTGGTCGGTTTCCTTTGATTAATGCATGTTGTTCGAGAACTACACATCTAGGCTCTTATTGGTTGTTCGATAACGACGGTTGTCTTCCAAAGGATTCTGATTGGTGGAGTGTCTGGGCCGGGAATGACTTAAAGCGATTTATATTAAACAGCGGGACGCGCTCAGACGTATGTTCTGTCTTGAAGCGGAACAATTTAACCAGTAGGCGGTTTGTGCAAGCTGACTTGGAATTCTGTAGCGGACAAAGGTAAAGGGCGGACTCCTTCTGACCGGAAAATCCAAAGATCGTCTTACGGTCTAATTTGGTCGTGATGGGTGAAGGTTTTCGAGAAAGAATTTATTTGAAAGACACTCGTACATTTATTCTCCAGATGGACTTATTCGGGCTCTCTTGGCCCAAACCATATTTCAACCTGTATTTAATCTCAAAGGCCACCTTACATTTCAAAGTAAGTAAAATTTACAAAACGCATTTTTTTTTTCTCAACTCGTAGGAAATTGTGTCTTGAAAAAAATAATAACCCACTGCAGTAAAATATTCCAAATAAATTTTAGGGGTTATTTACCACATATTATATGGCTTTCTAGACACTTTAAGAAAAAAAAAACATTGTATAACCAGCCCTTTTGTTTAAAGACCACAACAAGACAGCGGATACATTACGGAGATATAATTAATGCCTATAACATTAATGTTCCATCGCTTTAATTTAAAAACCTTAAATTTTACAGAACTCATAAACACGTTCCCAGCATATTCCACGGGGAAATTTAATACTATCCATGTCTGGTTGTTCTTGTATCTAACAAAGAGTTTATAATAATGCACAACTGCAATTCTTGGCAATATTATAGCAGATTGTTCCCGCCCGAAGCTGAAAAGTGCATCATACCCACATAATGATCATTACGAGGTAAGAATAGTAAATAGGTAAGACTAAATCGAGGAACATGTAGTATAAAATCCTGAACTGTAGTTCACGGACATGGAATAAATTCCAGAGTATAATTTAATGGA
This sequence comes from Patiria pectinifera, assembly GCA_029964075.1. NCBI lineage: Eukaryota > Metazoa > Echinodermata > Asteroidea > Valvatida > Asterinidae > Patiria > Patiria pectinifera. The sequence continues at coordinate 36,097,474 of CM057150.1, forward strand.
ATTTATTCCTGGTTCTACGGGGAATGTAGACTTTAAATCTTAATTTTCTGAACTTTAAAAACATTCCAATATATTTTCACGGGGAAATTTTACTATGATTTACGTTTTGTTTTTCTCGTTTGGGACGAAATATGAATTGGCAACGACCATTCAGTTAACGAGCAGTATATTCGAGAGCTAAAATAAAGTCGAAATAATTTAAAAGGCCTCTTTCCCCTGTAACGAATCTCATACCGTACAGAAACACTTAATAATTTGGAGGGGTTAATGTAACATAATTTATGTCTAGTGCTAGTGTTTGAAGGAGAAAATATTTTAATTGACATGAGCCCATTAAAACAGCAGGAACTCAACAATTTTTACAAATTACATCCAGAGTTTCTAGGTTTATTATTTTTTAAGTATTTCATCTACGGTATTTTAAAAATAATAAGTGTACTGCACACAATAGATCATTGTTCGATTCTGGTGGGCCGACAGCGATGTGGACAGTCTCTTATTCAAAAAAGCATGTTCCAAAATGATAACACAATCGATTTTTTTTGTTGTGACTGCTGAACTGGCACCGCTGTAATTTCTAACTGTGCACATTGAGATCCTGCTAGGGCAGTTAAAGTCATGGAGTTCAACACCTACTCCTGGCAGTAACCAAGTAAATAATGCGGTCTTACTACACACAGCACTCGCGAATAATAATTTAGCATAAATTGGGTCATTCAAGTAACAAATTAAAACACTGAAATGTACGGACTACTACAGAACAATGCAATTAATAAGCAAATCACCCGCCATCCTTTGTTTCCGTAATAAAATCATGGTAAGACCATGAAGCTATAAATCGGAGTTTCATAACTCTATAGGCTAAGACATTATACTGACGGCCTCCCTGTAAACACATGGGGCAGCGTAAATGTACAAAATGTCTGAGTGTTGTTTCTCAGTACAACGTACGTGTACATTATATGCGTTAAACTTGTACAAAACCCAAACGTATGCGCTCTGCATGTGTTCATACTGTGTGGCCGTTGATCGTATGCGTATTAGTTGATCTCCATTAGATTATATCAATGTGTGTGGCCATGTGTGCGGCACAGAAATGTAAACCGATCGATAAAAAAGAATGTTTGCGCGTGCAGCCTTGCAGGTCACACAGAACGTAGTGCGTAGATTTCAATGTGTAAATGGCCATCCAGACTTTCATCTGTGTCATAATTCCGTGTGGTAATGAAGAAGGAGTTTTGTACATGACACGTACATATATAATGTACATGTAGTAGGCTATGGGGCATAAACCTCAGAAAGCCCCCTTTGCTGTTCACCCTTCCTTTCAGTTTCTAGACACAATAAAGTGGATATGTAAGGTCCTCGAGAGTCGTAAGTAAAATATCTGACTGAATAAAGACCTACGAATGTCCGAATTATGATAAAAAGATGAGCAATGAAAAACTATTTCACGAGGAAGGAAAAATACCTGACAAAAGATAAAATAATCCGCAGACAAAAAAATCCAATTATTTTGAAGGAAGCAAGCATCTACATGGATAGCGACGAAAGAAAGAGTCTGCAATCAAGACTGGAAATTTCACGCTTCCTGCAGGGGAACAGAATGCTCTAGGGATAAATTCACCGCAGAGATAGGGACAAAATATACTAACTGGCGAAACTGTCGGGGGGGGGGGGATGGGCGGGGCGTAATCTCCTTCCATTTTTCCGAAAATTCGAACACATCAATTGAAACACGTTGTGCTTTAATGACAAGTTACGATTTTTTATTCAAACGAGGAATGAAATCTTGGCCGGTGAGAAAATGGCCAGTATTACTTCCAAAATATTACTGATCTGAAAAAAATAAAATCTCTCGAGTAATCGCTGACAGCCAGATGATAACAGTGTATCTCTTCTTTCACAAAGAGTCGGCAGCATGCTTCTCCTGTTGCATCCATGAGGAAAGTCTTTGACGATTAAGAGGAGAAGTACTAGGCCCTGCAAGGCAAAACCTCTCGAAGTATAGATGAGGCAAAACAAATGCTCTTCGGCAAAATGATTTTCTTTTTTTCAATGTAAGATGATGTCTCATAACCGCCGAACCTACTGGTTTGCTGGAATCCTGCTTCTGCATGCACAATTTTAACGTGTTTTTACATAGGGTTATGTTGCCTCTCTGGGCATTCATATATTTTCCACTAAATTAAGTCGGGCACAATTTACAGACGGTGTTTGTGCGTCAGCTGGAAGCCAGACTGAGGGAGCGATTGTCATTGTATCTGGAACCTCTAAACGCTTTTAATAAATTAGTAATGAATTATCACAATATGTAAGGGAGCAGACTAATGACCAGCCTGGCCTGGCAGCGCATACACGATGTCAATTTCGCTTTATGGTCTGACGTAAAACCAACTGCATTTTTGAACCACAAATTCAAGACAATGGTGCTCCATGATGCGTGATCCTAGAATGTAAGCCAAGGTATCATTAAAAAGTACAAAGCTTCATCTTTAACATGATATTAAACTTTTTGCTGGTAAACGTATTGTCTGGCCATAATAAACCTTTAAAGTAGGATTACTTTTTTTCTTCTTCGACACCCTGCTGTTTTTAAGTAAGTCCGTAATCTAAATAAATAAAGAAGAAACTGAATCGTCTGCAAGTGTTGTCAAATCAAGTGTAACTCAATTAAAATAAATCTCAACGCCTGAGGAAGATATTTGCATTTTTTGTTTAGCTCAGAGTTTCTTTAAAAAAACCCACACCTTTCATAGAACAATGGAAATGGAAAGCGGCATCATTCTCGAGCAGCTGCAGGCTGCGAGAATAATAGTCACATCCTCTGTCTCTTAAACAAGATTTCTGGCTACGCAACTGGCAGTCCCGGACATCGCAGGGAGCCTCCCTAGCAACAGTATTTCTAGGCAACCGGGTTGGAATGAGACAATGGTCACGCTCCCGTGGCTCGAATTACAACGTGATTGGCAATCGCTCCGGTTGAGCGTCGGTGTAAGGAACGTCCTATATGAAAGCAACCAATGGCGAACTTATTTGCCGGGAACCGGCTCATTTAATTGGCTGATATTATCATCACTGTTCACCAGCAAAGAGCCCTCCATTTACTGGCGGCACTCCAGTTGGGCGTCGGCGTAAGGCACGTCAACAATTTATGAAAGCAACCAATGGCGTAATTATTTGCCGGGAACCGGCTCATTTAATTGGCTGAGATTTATCATCCCACCAGCAAAGAACCCTCCATTAACTGGCGGCACTCCAGTTGAGTGTCGGCGAAAGGAACGTCAACAATTTATGAAAGCAACCAATGGCGTAATTATTCGCCGGGAACCGGCTCATTTAATTGGCTGAGATAATTTGTTCACCAGCAAAGAACCCTCCATTTACTGGCGGCACTCCAGTTGGGCGTCGGCGGAAGGAACGTCAACAATTTATGAAAGCAACCAATGGCGTAATTATTCGCCGGGAACCGGCTCCTTTAATTGGCTGAGATATTATCATCCCTGTTCACCAGCAAAGAACCCTCCATTTACTGGGGCACTCCAGTTGGGCGTCGGCGTGAGGAACGTCAACAATTTATGAAAGCAACCAATGGCGTAATTATTTGCCGGGAACCGGCTCCTTTAATTGGCTGAGATATTATCATCCCTGTTCACCAGCAAAGAACCCTCCATTTACTGGGGCACTCCAGTTGGGCGTCGGCGTAAGGCACGTCAACAATTTATGAAAGCAACCAATGGCGTAATTATTTGCCGGGAACCGGCTCATTTAATTGGCTGAGATATTATCATCCCACCAGCAAAGAACCCTCCATTTACTGGCGGCACTCCAGTTGGGCGTCGGCGTAAGGAACGTCAACAATTTATGAAGGCAACCAATGGCGTAATTATTCGCCGGGAACCGGCTCATTTAATTGGCTGAGATAATTTGTTCACCAGCAAAGAACCCTCCATTTACTGGCGGCACTCCAGTTGGGCGTCGGCGGAAGGAACGTCAACAATTTATGAAAGCAACCAATGGCGTAATTATTTGCCGGGAACCGGCTCATTTAATTGGCTGAGATATTATCATCCCACCAGCAAAGAACCCTCCATTTACTGGCGGCACTCCAGTTGGGCGTCGGCGTAAGGAACGTCAACAATTTATGAAGGCAACCAATGGCGTAATTATTCGCCGGGAACCGGCTCATTTAATTGGCTGAGATAATTTGTTCACCAGCAAAGAACCCTCCATTTACTGGCGGCACTCCAGTTGGGCGTCGGCGGAAGGAACGTCAACAATTTATGAAAGCAACCAATGGCGTAATTATTTGCCGGGAACCGGCTCATTTAATTGGCTGAGATATTATCATCCCTGTTCACCAGCAAAGAACCCTCCATTTACTGGCGGCACGTCACAAATTCGGGTTTCCTACAGCTGAATTCAAACAAGAGATGTATTGTATCAATTTCATTGAATAATGTCCCTACCAATCATTTTCTGGAAGGCTTTTTCGGAGCTGAGCTTTGATTTGAGATTTTTTTTCAGAAACCGGGTAAGATTGTGTGTACTTGAACATAGATAAACAAGGGGGATTAATATTCCAAGTCAAAATAATTTATTAAATGTTGCGCCACGTTATGTTTGGCGGTTGTTTTTTTGTCGTAGTAGATTTCATTCTTTGCTCATTAAAAAAAAACGTTTGGCCTGCAATATTTTGTGTAAATGTTGCTCTAGATTATAATTATTTCGGAATATATTTTGACATTAGGTATTAGGTGAAAGGGCTTTTGTTAATCTTATTCTTATTCCTTTCAAAATTATTTTCCAAAACTATTGTATCATTCGTATTATGATAATATGATTCCCCTTTATCTACAGAAGAATTAACTGAGACTTAATTCAGAAAGTAATGCATGGGCACGGGTGTTTGAAATCGTTTTACTTAAAATTAAAAAAAAAACAATATAAAGAGAATGAGACATATTAAATCACATTGAAATAACTCCTATTTATTTGTTGTCTCTCTCTAGCTCTCTGCGGCCGAGACGATTAAAGGGGTGATGATTTTATTCTTCGTTTATTACAAAAAGCTGCATGGCCTACATTATTCTGTTTAAATATTCTACTCTTGAATGTATTTTGGAACATGAACACATTGATTTTGACGTTCAGTATTAAATCTAAGGGCTATTGTTAGTCTTGATCATATTCATTTAAAAAAAATTTAAAAAGTATTATTCGTATTAAATTTCTTCTGGAATTTACAAAAGAAAAACTTATCGAGTTCAAAATTTAACGGGCTAGGGTTTTTGAAACTGTTTTGCTTTAACAAAGAAAAAGAAAAGAAAAAAATCCCATAAAAATACGAAAAACCGAGCCTACCTCGTATTAAATTTTCCCCTGGAATCTACAAAACAATTAACTGAAAGTTCAAAATGTAATGGACTAGGGTGTTTGAAATTGTTCTAATTTTAATTTTTAAAAATGAGAGAACCAGACGTAAATCTCTCTCTGAGAAAATAATGTCTCTCTGAGAAAATAACAGGGGCTGACGATTTTATTCCGAGTCTATTCTCAAAAAAAAAAAAAAAAAAAAACCTTCCCAATAATGATTGACAGCTTACTGATAACAATGTGTCTCGTCGTTCACAAAGAGTTGGCAGCATGCTTCTATTGTTACATTTAGTTCTTGTATTACATCCGTTGGAGTTTCTTTGATGATTAAGGGCCACGGTCTGCAGCCAATTAAAATAAGAATTTGTGAAAGGGCAGTGACTGATTGGCCATCATTTTTGGTTCTTACAATCAGTTTTTGTACCGCTTGTGTTTTGATTGGACGGCAGTTACTGCATTTGGGAGTATGCTTTCTAACAAGGTGCCGGATATTTTTTTTATTTTTTTTGGACTGGGGGAGGGGGAATTGTTCAGGGTGTAGTGATTTGTTTCACCTGGATTAGCCAACTTGTGGGAAATGAACGGCGCAAAGACGGCCGTCCCAGGGCGCAAAGCCAAGCCGGTATTTCCGGCGATGTGCGGTCTGTCTTCCACACACAGGCGTTCCCCACTCGTGAAGCCACACGTGGTACAATTCGCCAAAGAGGAGCCGACTTTTTTTTACTGGGAGGGAATTTTTAAGGTGTAAAAACTTGTTCCTCTTTGAATGGACATCATTCAGCTGCCAATTTGCGGGAAATTAACGGCGCAAAGACGGCCGTCCCAGGCGCAAAGCCAAGCCGGTATTCCGGGGCGTTGTGCGGTCTGTCTTCCCCACGCGTGGGATAGTTTTCCCCGCGGGTGGAGCCACGCGTGGGACAAAGCGCCAAATCTGTTCCCGCATTTTTTTCCCGCGCGTGATTATCGCGTGGAGCCGGTCTCCGTCTTTCTGCAGTGCCCATGTGAATAACACTGCGGCGTACACGCGATAACCACGCGTGATTAGCGCGATAAACACGCGCTAAACCTAGCTAGTGATAAAATGTAAATAGCGTGGTATGCGTGTTATCGCGTGAGTCTAAATTCTTTCGCTCCCAACCATTTGCTATATATTTCCAACCCCCCGATTCCATCCATTTCTGAAAATTATAGCAAAAGCAAATGATGTATATTCCCTTTAATTCAGATACGGAACTAACTTTGTTATTAACCATTTTTACAGCAATTACTGAGGTGTTAACAAGTTAACCTTTTTCTTGTATGCTCAGGTCCAGACAACAGATCCTCGCGAGGTTCAAAGCTCCGTAGATCAAGAAGTGGAAAACAAAAACAGGAACGCACAGCAAAATGTAAGACCGGTCACTTTCTATAATCCATTTCTCAAGCCCGCCATGTTTACATAATAGCGCCCTCTCTTGACGAGAAATAAGAAGCAGTTCACATTTCTAATTTAAAAAAAAAGTTACATGTGATTTACAACATGTACATGTAAGTCTTAAAAAATGTGAGAAGTTTGAGTTTATCTGATTGAATTGGGTGTTGAAAAGAAAACACAAACGATATCTTGAGACTTACTCCTCTTTTTGTTGGAGCACGTTAAATGGCTAGTACAAAATTCATCATATAAACAACTTAAACTTTTCTTCACAAAATACATGTAGTTTAATTTTCTACAGCGCGTCCCAAAATACCCGCCATTTTCATTGTTTGCAAAGCTCTAGCGTCGGTGCAGAAACACGTACCGCCATTATTATTGTACCGTTTTAAAGCTTGGAATCTGAACTTTATCCCTGGCGAGTGTTGGTTTGATACTTTAAAGATTTTAAAAATTATTCATGTTCAAATAAAGGCATGTCGAAAACAAACTCAACCGATTTCAAGGAATATCAGATGCAAACTCATCATTGAATAGGTACATTTATATGTACTTGCATGTGAATTTCATACTTGATACAAAGAATTCATTTAAGTTTCAGTCTACGTGGATTGAAAAGAATAGGAAACACAGAAAGTAAAAGGCAACGAGATCGTCACATCATGAACATGATGAACCATTTCCACATTAGAAAATAAACATTGATAGATTTACCTTGAAATCGGCTGAGGTTGTTTTTGACATGTCTTTATTTGAACACGAATTATTTGAAATCCCTTTTGAAAATCAAACCAATACTTACCAGGGATAAAGTTAAGATTCCAAGCTTTAAAATGATATAAAAATAATCACAGCACGTGTTCCCACGGTGACACTAGATCCTCGCAAAAAAAACATTGCGGGTATTTTGGGACGCGCTTTATGATAAAGTCTGTGACCCAAGCAAAAGCAGAACAAGTCAAAGTCTTTACAAACATCTCCAACGTTTCTTCCGCATGTCCTTCATTTCTGTTCTTTGTCCTCCGTGTTGTATTTGATTTTACAGAATCATAAAGAAAAGCGTAAAACAGAAACTAGATCTTGGGTGAGTTCAGACACGCCTTTTGGGCGTGGCACAAGGGTGTGGCTACTAAAACCAGTTTTAACACTAATTTAAAAAAAAAAAGGGCTTTTGCGTTATTAAAGGGTAAGGAATTCACAACTAACCATTGAAATCCATCGCACCTTTTCATTGTTCACCGCAATTAATAATTCCAACAAATCTTTGTTCTAAATGTTTGTGTTGACGAAATGTGTGAAGTTGCGGTGTCGGTTTGAACTATTGAAGTAAAGGGTCATTCCATACAATTGAGTTCAATTTGTGTGTGCTTGTTACTGGTACATCTTATATAAGAGTGTGTAAACTCAGGGGGAATTCTTTAACCCTAACGTACCTGAAACCACCAAAATCCACACCCCTGTTTCGGGGGATTTGGGCGGACTCGGGATACCTCCATATTGAAAAAGTTGGGGGATTTTGATGGATTCAGGACATGAAGCCTAGCGGTACTGCAGGATTTTGATGGATTCAGGAGACTTCCATATTGAGCTGTTGGGGGACTTTGGCGGATTCAGGATCTCAACAGATTTACTCCCGGCTAACTGTTGGATTCTGATGGACTCACTGGCCACCAAATTTTTTTTGCATGGCAAAATTGATGGATTTTGGCAGATTCAGGATACTTTCAAGTCAAAATGGCCAAGGGGTAAGGGTTAATGCCTTCTATCTCCATGAGTGATCATGTAAAGCCTAGTACCTGCCAAACAGATAAAAATAACTTTGAGGTCAATTTTAATGGTACTTGAATAGCAACCCAACACAGGTCAGGTGTAACAGAGACACAAACAAGTCAAACTTTGGACCCCTCATTTATGAACTGACCCAAATCTGTTTTATCATTTGTGTGTCGGGCAGTGCTATCTTATAGGAATTAAGTGGCTATTAAATCTGGCCTACTGTTTAGACCAGATGCGTGTAAAGACTTCCAGTGAATAGCCATTCTAAATCAATGGAGTAGAATTATGTGCACTCTGGGACCAGCTTTACTTGGCTTGGTCCGTCGTGTTTACCTGCACCTTTCAGAGCAGGTTGCCAAGTTAGTGCCAGTTCATACTTCCTGCAAATTGCAAACGCGTAACATTTGCTACAAATTTTGCTACAAATACTCGCAGCACAAATACGTGCCGTAACCCTAACCGCCCCCAATGCTACAAAATACTACTGAGGAGTAACCTGTAGTATGCATTTCTTTCCAGTGTGCACAGCACATGTAGTATTCTGTGGTATTTGGTCCTTGACCCCCAAACAGCTCTTTGGGGGTTAGGGTTAAATATACATACATGTATGATATTAAACTGTGTCTGTGTTCACTTTCCCGCCAAGTGTGAACCCAGCCTTGCTGTGATGTTTTCGTGCCGACTTTTTCTCCTCTTGTTCCATTTTTCATATATTGTTGTTTTGGTGTCCCTTCTAAGTAGGACATTTTCCCCTTTTATTTCCCAAAACCCACTTACTGCTGAACTTAATTTCAAAAAAATGCACCCTCTAAACCCCATGCACAATTTCTTATTCCAAACCCAATAATAATACCATCCAATGACACATTTTCCAAACCCCAATTCCTTTGCTCTTTTTAGGAAGTTTGACAAGCAAATAAGTTAAATAAGGCATTGCCATTTTATTTAATCAAAACGGCACCACTCCAAATTCCCAGTATTAAATCTAAGTTGTATTCAAAATGGAAAGGATTAAAGGGATGAAAAGCGGTCAATATGAGCTACAATGTAAGTGCTGAGCTAAAAAAATTAACCAGCCAATCCAACCTGCCTAATACTCACTGTAGGGACGGAAACTACGGTACCAGAGCACTCTTTTCTTTTATTGATTTTTCAGTGAATAAACACAATGTAATACAATGTAATACAATGTTGTTCAATGTGCTAATGGGTTTGTCAACTGATCAATGACAATCCCATTGACAAATGACAAATTTTGACAATAGCATCTTAACAATGTAACGCCCATTTCGGACTACAAATTGCCCTGCATGCTACTCCCCATACCACCCAAATATATATTTTTTTATGGATTCATCAGAAGTTAAATACATTGTAACACATTGTAGTGCAATGAACTACAACTTCTGAAGGTGAATTAATGTCCCTCTTTATAACTTTCCATTTTGATTACAAAATCAGGTCCACTGGCTTCCAAATGACAAAAAAAAATTCATCCCATGCACCCAAACAAACGTTTCTACTCGCGCCCTCTAACACCAAAACGCTACCCCCCCCCCCCAAACTTCCAACCAACTGACGCGAAGGTAGAAAATGATGCCTTAAGCAGAAACGGTAGAACTTTACCCTACAAACGGTCGGGTCAGTCACAAGTGAAATTACAGGAAACAGGGGATGAACAGTATCTATGTTGTACTTATGTCCATCATACGTCCAGTCACCAAAAAAATCACAAGTCATTTCCGAAGTGTGGTCACATGTAAAAGGGGAGGAACATTGATAGAAGAACTCCTTCACTTGAACGGCTGCTGACGTGACTTAGGACTGTATGACTTGTGATGGACTTGTGATGGACTTGTGATGGACTTGTGATGGACTTGTGATGGACTTGTGATGGACTTGTGATGGACTTGTGATGGACTTGTGATGGACTTGTGGTGGACTTGTGGTGGACTTGTGGTGGACTTGTGGTGGACTTGTGGTGGACTTGTGATGGACTTGTGATGGACTTGTGATGGACTTGTGAGGAACTTGTGAGGACTTGTGGTTGACTTGTGATGGACTTGTGATGGACTTGTGAGGACTTGTGATGGACTTGTGATGGACTTGTGAGGACTTGTAATGGACTTGTGATGGACTTGTGATGGACTTGTGATGGACTTGTGATGGACTTGTGAGGACTTGTGATGGACTTGTGATGGACTTGTGGTGGACTTGTGGTGGACTTGTGGTGGACTTGTGATGGAATTGTGATGGACTTGTGATGGACTTGTGATGGACTTGTGATGAACTTGTGAGGACTTGTGGTGGACTTGTGATGGACTTGTGATGGACTTGTGAGGACTTGTAATGGACTTGTGAGGACTTGTGATGGACTTGTGATGGACTTGTGATGGACTTGTGATGGACTTGTGATGGACTTGTGATGGACTCGTGATGGACTTGTGATGGACTTGTGATGGACTTGTGATGGACTTGTGATGGACTTGTGAGGACTTGTGATGGACTTGTGAGGACTTGTGATGGACTTGTAATGGACTTGTGATGGACTTGTGATGGACTTGTGATGGACTTGTGATGGACTTGTGATGGACTTGGGATGGACTTGGGATGGACTTGGGATGGACTTGGGATGGACTTGTGAAGGACTTGTGTTGGACTGGTGATGGACTTGTGATGGACTTGTGATGAACTTGTGATGAACTTGTGATGAACTTGTGATGGACTTGTGAGGACTTGTGGTGGACTTGTGGTGGACTTGTGGTGGACTTGTGATGGAATTGTGATGGACTTGTGATGGACTTGTGAGGAACTTGTGAGGACTTGTGGTTGACTTGTGATGGACTTGTGATGGACTTGTGAGGACTTGTGATGGACTTGTGATGGACTTGTGATGGACTTGTGATGGACTTGTGATGGACTTGTGAGGACTTGTGATGGACTTGTGATGGACTTGTGGTGGACTTGTGGTGGACTTGTGGTGGACTTGTGGTGGACTTGTGATGGAATTGTGATGGACTTGTGATGGACTTGTGATGGACTTGTGATGGACTTGTGATGAACTTGTGATGGACTTGTGGTGGACTTGTGATGGACTTGTGATGGACTTGTGAGGACTTGTAATGGACTTGTGAGGACTTGTGATGGACTTGTGATGGACTTGTGATGGACTTGTGATGGACTTGTGATGGACTTGTGAGGACTTGTGATGGACTTGTAATGGACTTGTGATGGACTTGTGAGGACTTGTGAGGACTTGTGATGGACTTGTGATGGACTTGTGATGGACTTGTGATGGACTTGTGATGGACTTGTGATGGACTTGTGATGGACTTGTGATTGACTTGTGATGGACTTGTGATGGACTTGTGATGGACTTGTGAGGACTTGTGATGGACTTGTGAGGACTTGTGATGGACTTGTAATGGACTTGTGATGGACTTGTGATGGACTTGTGATGGACTTGTGATGGACTTGTGGTGGACTTGGGATGGACTTGGGATGGACTTGTGAAGGACTTGTGTTGGACTTGTGATGGACTTGTGGTGGACTTGTGGTGGACTTGTGGTGGACTTGTGGTGGACTTGTGATGGAATTGTGATGGACTTGTGATGGACTTGTGATGAACTTGTGATGAACTTGTGATGAACTTGTGAGGACTTGTGGTGGACTTGTGATTGACTCAACCACAACATTAAACAGTCGCATAGTTCATGTTAGACCTTATGCTTTGCAGGTATCTCAGAGGCTGTTCTTCGTCAATTTATTTAACAATGAATGCACAACAGGTGTACTCGAGCCTATCCCAGCAATACAAAACCACTGCCTTCTGACTCCTTAACCCTAACCGAGCTCAACCCATCAAACAGCAGGTTTTGTTGGAATCTGTTGGGATAGGTACAGTACCCCTAAACTGATGGTCTTTTGACTGGGGTTGGCATACCTCCAGAAACTAAGTCCAACAGTGTGTGTGTACAATTTCCCATGTGGGTGTTGGAATTTGCCTGAATGGGTATGGTTCCTAGTAGAATGGGTATGGTTCCTAGTAAGTTATGCTGGGGAGTTAGGGTTAATGCATAATGTCTATGTCATTGCTGCGTAAACTTGACTTGAACATGTGAACTCATTATTGACTTGAACACGACTTCAGTGTTTATTTAATGGAGCTATATGTGAATTAGTCACTGATTACTTCTCTATGGTTGTTTTGCCAACAGTTACCTCATGGCATCATTCATGCGAGGCAAAGATCAAGCCCGGAGACTCTGGGTGTCATGAGTGAAATCCAACCCGGCACCAATCTAAAGAGGAACAACTCGGATGCACAGTCTAAAGAGACTGCTGCCAGGAAGAAACATGTGCGGGGCATGGGAGCCGCAGAGTCTGAAATCAGACGCAAACGCTCCGATAACATCGAGCTGTTAGGACGGGTAAGAATGTGATGGGGATAAATATTCTTGGAGCAGCTTCTTAGGCAAAGATGGATCCCTGTTTGCCATTTCTTAGGTTTGCAGCGTTGCTAATCCCTGGCTACATGGCATATACGGGTTTATGGCTTCTGACTAGTGCCCCTTGAACAAAGATATTGGCAAAATGGTGAACCCCCAACATAGGGCTGGATAGCTCAGTTGGTAGAACACCGGAACGGTAATCCAAAGAATTAGGGGTGTGCATTTACAGGTAGTACCACAACTGATTGAAAAAATATGGGTACCCGGTCAAAAAAAGAAAAACCCCAAAAGCCAATATCGGAAGTTGTGTTTCAGATTGTTCATACAGGTCGGCACAATAATACTGCCGCATCGGTGCGGCAATACAGCAAGATGCATGTGTGTACAGTGAGCATAGCTTTACGGTGTAAACTGCAACTTTTCTTGAGTGTCATAAACCTGAAACATGTTTTGTTTTCCAATGTTTCCCGGTTTGCATTTTGAAAATTCCCACAAGTGGTATTCAAAAGCTTTCTTTTTTATTGTCTGAGAAGTAACTAAGTAATTTGTTATGTTGTTTACGGGTACCCGATCCCATAGTCTGGAACCGGTTCCTGACACCAACGGTCGGGTACTCGGGTACCTGGTTCCATAGTCTGGAACCGGTTTCTGATGTCAACAGTCGGATACTCGGATATCCGGTTCCATATTCTGGAACCGGTTCCTGACACCAACGGTCAGGTACTCGGGTACCTGGTTCCATAGTCTGGAACTGGTTTCTGATGTCAACAGTCGGATACTCGGATATCCGGTTCCATATTCTGGAACCGGTTCCTGACACCAACAGTTGGGTACTCGGATACATGGTTCCATAGTTTGAAACCGGTTTCTGACGTCAACAGTCGGTTACTCGGATATCCGGTTCCATAGTCTGGAACCCGTTCCTGACACCAACGGTCGGGTACTCGGGTACCTGGTTCCATAGTCTGGAACCGGTTTCTGACATCAACAGTCGGATACTCGGGTATCCGGTTCCATAGTCTGGAACCGGTTCCTGACACCAACGGTCGGGTACTCGCGTACCTGGTTCCATAGTCTGGAACCGGTTCCTGACGTCATCGGTTGGGTGCTCGGTTACCCAGTTCCATAGTTTGGATCCGGTTCCTGATATCAACGGTCGGTTTCTCGGGTACCATGTTCCAATGCACAGCCCTAGTCACAGGTTCAAGTCCCACTGCTGTCAATTTCTTTGTTCGACTTTTGATAATGGTTTGTTTTTTGTGTTTTTCAGAGTCAATCTTTACCCGCCGAGCCCGGCGGAGCTGACAGTGACATGGCCGACAGTTCTCCCAACTCTACACCACCGGCGAAGCGAAGAACTGACACCGACACAAGCCTTGAGAATCAGGAAGGGGGATCAACGGTCAGTATGACGGTACAGTGGTTGAGACATCTGCTCTAGCAAGCTGAGGGTTGTGGGTTCGAGTTCCGCTCGAGGCAGCTTGTGCCTTTCTTTGCTGGTCCCACAGCCAGTCTATTGTCCTCCTTTTACCTAACTAACTGGATTAAGCTGTGTCCACATAATGTGCCCTCTCTGAAAAACAGGTTTAGAGGCATTTTGGGGTTAGGGTTATCCATCGCAGAATGAAGAGAAACATTCAAGGAAATCAAAAAACAAATTTGGGGTTGAAAGAGTTTTCGCAGTTTAAGTAAAGTTATTTTTTGTACCGAGTTTTCTTTACTACACGGCAACAAAGTAATGTCCTCATAGAGTATGTAAAACAAATGTGTTGTCTGGTACACTGTGCCCTCTGGAGACGTGTGTACAATAGGGAACAAAGGATTGTATACGTCTCCACAGGACAATTTCTATAGATGAATTGGTCTCCACAAGATTTTCACAAAATGGATTTTACTCAAAAACTAGGAATTTCCAAGGTGGGTTGAACTGTCGCAAATGAAAAAGTTTTAGAAAAGGGATAAGTCCAAATTTTAGCCGAGGAAATTAATTCTGGTTAAAATTAGAGCATTTTGAAACTTGAAACTTCACTTTCAAACTCGAAAACTTTAGTACACGAGAACAAAGAAATGTCTCCACAAGGATACAAATTTCAGAATGGGTGTGTTTGTGTGTGTGTAGACTAAGCCGCATCGTGATGGCACCGTGGTCCCCCCGAGCCAACCCTTCAAGATTGCCACCGTCGGCACAGTGGAACCTTTAACCTCCGAAGTCCTCACGAACATGCAGGCGCCTCAAGTCCAAATCATGTCTATGGAAGATGACGATTTCCAATCTGATAATGAAACGGTAAGCTGCTTTTGAGCCTCATTTGCATCAGCTGCTAAGCGTCATATTCCAACAAATTCGACCCAGTCATATCAAGCCGTTAAGCAGCAAAATATGATTTGGCAAGGTATGTTGCAAAGCTAAAAACAAAACCAGATTGGAACCGTCACTAGCAGAATGCATTGCATGACATTTTGGGTGGAGCTTTAGTAAAATATTTTGCGCTTACCTACTTTGTGTTCAGCTCTGAGTTGTGCTACACGCAGTGTAGTTCGAGCAGAATTAAAAAACTATGTAGGCAAACATGTCATTTGATGCGTTTTACTAGGGACTGGATCCTAAGTGATTTACACAAAGAACTGGCTAAGTATTTTTTGTTGAGCTGGTAAGCAGAAATTGTCGGTAAGCAAGTTAACATTCAGCAAAGTACCACAGACTTTTTAAAGGTTGAGTCAAAAAAAGCAGAACCCAGATGCCGAAAACATATTTCATATTTAAAAAATAATCGTAGCACTAACAATAATGACTGGAAAGCCAGTTTCCTAAACTACTTTTTTAGATGAAAAAACTTACTGAAATTGCTCATTCTATTCAAAGAATATCACCAGTGACCCTAAAACCTCTCCCCCCCCCCAATAAAATGATTTCAAGAATCGTTGACACGATGGTCTTCAAACATCACCAGTGATAAAACCTCAGTTGAAAAGTTTAAAATATTCAACAGTCCTTTTGAAGGCCCGTCTTTAAAAAAAAAAGTGGATTTCATAAATCATCTGGTTTGCCTTAGCACGATTTGTTAATAAAGGTATTGTGTACAACAGTTGTTGACAGTTGTTACAACAAGTGTTCTGTGTTATTTTCTTTGTTGTTCCAAACAGTCAGAATACAAGATAATTTGCTTTTTTTGGACGAAGGAGGTTTTAGGGTCATTGCGTTTAAATGGTGATATTCTTTGAGCTTATTGAGCAATTTCAGTAATTTTTTTATCTAAACGTAGCTTATGAAATTGGCTTTCCAGTCATTATTAATTTTGGTGCTACAAATTGGTTTAAATATAAAAATATACTTTTGGGGGTTTGGGCTCCGGTTTTTTTTACTCACCCTGTACAGTTTGAGTTGGAATGAAACTTGGTTAGTGTATCGAGTGTAACATCATGTGAATCATGATGATGTCAACATTTGATCTTTTTGCTTTATAGGTTTTTTGTTTATAGTCCTAGTGTTTTTTGTCTGCTGTGTCAATTTGACGGCTCCCTCTTTTGTTTTGTACAAAGCACAAGAGGGATTCTGCATGTTCTGTGAGCCAACCCAAGTTTGAAACATTACAAGAAAGCATGTCTGACCATGTATGTATGATGAAGTCCTGTTTAACCTGACCTTTGACCTGCATTGAATTCTGGGATACGTTGCTACCATCATGCAATCTGTGTTGTATAGAGCAGCTTGGATTAACAAATTGTCCATGAAGTCGGCTATGTTTTCCTGTAATGTTCTACCTGATCATACATCGTCGTGTCCGTGCAACAAGGTCGTATCTCCTAAAATGGGCCGTACATGAAAGGCGGGTTTCAGAATGTCAAAAAGGTCGTATTTCACTTAAAATAACCCGGATGCACCCACAAAGTCAATGGACGTCGAGATACGACCTTGTTGCACGGAGCGTATTCGCGCGAGATACGACTTTGTTGCAGAATGGAGTTCCGATCTTGTTGCACTCACACGACAACATGTACTGTGGACTTTTTCCTTTGTTGTCTTTCTAGCCTTTTTCCTTAATGCTCTGGAGTCTTTTTTTTCCGCACTGTTTTATAATGAAGTTATAGTTAGTTCAAATATTTGTGAGGCATTCCAACAAAATGAGACAGAACTGGGCACAGATCGAAATGAGGGTTTGCAGGTATTAGGAAAGAGAACAAAATTCTTCTTACAATACTGTTTGTTGCACTTCAATCGGACATTCCGTTGACAAGTTTATGGCTGTTGAAAGTTCGCATTTATCGGCGTGTCAACAAGTTAAATACTGAGAAAAAGGCCTTTGAAGTTCTAAGTTTTGTATTTGTGAAAATGAAAGATGCTAATTGTTGTTCCTTAAACATGTTAAGAGCAGTTTTATTCCACGATTTTTATACTAATTCGTCAAAATATCTGTAGCAGACATCAAAGATTACAAATATAAATCTGAAAATGGAAGAAAAAACAACGCCCTTTTTGTTGTTTTTGCATTTTTTCTCCACTACGGCCTGTGCCCAGTTCCGTGTCATGTTGCCAGAATGCCTCACATTTAGTCTCATTTCTGTGGTTTGCATTTCTTATTTTGTTCGGCTTTTTGTCTAACACATAAGTAGGGGGCTATGAGGAACAAATAGTGTATACACGTAACTACATGTATGTCATTCCCTTCCTTCCCTACCCCTGCTGTTACGTATCATGTATGTGACCGTTAGCTTGGTTAATTCCTAACTCTTTTGCATTGAGATGTTTTCATTAAGATAGTATTTTGCAGTCCTAATCCAACAAAACCCCTGCAGGGAAAAAAAATTTCAAATTTTACCGTATTCCTTCCAACACGTGCAAGTGCACACTAAACTCTGGCCATCTTCAGTGAAACTCCATAAAGTTGATGGGAGATTGTGCGTACAAGCCCGGGCCGTGGCACGCCTCATCCCACGCGCAGCAACCGACAAGCTCTGGCCATCTTCCTTGAAACTCTATAAAGTTGACGGGAGATTGTGCGCACAAGCCCGGGCCGTGGCACGGGCCATCCCACGCACGGCAATTGACAAGCTCTGGCCATCTTCCTTGAAACTCTATAAAGTTGACGGGAGATTGTGCGCACAAGCCCGGGCCGTGGCACGGGCCATCCCACGCGCGGCAACCGACAAGCTTTTTTCGTACGGAATGAGAGTGCGCTGTATACCACACTGTATACCATGTGACTATAACATTACTGCACATACCTTGCCTCTACTCTGTTAACAAAATTTTCATAAACAACTTTTTGAATTGTTACAAACAATGTTTGTGAAGTATTTCATTTAGTTTGTTTGCTTTTTTTTTAAAATTAGTATTTGGTATTTTATGGTAAATTTAGAGGGCTCATTTTTAGTTAATTTTCTGGGAACAAGCCAACCATCCAACCACAATGTGAATGTAGAAGTCCCAGCCGGAGCTTAAAAATGTAGCGCCTTTTACATTTCTAGGCATATTTACTTCTGGAGAAAAAAAAGCAAACACTTTACTTCTTGTATGTGTGTTGTTTAAGTCCGATGATTAGTGAATTTGGACAATAACGATTTTATCATGTGTTGAAAATCAACAATTTCATTGGAACCCTTTTTCATTTTGAACATGTTGAATGTGCTAACTGTATCCAGTGGTTTTCCTAAGCCTGAAATACTGGGTATGGTTCTGTGGAGCTGCTTATCTAGAACTTCTGCTTAGCAAGTTGTTTGTAGCAAGCAAAAATGAGCTGGCTACCAGTCTGTTGTTTTGCCAAGCAAATATCTTCTGTGCTAAGCATGTTCTGCGCTCAGCAACCCATGCAATTTACCCATGCAGAATCTTATTTTGCTTCATGATCTGTCTCTGTAAATTTCCAATTGCTTCTCTGGCTTTTAATCCCTCCTTAATCTCTTAATCCCTTCTTAATCCCTAATGCATTCTGTTCCAATGCTAATCCCTGTTGCTAATCTAATCCGGTAATGTCCATCTTTATCTCTCCCTGATTAACAGCCGCATGGAAACATCCAATCCGTAAGTGTCTTACTCAGGATTATCCGCGCTAATCTCATGCTTGTCTTGATTCAAGATTGGATTTGCATGTTACTCCTTGAAAGCTGGACTCAGGTCGACCCGGAATTTGCTTGCACAGCAACAGAACTAGCCTTGGTCAAGGCGTTCATCAGTAGTGGTAGCTGGCGAGCTAAAATCATTTGTAAGCGCTAGCCGCTCACTGTGCTTTGCGCAAGGACGAACATACACGTACGTGTACATTGTACCCTGCTTTCTTCGCCAACTGATTGTAGCCACCTGAGGTCGCTGTTCACACTTCGCACACTACATACATCTAGTGCGTGCTTAGCTTTTTATAAAAGTTTTAGCAGCCAGATACCATCACAGAAAGAGTTGACAAGTGCCGTTACCACGGCCATTTCCGTCGCAGCGTCCCCAATCACAGGTCGATCTGAGGCCAGCCTTATACGGTCCCTGACAATTGCGATAAATCTGCCCAACGGTAGAAACTGTTATCAACAAGATCAATCAAAATCAGTCTTGGGAATTTCGGCAGTGCTTTCCAGCCAATTCTGACCATACCTCAAGTGCAGTGTAGTCAAGCTAATGCACACACTTGAGGTATGCTTGGAATTCCCTGGGTAGCACTGCCGAAGTTCTCGAGGCCTGGAATTGATTGTTCTTGTTGATAGTAATCTCTACCACAATGGCGGCTTTCCTGCGCTAGCCATAGACCGGTTGTATCTGGGGAGTAACATCCAAATCTAATCATGAATGAAGATGAACTTCATTACACCAGTCATTTTGTGTTTGTGGTTCAGAAAGTCTTCTTGACTTTGTTGTATCATATAAACCTGACGTCTCTGGGCATTTTCCATTTGAACTTTCCTGAAACCTCCAAAATCCAGCGCTATAAAAAAAAAAAACCAATAGGCTGCTTTAATGGTACCATTTTCTGGATACAAAAATTTAAAAAAAAATTGTTTATTGAAGCAGTTTAGTAACTTTGCTGCAATCTAAAAATCAAAGGTTTTCAAAAAATTTAACAATGAAAAGTTACCAGGTGAACAACCTTGAGTTTTTGTATATTTATATATTCACAATGGTGTCATTAAGAGTGTCCTTGTTTGCTAAAAATGCGCAGTGTTTGTATTTCAACCAAACTACAATGTCAGCCCATGAAAATACTGTTATTTAACGTGTTGTTGGATTTACGTTTCTTGAGGTTGAAAATTGTTGCATGTTGCGGTATTCATTCTCCGGTCGTACATTCCAATTGCAGTAGAGTAGAAATTGCTGTGTCCTTCCATTCTTCATCTTCATATTTTTTTGTTGGTGCCATCTATCTGTTCCCAGCTTTGTGTCATTTGTGTCTTTAAGATGATTTGTTTAGAAGTATCCAACTTTTTACAGGTTTTTGCGCGGTTCTCTTTTTGAAACTGTGTTCATGTTTCGTCGTTTGGGTTTTGTTTTATAATATGCAAGCAGTACATGCGCATAATGCAGTTTTGTGAAAGTGTTGCGTTTTCATGCATGTTCACGTCTATTGCACTGTTACCATGGTTACAGCATGTGCTTTTATTTGAAAGAGTACACACAAGGTCTTATGCATCTTACAAAAGGAGAAAGTTGTATCAAAATTTAAATGTTTAGTTTCAAATGGTCGGTAACATACATTGCATGTCTGAGTGCATGCCAGCCAAAGATATGCAGGTTGATTGCAACACTGGTTACCACTGGCTGTGGGTATTGTAATGCACAGCAGGGAGCCAGGATTTGGAAGTGTTGTAGTTTTTAGGGATCGTTCGCGCTTGACCAATGTGCAAATGCCACACGTAGACATGACAAATTTACTAAAAAACGTGTTCAGTAATTATGAAAAATTTGAAGAAACTTGGAAGAAATTCTGCCAATAAAATATTCCCGCTATAGACTGCTATCATGCAGCCACCATTTTGGTCATGTTCCCTGTATCCAATAACAGTACTGAATGATATTTTTTTGTGTAAAAAAGGAACCAGACTATTTTTCCTTCCAGGCTTGCTTTGGTTACATTGGTTTCAATGGGAACAAAAAATCAAAGAAACGGCTGCAACATGATAATGGTCTATTGGTAAAGATTCAACATTTCACTTTACCAGCATTACTTGAAACTTGGTGTTAAATGCACTCTGTTCACTGTTGTTTAAGTACACTTCGTTTTGAAACTGGGTACGTGTCTAATTTTGACATAGAAAGTCCAATCATTCTGGCCTTGTTAAATGTCACAGCGCCCTCTATAGTCCATGCGCAGATCCATTTCAGAATTTAATTGGGCCAAGCTTTGGTTCACATTGGACATGTTGGCTGTCACTATTTTCATAACATTACTGTTTCTCTTAATAACCCCCCAAAAATCGCAATTAATTATTCTAGCAGGCTTTTATTTCTGCACTGTTATTTCTGTAGATAAACTGCATGTATGTTCTGATTTATTTTCCGCATCGTTGAGTTGCAAAACGCAGTAATTTTTGCTATTTAATGAGTTCAATTTCATAGAACTGTTAAACATAGAAAAGCTGCTAAGCATGGAAACCATCTGCTAAGCAAATGTGGGCTACCAGCTAAAATGTCATGCGAGGCATATTGCATGTGACTGGCTCCCCGCTGAGTGGCACTTAGCATCTTCATTTGTTTAGCAGCTTTGTGACAGAACCTACATGTATGTCAATTTAACAAAAAGTTTAATAATACATTGACTTACCTTTGCTTTGTAATCTGATCGCTTTACATCCTCTGCGCTTTGCTAACTTCTCTTTTAGAACTTTTGTAGTTAGTCTTGATTCCAGCTGATGTGTCTTGAATTGTTTCCTGTCTGCTTTGTTTTATGCTGCAGTTTGAGGATCACGGGCCGTTTATTAAGCTGGAACAGCTTGAGAAGAAACCAGCACACATGTCCATCTTCCTGCATTATCTCATCTCTAATAGTGATCCTTCCAGTTTGGTAAGTGTTCAGGCTGTGCCATACGTATTTGGAATGTTCAGTTATTTGGTAATTTATTGATCAAATATTCAAATATACGGTCAGGAAATTGATATTTGAATACATTTTAAATAGTTCAAATCAACTTACATATGTATCACAAGTCACTGATAAGTTATCACCTGTCAATCACAAGTCAAACACAGGTCAACCACAAGTCAATCACAAGTCCATCACAAGTCAATTACAAGTCCATCACAAGTCAATTACAAGTCAATCTGAAGTCACTCACTAGTCCATCACAAGTCCATCACAAGTCAATCACAAGTCAATCACAAGTCAATCACAGGTCAACCACAGGTCAATCACAGGTCAACCACAAGTCATCACAAGTCAACCACAAGTCAGACACATGTCAATCACAGGTCAATCACAAGTCCATCACAGGTCAATCACAGGTCAATCACAAGTCAATCACAAGTCAATCACAAGTCAATTACAAGTCAATTACAAGTCAATCACAAGTCAATTACAAGTCAATCACAAGCCAATCGCAAGTCCATCTCAAGTCAATCACCAGTCAATCACAAGTCCATCACAAGTCCATCACAAGTCAATCACAAGTCAATCTGAAGTCGATCACAAGTCATCCATATCCACATTTGTCAATTCATGCATTTACTTTGACATTGGCGTGACTTTTTTCCCTCGTCCAGTTTTTCTACCTGGTGACTGACAATTACCGAACCGGAAGCCTGAAAGAAATGAAGAAATGGGTCTATGAGATCTTCTCCACCTTCCTAGCTCCGTTAGCGGTAAGAAAAGAGCGCCCTCTGTAGATCAGGAGCATGTGCATACTTGCATATCTGCATATATATCCAGGGTTAAAATTAGTTATCGATATTTTAAAAAGAGTAATAAGCTGCATTTTGAGGTGTTTTTTTTTGGGGGGGGGGCGGTGGGGCGTAATATGATAATACTAAGATACCATCATACTAATAAGTATGAGGATATCCAATGTTTTGCCTTGTATTATGTTTTGAAATGTGTTTTCACGTTGTTCGTTCCGTACTTGTATGCTGCAATGGAAGACCGGAAATTTGGGTAAACTTTAACATCGAAATTAACACACGATTTGCAGATGTTAAAGTTTGCTGCATTTGCTTCATTAAAACAAAACAAATTTTTTTTATTTTTTATTTCAGCCTCTGAGAATACAAGTGAACGATGGGATCGTCCAGTCTATAGGTAAGTGTGAAACTTATAGAACCGTATTCAAGTGCAAAACCTTTCTGTGAAATCGTCTTTATAACTGAGCTCCAGTCAATGTCTGTCATCAACTTCACATTCAGTAAAGGGGACCTACAATCCTGGCCAAATCTCGCTGGGCCCCCAACCCCCCGGCCCCCTGTCAATGTTGTCTCTCATTGCGCGGTGTGTGCTCCATCAGCTGGAGAGAACACAATTGATCGGGGGAGCGGGGGAGCGGGTGACCGTGGAAGGCTAAGGTTATTTCCAAGTGTCCCAACCATTTTGGCCGGGATTGTAGTCAGTTTCCCATTGTAATTTATTTAAATTGCGAAGGACGTGGCTACAACGTGGTCAAGCCAAAGGCATGTAAACGCAGCACAGATCAAAAGTGTTTATTTTCAGAGATGCCAACCATAGCTCTTTTGGAGTAATTATTAGGATTTTGAGGCATGTTACTACTCTTGAAAATTCCAGCTGTCCTATACGCCAACATTGTGGTTACTCTGAAAGGTACTGTGGTTACTCTTAAACTTGACTGTGGTCCTATTAGCATTACTCTTTGCAGGAAGAATCATGACTATTTTGTAATTTGTAAAGTTGGCATCTCTGTATTTTAAGGATGGAGGAAAAGTGGAGAGCCCGGAGAAACAACCCTCGTGGCACAGGAGAGAATCAATGCACAACTGTACTCACATGGTGTGAGCCGGGAATTGAACCCGGGCCACAGTGACGAGAGGCAAGCAGTTCAGGCACTAGCCACCCATGCCACCCATTTCAAGACTTGTTTCAACTTCTTTTTTGTTAATTACTTATTTTGGCTGAAACAGAAACCACCATGAGCACTCAGTTGCAGAACGAGGAGGCCATGAAGAGCATCTTCCTGGCAGCGCGACAGAGCGCCACCACAGAGATCCGAGAACTCCTGGCCGACTTTCGGGCCAAGCGGGCGCTCGGGCTGGGCTCGATCTTCGGCGACCAGCAGCTTCACAACGAGGACATGGACCGGACGCAAGAACTGAAGATCGTGGAGCAGACGCTGATGCCACATTTGGACAGACTGACCACGTAAGTCGGACACACAATGAGCTAATGAAATGGTATTCGCCTAGACTTAGAGGGCGCTCTAACAGAGATTGTAAGGGAGGCTATTCACAACAATAAGCCTAAATCCAAAAATGCAAAAGACAAAATCCCTCCCCCCCTTTCAAAATCTACCACATATGTCACACAGTGAGTGAGTACAATGGGTATGTACCTAGGCATAGAGGGCGCTCTAACAGTGAAAGTGTAACATAACAGTGTAATAATGCAGTGATTAGGTAGCATTTGATACCAATGGCGCAAAGAACTTCACAATTATTACCCCCTTTCACCAGGCCATGAGACCATTTTTCAGTCAGTACAATTGGTGTCTACCCTCACAGGTACCCATCATTACATCTGGGGTAGGAGGCTGAATTGTAGTAAAGTGTCTTGCCTAAAAACACAAGTGTCTGGTTCCTGACACGGGATTTGAATCGCACTACAATTTGTGCATCCCGTGATAAGTAAAGTTGACTAAGCTATATCCAACATCTTTCTTTTTTAGTTTGGAAGCGGAGCGAGAAGACAAGAACGTTGCCATGGCATTTGCCATCACCACCTTCATGAAGCAGGTCGGCGTTCGTGTCACCAGCAACAGCCCCCTGGAAAGATGCCCCAGCTTCACGGCCCGAGACAAACGGACGAAATGGGGCGGCAAGAACAAGAAACAACACATCAAGGGACACCAGTTCGTTGAGATGCACTACCAGTCGACGGTATTCTGCAATCACTGCAACGGCTTGCTGTGGGGGATCGGTTTTCAAGGGTACCAGTGTCAAAGTAAGTTGGTCTCTAAATGTTACCAGTCCATTGGTAATTTGTAATGGGAACCAGCGTTCAGGATACCAGTGTCAAAGTCAACCTCTGACCTTGTTTAGTGAATCGGTCATTGTAAAATGGGAACCAGTGTTAAGGGCACCTGTGTCAAAGTAAGCTGACTGCTGAATCTTGATGAGTACATTAAAAATTGCAGTGGGTACCAGTTTAAAGGGTACCAGTTTCAAAGTTGATCTCAGAATTTTGCTTAATCAGTTGTCATTTTAACGGGTACCAGTGTTAAGGGAATCAGTGACAAAGTAATTTGACTTCTGACTTTTGACTTAAAAAGTGATATTTGTTATGGGCACCAGTGTCAAGGGTACCAGTGTCAGTAGTTTGATCTCTGATGACCTTTGACTAGTACACCGTTATACCGGTAGGTAATTGGAACCACTGATCTCTATATAAAGACTGGATAGCGGATATCCATACACCAGTCACACAGTAGACTTTGCATATTGACCAATTCGCCCCCGGTCTCACGAAGATGGCCGTTTATATTATGAATGTTCTACGCTTATATAGTGCGCGCGCTGTATCAAGAGTTGACCCGCACTTTGGTCACGTACGATGTTCTAAAAAGCACACATTTCCGTAGTGATTAATATTTCCAAAACGCCGAAAAAGGAACTGCGGCATTAAACACGACGTTAGAAAAATTGTAAACCGTGATCAGTGGTGGTGGCCAAATATAAATCAAGTGAACCACAATGTTACAAAAGTTATCATGATGCCCATAAAGACGGCAACTTGTCCTTTGTAGATCACCAGCCGATCTCACCGGTCTCACCAATGTGGTGTCAAATTCATTCATTATGCGGCTCTTTATCCGCTACCCAGTCTTTATATAGAGATCAGTGATTGGAACCAGATTTTTTAAGGGTACCAGTAGCAAAGTAAGTTGACAATTGACCTTTGCTTGTCCGTTGGTAGTTGACCACTCCAGATTTGGCCATAAGCCACGCCCACCCTAGCCTATGGAATATCCCCACACAGAAAGAGTCTATGATATGTGAGGAGAGTCGACAATTAATCATGCAAAACAAGACTGCGTCTTGAGGTCAAGATTCTGACCACTCAGCGGGCATTGTTGTGTTACAGCCAAATTGACCAATCCACAACTTAGTCCACATTTCTAATTGAAATGATGTCACAGTCTCTAAAGACCTGTCCAATTGGCTGGCGCTGGGTCGCATGAAATTGACATGTTCCGATATATCAGATATTCACCTGTTGTTCTACCCATGTGAATGTTTGATACTCAGACTACGCTCACCCTTGGTTAGTGTACATTTCTGACAGCAACAGTGCTTGAGATCAAGCTTGAGTTACTGTGGTCACCTGACCAAAGTCCTTTAGTCTGATTGGTCAGTAACCACAGTTCGCTTGACGGACAGCAAGGGAGGGTCCATTGTACTGGCCACCTGAGCAATGTGATTGAGCAAAAGATTAAGCAACTTGCTAAGCTCAGATTAGATTGCTCATATTTGATTGTTAGTAATGCAGATTCATTGCTTAAAGCCAGAGTCCATCATTTGTAGCTATCCAAAAAGTAACTAGTGTAATTATTGTTGAAAAACATACTTGGTTGAAAGATAGTAAGGGGACTAAACTCCCTGTGAAATTATTCTTTCTGGCAAGCTGTCATTTTGAAGAAATCAGCAGAAGAAGGCCTTTCCAACGGTGCGTCTTAAGAAGCACCGTTGGAAATTTCCGTTATAATCGAGTTCGGTTTTTTTATTCGGCGAAGCGCGGGCAAGCGTTGACAAGATGCACACGCGCTCGTGGTTACTATAATTCGTCGGGTCAGTGCGCGACATTGCGAAGCTGCAATCAGCTTAGTGAGAACGTGTCTCGGACACTGAATTCAGGCCCAATTTAAATCATGATTCAGCAACTTTTGATTTGAAATCGAGATCCTAGAATGTTGTTTTTCTCCAAATATACAGCTGAAGCTGAGCTGAAACTTCATCAGGTTCGTTGTTCAGCACCCTTTTTTAGATTTTGAGCACTTGTGTTGCTTCAACGAACAAGAATGCACAAATTACAAATCATGGACTGTACCTTTAAGTTATTGCACAGTTTGAACTGTGGCCGTCAACTCTAAATGTCTCTTTGCTTGCAGACTGCGAGTTCAACGTGCACAAGACAGGTCTGTGCCTAGACCAACTTGAGGATCCGTGCCAAGGCAAAGAGGGCAAGAAGTCCAAGAACTGGCGGCGGATGATCCCTGGTCAGCGACGGACGTCCGACAGAATGAGTCAGTACCTTCCCCCAGGTATCGTGGTGCATTGTGGAAGCAATAACATTGCGCTTTGCTTGCTGTGAAACATTAACAGAAAACTTGAAAATAGTGATTCTTTGAGTAGGGCCCAGTTTAGTCCTTTATTTATCGGTCTTGTGCTTAACCCTGCAGGGGTGTGAAATCTCAGCTTTAAAGCTGATTTCAGCTTTTTTGGTTTTGGATTTCAGGGTTTTTTTTCAGCTTTTTTTTCCTCACTTGCTGTGCACAAAAGTATAAGAGATCTAAAAAATTCAGCTTTTTTACACCTTTTTCAGCTGTTTTCAGCTATTTTTATCAGTGGTCACTCACACCCCTGCCCTGACCCTGCCAGACGCAACACAGTGCATCAGGTGGAAAAGTCTGGTGCACTTTGAAGCATTCAGCTGCCGACACCAGTGCATAAACGGCCGCTTCTCAGACAATGAGAGCTAGTCCCATTGAACAATGCCACAGTTGTATCCTGCTGCATTCAGTGACCACAGACTCTGAGGCAGTTTGGCCTTGAGACTTTCGACCTGATGGATCTTGCTACACTGGGCAGGTTGTCATTTAGACGCGTGTCATGTTGTTGCGTTTGGTTTCTAGCAAACATACCCTGGAGGGTAGCCGAACTAGATCAGTGCTACGTCGTTTGTTTTTCCTAATTCTTTTATGAACAAGCATTAAATGCAATATTTAGAGGCTTACTTGATCAAGTCAAGTTGTTTTCTTGAACGGAGTGCTGTTTTCCAATTTACCAGTCATAACACAATGATACAAAAAATCACTGTTCAGTAATGAGCTTTTCAATTCAAAACTGTTTTCAGTTAAACTGCAAGTATGTAGGTTTTTTCGTTATTTTGGTAGCCGACTTTTTAAGAATTTAGCTCATTGTTCATGTATAATCTTGTACATTTGGACTGAAATTGATGAACTGTGGCATTAAGGGCCTTGGATTTTGAAGTTAGTCTGTAACAGAAATACCATAAATGCTAAGTGGTATCTTCAAAAAACAGTGGTCTTGGAACAGTTACATAGGAAAAAATGTTTGAGAAATTTGAGAGTACATAATCTAGTTTAGCATGGATTTAGGCACTTAGCACTTGTTACTTTCGTATTGATGAATTGAGCACTTGCCATGCTGTTTCTGCATGACAGTGGCTCTATGCCATCACTGTAGAGGGCGCTGTTTGAGGTGCTTGGGTGTGGCCAATTGTTGTCAGAAAGGTGTGGTTCCATTGGTTTGAAAGCGTTACGTAAATAAGACCACATGGGCTTAGCAGCCTGGGCTTATTTACATGGGCGTGGTCGCATGGGTGTTGGTATTTAGATGTAGTTGAATGGTATGGTTGTATGGGCGAGGTTGCATGGGTGTGGTCATATGGGTGCAGTCATGGATGTGGTAACATGGGCGTGGTCACATGGGCCTGTCTATGGCCATGACTGGTAAACAGCATTAAAAAATGTGGTTTTATAAGGGTGTCCAAATCAGCACAGTTGATTGGGCATGCACTCATGGGCATAACTGGGCTTGTCATATGGGTGTGTCACAATGGGTGTTTTTATTGGGCATATCTGCATAGGCGTGTCAGCATAGGTGTGTCAGCATTGGGGTGTACGTATGGCTCATGTCCACACGGGCGTGTCAACATGGACGTGTCAGCATGGGCATGTACAGTACATGGGCGTGTCCGCATGGGAGTGTACGCATGGGGGTTTACCCATGGGCGTGTACCCATGGGCGTGTCCGCATGGGCGTGTCCGCTGGGCGTGTCCTCATGGGCGTGTCCACATGGGGGTGTCCACATGAACAAGTCTGCATGGGCGTGTCGGCATGGGCGTGTCCGCATGGGCGTGTACACATGGGCATATTCGCATGGGTGTGTCCGCATGGGCGTGTCCGCATGGGCGTGTCCGCATGGGCGTGTCCGCATGGGCGTGTCTGCATGGTGTGCTGTGCTGACATTCTGTTATTTATTACCTCCAGTCTTCTTCGCAGGTGATAGGAAGGATGATAGTGAGAAGACGGCCACATCTCCCAGTGCAGCCATCAGCCCTCTACCGGTTCCACCCATCAGGCCAGGGCTAGGCGAAGATGAAGAAATCAGTAAGTCTGTGCACCAGTTGCAAATTATCAACAGGGACAGTATAGGCCTCCGTACACGAACAGCAAAACGGGCAACATCCAGTGTTAAAATTCACAAAGGTTACCTCATTAGTCTGTTAGAATATACCTGACCTCCCCAACTCCGTCAAAATCGATCCCCCTATTTTGGTGGATTTGGGGGACTTGGTCCTGCAGGCCTGGTTTGACTAAATAGTGATGGAGTATGATGGACTTGGGCCTGGAGGCCTAAAGCAAAGCATGCATTGGAAGCAGTGTGATTGATGGATTTTGGCGGACTTGGTCCAGAACTTTGTAAAAGCCAGTAGGGACTTAGCGTTAATGAACCGTTTTCTGGCTAAGTCTTTGTTATGTTAACATACTACGAATAAGACCTATTTCAGTCATAAACCCCAACCCCAATGGGGATTCTTCAGGTACTTTGCTAAATGCAACAATATCCAACTCAAATGAGAGCCCTGCTAAATGCAACACACTGCAACAGTGGATTCTGTTGTATTGCCTGGGTCACCATGAGCAGTTACCCTGCTAAATGCAACACACTGCAACAGTGAATTCTGTTGTATTGCCTGGGGCACCATGAGCAGTTACCCTGCTAAATGCAACAAACTGCAACAGTAGATTCTGTTGTATTGCCTGGGGCACCATGAGCAGTTACCCTGCTAAGTGCAACACACTGCAACAGTGGATTGTGTTGTATTGCCTGGGGCACCATGAGCAGTTACCCTGCTAAATGCAACACACTGCAACAGTAGATTCTGTCGCATTGTGCAGTGAACCCAGTGCATGGGCCTTATTCATGAGTCGGCCATATTGGATTGAGAGTGAGGTAAAATCTTCATTTTTGGAACTTGTGTAGAGAAATGAAAGCAAGTTCATAACTAATTAATTCCAGTATACTTAAGCAAATTATTTAAAATTTGTAATTAAACGCTCCCTTATATTTAAAGCCAGATTAAAAGAAAATGACAGTAAAAAAAAGGACTGCCAAAAAAAAAAAGTCTCCGGTTTCTGGTATGTGCGCGCGTCGCCGTAGCCATGGGCGTCGGCAAAATGAAAAAGTTTTTTTTTTCAATGAAAGATGATGTCTCAAAACCGCCAAACTCACTGGTTTGACTGGAATCCTGCTGCTGCACAATTTTAACGTGTTTTTAGATTGGGTTATGGTGGAGAATAAGCTTTATGTGGCCTCTCTGGACTTCCATATATTTGCACTAAGTTTAGTCGGCCACCATTTGCAGTCATCAGCCGACATTTGAAGCCAAAAAAAAAAAAAAAAGTAAAAAAAAAAAAAAACGCGTCGCCGCACCACTTTTGGGGCAAGCTCCATACCAGAAACCGGAGACTTTTTTTTGTTGGCCTTATGCCTGCAAAAATAGTCTGTGCCGTCCCATTCAACAGTTAAGAATGAATGATATATGTTCAGGGAACTCAACCAAAATTGCAAACTCTTGAGTAAGGCCCATACCAGCCTTGGCACCAAGCAGTTACCCTGCTAAATGCAACAAACTGCAACGAAGCACGGGGACTTGAGTTGCCTGCTGAATGCAGAGGTATGCAACAACTAGTTACCTTTGTTGCATTTGGTTAAGAGGCCAACATCTGACATTAATCAAAGCTTGCCCCTAATGAATATTCATTAGGAAGCCACCCTCTGACCTTTTCCACAGCCCAACTGAAGAAGGAAGTCAACGTTGACAGTCTGGTCAAACAGTTTGAAGTCAAGACCGACGACCCTCTCGTCGGTTCCCACTCCTCGCAAACCGACAGCGGGATCTCGGAGAGCTATGATAGGCTGCAGGACGTAACGGAGGGAGAGACCACTGCAGCCAAGCGCTCCTTCCTCAACCGATCGGCAAGCCTCAAAACAAAGGTGTGTGCAACGTTTGTTTCCTGTCAACGCGAGATTTGTGTGGGCCCAAGAGGGTCAGCCTATAGTCGCCTGCGTCTATCTTACTGACTGACTGTTACACCAACTTTCCCGTGAAAATATTCTTTCTGGCAAGCTGTGATTTTGAATGAAACGGTAAAAGAAGACCATTTGCAAAGTGTGCGTCAAGTGACGCATTTTTGGGGAATATCTGTTAAAACAGGCATGAAACTTTTCCTCGGATCCGCTGATTTCCTCGTTTTTTACTTCTCATGAATGCCATAACAAATTGAAAAACACTGTACAAAGTCTTGTGTGATTCGGAATTTCCTCGTTTTTTCCTAAGTTCTCAGTTGCATGCATGGTTAAAAGTTTATTTAGGCGAATCCGTAAATGGGTGCACGCAAGCTTCAACGCGACGGTGCGCGTGGGTGCTATTATTCATTGGCTCAGTGCGTGACATGGCGTAGCTGCAATCGGCTGAATGAAAATGTGTCCCTGATGCTGAATTCAAGCCCAACTCAAAACATGACTCTGCAACTTTTGAATTGAATTTGAAATCCTAGAATATTGTTTTCTCGGAATATACAGCATTCACTGAGCTGAAACTTCATCAGCACCCTTCATTAGATTCTGAGCACTTGTGTTGCTTCAAACGAACATAATGCACAATTTACAAATGATGGACTGTAATGTACCTTGAATACTGTGACTTTTTATTCTATTCTAGGGCGAGGAGAAGAGAGAACGAAGACCGCCTGGCGATCGTCGATCAAGAAGGTAGGAAACATCTTTGTGGTCAGCATTGGGACAAAGAAGCATTTGTTTGGTTTGGTGTATCATGTTGTGTCCTGATTAGTTGAATGTGAAGTGTAGTCCTGAGTTTGTTTTAAATTTCTTGGGATGGTTGCTGGTCAATTTTCTTAAGCAATGAAACAATGTAGGAAATTACTCCAATATTTCCCACTGTTCAAGTTGTGTTTTAGTACACACTTAATTTTGTTTAGCATTTCATAAATTTGGCACATGTTCTGGGCCCAACTTCATAGCACTGCTTCACAACTGATTTTGTGCTTACCGTTCCTCCATTAACTGTAAGCAGTAAACTAAGCAAAAGCACGCTTAATCCTGGAGGAACAAGTTGCTTGAACCTAGCCTCCAGGGTATGTTTAATAGAATCCGGCCAAACCTTAGCAACATGCAACAATTGACTAAGTGACAAGCCTGCTAAATGTAGCAAGATCCATCAGGGGACAAATCTCAAGGCCACACTGCCTCAGAGTCTGTGGTCACCGCACGCAGCAGGATACAACTGTGGCATTGTTCAATGGGACTTAGCTCTCATTGTTTCAGAGCTGGCCATTCATGCACTGGTGTTGGTAGCTGAATGCATCAAAGTGCACCAGTTCTTTTCCACCTGATGCCCTGCGTTGCGTCTGGCAGGGTTAGGGTTAAATCAGTGACGTAACTTTAGAAATCTCCGTGCGTGTGCAACCGTTAGCATGTCCACGCCATGAAATAGTGCTTAAGCAGCAATAAGATTTTCTGCTTATAGTAAGCACAACTTTTCCGCTAACTGCGAAGCAGTGCTGTGACATTGGGCCCTGGGTTTATCACATGGAGTTTTATTTGTTTGCAAATGGATTTCTTTTGTTATGGCACCATTAATTAATGCATGACGTTTTTTCCGTTTCCCTTTTGTTTGTGACACAAGTGTGCTTGTTTCATCGTAAGTTTCCGTTATTTTCTGTTGATCATGTTGGCACAACGGTAGCCATTTTATCCTGCACAACTCCAGCTTACAATCTAGCTATTATTTCAACCAGCTTCAGACTTTACCTCACTTTTAGTTCAGAACATTTGGAATGCACAGTTACTTTCTGTTCTTTTTCCTTCTGTTTTGATATTTTATTTTATCATTGGCTTGGTTAGGACCATTGGAAAGGTTCAGTCATGCATACCATTTGACTTGGGGCATTTTGGGATGTGATAAAAAAAAAATGTTGAATTTGCGGGTTAGCACATGGTACGCACTCATACATTTAACAGAAAACTGGCTAAATGTACTGCTTATGTTGCTTCATCTTTGTGGACAATTTCATATCTGAGTCGCCATTCCTGCACCAAAACATCAATTTCAAACATTGAAATTCCTGTCCTTTTTACTGCTGATCTTGTTCTTTTTGTGAAGAAGTCTTGATTGTATTTTTAATTTTTTTTTACAATTTTTTTTTTGGGGGGGGGGGTTCAACATTGACATGTGACCTCGAGTCCTGTCCTGACTTGTGACCTTTGGGGTCGTAACCAAGACAATGATAGTGCACTTGCTGCTGCCTGGTAGTCGGCACCTGAATACCAGTTTTCTTATGTGATAGTCATACCATGGATGATCATGTAGTTAACATTTGTGCATTACAGTGATGTTAAAAAACTTTGATCACACCCAAAGATACATCTCTATATTTTGTTTGCTTTTTCTAAGATATAACAGTTTTTGAAAACAAAAAGATGCCAAATCACCTCGATGCACTCCCCCCCCCCCCCAACTGAACACTTCTGCCAAGCGTAATATCCAATTTTTAAAAGATGAATGGCTAGGAAAGAACACTTCAAAATTGAACCAAACTAATTTGAAAGATTCTGTGAGAATTCAAGGTCTTTGAATCTTTGTTATGCCTTAGAAGGTCTTAAACCACAACCTACATGCTAAATAAAAACCACAATCTAAAAAAAAATGAAAGCCTTGGAAGGATTTTGAAGGATTCAGGAAGGTAGTAGCCCAGCCACTATTTCTTTACATGGGGCTTGATGCCCTTGAAACTTGGTAGGTTCAAAGAGTGTGCCATTGGTTCCTGCACAGTGGAGGATTTTGTAGGATTGAGGAAGGTACGGTAGAGCCCAGCCAAATACATGGGGCTTGATGCCCCTTGAAACTTGGTAGGTACAAAGAATGGGCTGTTAGATTCATAGAAAGAGGTGGATTTTGTAAGATTTAGGATAAGTGTCACATACATGTAAGTGCCGAGGGTTTTAGGTTACTTGCATGAATTATATATTATCCCAGATATAATGCATGATGAATATTCATGAATTAATCCATGAAACCTCAGCAAAGTATTTTCACTTGAAAAGCCTGATCATGTGTGCATGCTTTAAGTCCATTTCAATTTACTCCAGTTTTGTGATGTGATATAAATATTCCAGTCACATTTGAACCAAACTTCATTGGACATAATCACTCAAAATCTCTGTCATCAACATGTTTAGGTGTGTATGGACCAAAAAAACCCACTAAATTTGATTGTTTACAAGTTTTAAATAGTTCCGCATGAAACAAATCCAGTTATGAATGTAATGACAATCACAAAAGAAAATTGGTATTCTTTAATAAAACGCTTGCGAGATTTGCATTTTGATTGTTTTTTTTATATTTTCTTTTGGTTTTTCTGTTCTCCTTTCCGTTGTTTGAATTTTGTTTTCTTCACGTTAATGCCCGTGTAGCTCCAACGATCGTACCTCATCGCAATCGACTGAGTAAGTTGATACCATCTCATTTCACTA
Source organism: Patiria pectinifera (assembly GCA_029964075.1). NCBI lineage: Eukaryota > Metazoa > Echinodermata > Asteroidea > Valvatida > Asterinidae > Patiria > Patiria pectinifera. The sequence continues at coordinate 36,132,423 of CM057150.1, forward strand.
ACCCATAGAGGTCAGAGGTCGCAAACTGGTATCACTAACCAAAACTGGTTCCCCGTAGTTCGTAGTGGGGCAATTGCGTGTACCTACTGCCCTATTGAAAGGTGCTGCTGTGTATGTTGATTTCTTTGAGTCCTCATTGGACAGGTTTTATTTTGTGATCCAGGGTCAACGCTTCCATTAGAAATGTATTCATGTCTATTATATATGATGGTAGAAAACTTCCCACAATGCTTTGCATTTCCTGCACAATATTCTGTGAATTAAATGAGCATCACCAGCGTTTTTGAATAGGGTGGTAGGCACGAGTGAACATTTGAAGACAAAAATCATTATAGAAATGACAACTTTCATACATCTTCATTCAAACAAAATACTGTGTTATTTTATGCATTATTTTGGTATCTTTGTGTAGCTTTTATTTCCCCCCATTTTACCAGTGCATTTTCGGTCATTTGATCAATCATAGAAGACACTTAACATTTTTCGCTTTCATCATCATAGAATTACATCATATCATCACGATTACACATACTCATAAGATTTTTATTTTAAGGAAAAAAATACCCACACAGCCATTCAAGTGTGCACTATTGAATCATTCTGTCATTTGTTGTTCTTCACTTGTTCGTTTTGACATACATGTAACCATTCCATGGGAAAAGATGGCGATAAACAAACATCCCTGTACCATGCATTATAGTCAGATAGTCAGATTTCACACTTTTGTGAAGATGGATTATTTTGGATTCAACAACTGTTCACATTCTGCTTCAAAGGTAGTTCATTTCCCCCATTTCAGACTCCCGTTCCAGTATCGTTCCAAACCAAATGTTATAGTGTAATCAAGCGAACAAAATCAGAAGCCACATTTGAGGTGGTGCCACGCTAGCGCGCACGCTGCACTCAGTCTTAGAGACGAGGCAGGCACGCATTTTGTTAACACTGTTAGTCTCAGGAGTCTGGGGTGTGTGCGTACTGCGTACTACCGGTACCTGAGCGCGACTCACGTGAGCCTGGCGCCACTGCAGTGCCACCTCAGAAGATGGCTGTCGTCGAATTAGTCTAAAAGAACTCAAGTTGATCCAAATAGATTTTGGTTTTGGACAGGCACAGTTTACGAATAATTTCCAATGGACTAGCAGGCTTTGTTCTCAATGACCACAACAGTCAGTCTTTCATCATTGTCACTCCTAAAAACAATATACACATGTCACTGTTCCAATGCAATCATTTCAAATACTGAATTTAAATCGTTGGAATAATTTCCTTTTTGGCACATCTAGAATGCAGTCGGAAACGGATAGTGGTTTTAGCGCGACACTTAGCAAGTTTTCAAATGGCGCATCAAAGTAGTATCTATAGTTCCCCTTGCTCCCTTTTTAATGCAAGTTATTAAGAATGACTGCCAAAGAACAAGAGACCGATCCACTTGGCTCCGCCCACTGCGCACATAGGCAACAACATGTGCGCTTCTCCAATGCCACACTGCGTAGGCTCCGCCCACTGCGCACATAGGCAACAACATGTGCACCTCTCCAATGCCACACTGCGTAGGCTCCGCCCACTGCACACAATAGGCAACAACATGTGCGCCTCTCCAAAGCCACACTGCGTAGGCTCCGCCCACTGCACACATAGGCAACAACATGTGCGCCTCTCCAATGCCACACTGCGTAGGCTCCGCCCACTGCACACATAGGCAACAACATGTGCGCCTCTCCAATGCCACACTGCGTAGGCTCCGCCCACTGTGCACATAGGCAGCAACATGTGCGCCTCTCCAAAGCCACACTGCGTAGGCTCCGCCCACTGCACACAATAGGCAACAACATGTGCGCCTCTCCAAAGCCACACTGCGTAGGCTCCGCCCACTGCACACATAGGCAGCAACATGTGCGCCTCTCCAAAGCCACACTGCGTAGGCTCCGCCCACTGCACACATAGGCAACAACATGTGCGCCTCTCCAACGCCACACTGCGTAGGCTCCACCCACTGCGCACATAGGCAACAACATGTGCGCCTCTCCAATGCCACACTGCGTAGGCTCCGCCCACTGCACACATAGGCAACAACATGTGCGCCTCTCCAATGCCACACTGCGTAGGCTCCGCCCACTGCACACATAGGCAACAACATGTGCACCTCTCCAATGCCACACTGCGTAGGCTCCGTCCACTGCGCACATAGGCAACAACATGTGCGATTCTTGTATCACTAACCAAAACTGGTTCCCCGTAGTTCGTAGTGGGGCAATTGCGTGTACCTACTGCCCTATTGAAAGGTGCTGCTGTGTATGTTGATTTCTTTGAGTCCTCATTGGACAGGTTTTATTTTGTGATCTAGGGTCAACGCTTCCATTAGAAATGTATTCATGTCTACAGGCAACAACATGTGCGATTCTCCAATGCCACACTGCGTAGGCTCCGCCCACTGCACACATAGGCAACAACATGTGTGCTTCTCCAATGCCACACTGCGTAGGCTCCGCCCACTGCACACATAGGCAATATTCCAGCTATGTGTGTCATGAGCGTGCGCAGGCATGCCAAACATTTATGCCCTCATGTCACGCATTCATCTCAGTTGTGATTGGTCAAAACAGCATAGAGTGGAGCTTGATGGATCGGTCTGTCAGCACTTCTGTGTAGAGTAGAAGCAATTCACATTCACTCTCATTCACACATTTACATGTAGTTTGAAACAGCTTCATTTTAGACAAGTTTTTTACAATGTATTTTCTTTTTGTTATCAGTGACGTTGACATGGACGGCCACAGCGTGGTGACTGCTCTCACCAATACAGCACATGACAGTTCATCATCAAGCTTATCAACGAGGTAAGCTGATAAACAAGCGTTAATACCAAACTGCTAAGCACGGAAAAGAGTTTGCAATCTGACGCCACTTTTTTCTTCACATATCATCTCAATGAAGATCATTCATTGTAAAAAAGATAAGACATGAATCTTGGACTGAGAAACATTTCCAATTTTGTTATGAAGTGTTAAGAAAATTTTCTTGGCTCTCTATAGACTTTGTATACAATCGCAGAAGTGACGTCAGATTGCAACATTTTTTTCCAAATATTTACTAAGAAAAAAAAACGGGTTACATGGCATGCATGGGTTATTGACCAGTTCTTATCCGATTTGAGCTTAGAGAAAAAATAATCAATAATTTAATAAGGGGAAAATACATGTTCTGCTAAACAACTTAACAAGCTAAATAAACATGAATGAAGTAGTCGAAAGTAATATACATCACTGTATGAGTGTCATTCTCTTGTGTAAACTGTTGTATATTCATATATTAATTTATTCATATATTCTTTTATTCATATATCCATTTATGCATATATTCATGTGAATGCAATATTCAGAAGTCAGGATTCTCAGTCTGCATCCAATGATTCCTTATCCTGTCGTCCCAATGAGGAAGACCAGGCTGAGGATTCGGACATGGAGGCTGAGGCTGAGCCATCCAACTGGCAGGACTTTGTGGATAAAGACATCGTTAAGCGCCTCAAGCCAAAGGAAGTCAAGAGGCAGGAAGTCATCAATGGTCAGTTGTAGGCCTGGACTATATTTCAATAATACCCTATCAAATCTTCTGATACCGAACAACACTGACTGAATTTTTAAAATACCGAATTACCAACAACCTTGGTATGGAGTTTTATTACTGCGATTTGCCCTCTTAAATGTGGCCAGATGTGTGCAGATGCCCTTTAAAAAAAAAGATGGTATAAACAACTTGGCCTGCACACAAAAGCCTACAATGTACATGTAAAGGGTAGAGATCCCATAGCCATTACTGGCCGTAGGGGCAGTGGGATGTTAGAGGTCCACTGTGTCTTGGGCGCGGCATATGAGTGGCGGTGCCCAGTCCTCTCCTCTCGCCGTCTTACCTTCCCTGAACGAATCAGGTACCCATTTTACTGCTGGGTCGTCAGAGAGAGTTTTCCAGTTTTTGGTTCGAATGGGATTGGAACCGCCAACCTTCCACTCTGTAGCTCCACGCTCTAACCGCTCGGCTACGAGGCCCCGTACATGTATGGATAATTATTTAATGTTGGTCATGGTATTAAGATCAAGTGAAAATTGTGCTTACTACTAGTAGGTTACTAGTCATCCTGTAGAGCCGTTGATGTGCTACCTATCCTGCGTGTTTGCAGTGTTCCTAACTCTACATGTTTTTCTTGTATTTTGATAACATAATAGTCGGCCCAGAAAAATACTCTGTAATACCGAATACTGCTATATTTTCATGGCGGTAACAAAGAACTCTTAAATCCAATACTGCACAAGCCTAGTGAGGTGAGACTTTTTGGGTTGATTTCAAAAATGGATGCAGTTGCTGAACTTAAATTTTGCCTCATTTAATTGAAGTTGGTACACAATTTAGGACACATTATATGGAAATTAGGTAATTTACCCATTCCTATTGGTCGAAAGCTTGTAAACAAAAATTGAGGCTCTAAATACGGAGAGAGTCCAGTATTTGATATGGCTTAGAAAACAGTCTGACAATGACTAAAATAATTTGCTAATTGATGGACTGATTAGGTGCCAGCCATTTTCTGGGGTCGTGCTCTGGTAGTACGGACACACTCCGTGCTCCTTCAACCTATAGGTTTACCAAACTGCGTGCGTGTGTTTAAGAACGCGTGTGGCTTGCTGGCTTACATGGTTGCACCTTACACATGACTTCAAGTTTTGTTCGCTGAATAAACCTTACAAAAACGTGTGTGTGTCCACAGAGTTATTCCACACGGAGAAGTCACACGTCCGCAATCTGAAGGTTCTAGACAGGGTTTTTTATCGGCCGATGCTACGAGAGCAGGTCCTCTCCAAGGAGCTGATTCATGCCATCTTCCCTAACCTCAACGAGATGCTGGAACTCCATGGGCCACTCAACGAGTACATGAAGAAGGAACGCAAGACGTCGCATGTCATTCAACAAGTCGGGCACGTCCTCCTGAAAACAGTAAGGGGAGATTCCTTCTCTCAATTGAAACATAACGTTTGGAGCAATAAAAGCAAGTGAACAGTTGCACCATGTAACAAATTTCTTTTGTGAGTTTTGGACGTGATGCATACGCACGTGGTTGCTTGTATTCGTCGGTTCAGTGCATGACATCACGTAGCTGTAATCTACTGAATGAGATCGTGTCCCAGACGCTGATTACGGGCGCAATTCAAAACATAACTCGGCAACTTTTTGAATTGATACCGAGATCCTAGAAATTGTTTTCTCGGAATATACAGCATTCACTAAGCTAAAACTTTATCAGAAGTTTTTAAGAACCAGTCTGTAGATTTTGAGCACTTTTGTCGTTTCAAACTTTAAAAAAAATGACAAATGATCTACCCAGCCTTTGACTGCTTTGGATCAGGTTCTGAGCTACAATCGGTTGTTAGTGTCTTAGCTTGGAAATTTATGTGGGAGCAAAAATTGTCTGAGAACCACTTACGCATAATACACGCATTTTATGCAATTTATTTTCAGCTGGTATCCTGTTTTTGTTCAGCAAAGATGTTTTGTGCTTGGTGGTTTGGAGAAGTTGGTCCCAGAAGATATACCAGTTTTAATGAACAGCCCCAATAGTACCATAGTCACTTAACAGTGACTTCAGATTCAAACAGCTTTTGTAATGGTACAAATTAATTTTTCTTTCTTTCTGTTGTTTTCTAGTTTGACGGTGAGGCTGGGGAAACTGCTAAGCGGATTTGCGCCACCTTCTGCCAGAACCAAAAAGCTGCTCTGGAGATGCTGAAGCACAGACAGAAGAAAGACAGCCGCTTAGCGCAGTTCCTAACAGTAAGCACTAAAAAAAAAATGCCTTTTATCTATCATTCCTACATGTCTAAGTGTTAGCTGCAATAGGCCATAGTTTGACCTATAGAGGGCAGTATAACCACTCACAGCTTTGCAACTATCAGTTCTCAACTAGCTTTTGTGTCGTATTTCCAAAGTTGAAGTTATCTCAGAAATGAAGATTTTACTTTGCCTACCGCACCCTAAACTCACCTGTTGCTTGATCCTTCAAAATCCCGAGTAGATTTTGAAGGATTTTGTTGGATTGTGGAAGTCGGAGTCCAGCCACTATACTTTATATGGGGCTTGATGCTCCTTGAAATGTGGTAGGTACAAAGAGTGTGCCATTGAGTTCATGCACAATGTAGGATTTTGTAGGATTGAGGAATGCAGAGGCCAGCCACTATGACTTCACATGGGCTTGATGCAACTTGAAACTTGGTAGGTACAAAGAGTGTGCCATTGGGTTCCTGCACATGGAGGATTTTGGAATGCTCCTGACAAAATGCTGAGAATAATTTGGGGTTAAATCTGCACAGAAACCTTCTAAAAGTGAAACATTGTTTATTTCTCACACAGTGTAAACACACTAGTTAGTCTCCACACCAGCAGTTGAATTGATTTTTGTTGTATTTCAGGATGCTGAGGCCAATTCGTTATGTCGGCGTCTACCCTTACAAGCCATCATATCAACTGGAATGCAGAGACTAACCAAGTACCCGTTACTCATTGAGAACCTCTTGAAATATACACCAGGTAAGTACCCCTTTAGTGTTGACAAATTACTCAAGCAATCTTTTTTTTTGTTTTTCACAGAAGCACTTAGAAAGCTCTTAGCAAAGGATGACTAGAGTCTATTTTACCTATAGAGATATTATACCTATACACGGCGAGTCAAAAAAAGTGGAACCCAAACCCCCAAAATTATATTTCACATTTAAAAAATATGTAGCACCGAAAATAATAATGACTGGAAAGCCAATTTCATTAGCTACTTTAAGATGAAAAATAACTGAAATTGTTCGATCCGTTTAAAGAATATCGCCATTTATACACAATGACCCTAAAACCGGTTTCGTCCAAACAATGCGATTTGAAGAATCGTTGTCACAATTGTTTTGAAACATCACCAGCGATAAAACCTCAGTTTAAAAGTTTAAATATTTTAACAAAGTCCTTTTGAAGGCCCGTCTTTTTAAAAAGTGGATTTTATAAATCATACTGTTTGCCTAACCAGGGTTGTTAACAAAGGTATTGTGTACTGCAGTTGTTGAAACAAGTATTCTGTGTCATTTTCTTTGTTGTTCCAAACATTCAGAATACACAATAAATTGCTGTTTTTTGGATGAAACAAGTTTTAGGGTCATTGCATCTAAATGGTGATACTGTTTGAACGGATTGATTAATTTCAGTACTTTTTTCATCTAAAAGTAGCTTATGAAATTGGCTTTCCAGTCATTATTGTTGGTGCAACATATTTTGTTAAATATGAAATATATTTTTGGGGGTTTGGGTTGCGCTTTTTTTGACTCACCCTGTAGATCAGAATGTTTCAACAGACCTTTTGCAGTGTAACACAGTCTATTACAATCTAATACAAAGTAATGCAATTTAATACAATGTAACCCTAACCCACCTCACTCCTCCAAAATCCTCCTGGCGGTTTTGGAGGATTCCAGAGGATTGAGGATGAATGGTGATTGAATCACATGAGGATTCTGGAGGATTGAGGACGAATGGTGATTGAATCAAATGAGGATTCTGGAGGATTGAGGATGAATGGTGATTGAAGCACATGAGGATTTTGGAGGATTGAGGATGAATGGTGATTGAAGCACATGAGGATTTTGGAGGATTGAGGATGAATGGTGATTGAAGCACATGAGGATATTGGAGGATTGAGGATGAATGCATTTTGAGGCAGGACTGTCTGATGATTTTGAAGGATTTGGCGTTGGTTATCCTTCATTTAAACACATGTGCACAGTTTTGGGATGAGAAGGATTTTGGAGGATTGAGGATGAATGCATTTTGAGGCAGGACTGTCTGATAATTTTGAAGGATTTGGCGTTGGTTATCCTTCAGTTAAACACGAGTGCAAAGTTTTGGGATGAGGAGGATTTTGTAGAATTGAGGATGAATGCATTTTAAGGCAGGACTGTCTGACAATTTTGAAAAATTTAGGCGGAGTTGAAACATTTTGGAGGATTTTGGAGGATTGAGGATGGTTGTAAGCAACAAGGGCCTAGGGGGTTAAGGGTAATGCAATCTAATACATTGTAATAAAAAGTACAGTCGAGTCTCGTCATAACAAACTTGTTCGGACCTAGCCAAATTGTTTGTTATATCAGAATTTTGTATTAAGTGGAACATCAGTCCCATTCATTGTGCACATAAATGCACAGTCGAGACCAAGGCTTTATGTTTGTTATAACCAGAATTTTGTATTAACAGAGTTTGTACTAACGAGAGTCGACTGTAGTATAATTTAATACAATGTAATGCAAGCGTTACTTTTGTTCCCCAACAGCCAAGTCAAAGGAGTATGAAGTCCTGGGTAAGTGTTCACAGTGCACCAAGAAGCTGCTGGCTCATGTCAACCAGGCAGTCAAGGAATGTGAGAACCATCAACGATTGGTGGATATCAACCGACACTTAGATAAGGGTCCGTTTGAGCGCTCCAACCACCCCATCGCTGCTGAGTACAAGGTGAGGAACTAAACCACTAAATTCGCTAGTACTTAAGTACTAGTACGAAGAACCCCCCTGCTGGTTCCCACGGGCGACTTTAGTCGACCAGGAAACCACACACAAAACACCCTCAACACAGATATATTCACTACTTTTCAGAAAGGCAGCATGTTGATATGTTTGGCCGCCCATACATCAACCATATACCAGCTGAAAGAGTGTTTTCGGATCGTTCTAATGGTGTAGTTTATTCATAGTATTGCCATCACAAAAAAATGAGAAAAGTGCTTCAGAAGAATCCATGGACAAATTGAGGTATGGAGTGCCATTTTGGTCATGTGGTGAAATGGCTTGCAGTTTGATAAATGGAACCAGATGAACAAACAGGCATAACTTTTTTATATTTACACATATGAACTTCATTTTTACATCACATACAAGAGTAAGGTTCAAGGAACAAACTTTACACACAACACCTATGATTTAAATCACTCCTTGGCAGTGAAAATCTGGGTTGAAAAAAGGGAGTTTTGGACTTGTGGTCATTTTGTTCACGCTCTAGTGATTTCCGCATGACTGGGCAAACAATTTGGTCCTGGGGAGAGCCAAGTCAATAAACAATGTGGTAATGAAAGGGTTAAAGGGACAATACAACATTTGCAAACATCGAAAAATAAAATACCAAAGTTTTACGAAGTACCTTACAGGATGTTGGTAAATGACAGTCTAAAGCATCCTGTAAAATTATGGCACCTGGTGTGAAGTCATTTTCAAGAAAATTGTATTTTTGTTTACATTTCCAACGGTGGTCGGCCGACCACCGTAGGAAAAACCTAACTTTTTTTTCACTACTGCTCTAAATTTACCGTTTTTTCAGTCCAATTCTGTTTGCTAATTGGTTTTATGTTCATGAATGGGTGCAGGTCAGCTAGACTGGTTCCCTTAGCGTACAATTTTCCAGCATCTGTAAATTGATCCATTTCATCTTCAGTGGAGTCAGGGAACCAGACTACTTGAACATTTTTGTTTTTCTTGGTTTTTCCAGCATTTTCGAAAACAAAACTTCAAACATGTCAGTGTAACAATAATTTGAACTATTATACTAACCCCTCAAATAGTTCATTTCTGACAATTAAAGCACAAGCCAATGATGTACATTCCCTTTAAAAGGATGTGGTTTACACAGCAAATCCTCTAAAAAGTTAACCTCAAGTGAGCTTCATATACGCTGAAAAAGTGACATCACCTCATTCCGTGGTCAGTCTCACTTCCTGCACATTCCTTAAACCCAACTCCCTAGCATGATTTACTAGGAACCATACCCATCCTGGCAAATTCCAACACCATATGGGAAACTGCACACACATATTTCTGACTTTGATTCTGGAGGTGTGTCAACGCAATGAAAAAGACTGTCAGTTTAGGGGTACTGTAATAATAATATCAAGTTGTTTGTCCGATTTCCCACTTGTACATTCCCACCCCATTGTTGAGGATTGTGTTTTTAAAGACTTTAAAACTTTCCAATCAAATTTGACAAAGATATTTATGCTCACAGTGCTACGTACGTAACATGGACAGAAAATTTGCCAGGGGATCGCGCAAGTTTTACTTGCAATATTTTTTATCATTTGATGCATTTTTGTCAAATGCCTGAAGTACAATTGTTAGTCTGTGGATAACTGCCAATAAAGGTTCCTAAAAAATTCATGTTAAATATTCCTTGTCCGTGTTTCTTGCAGAGTCTGGACTTAACATCGCGGAAGCTTCTTCACGACGGCGCCCTGACGTGGAAACTCAGCAAAACCAAAACACTCGGTAAAAAGCAACAACAAAGTTATTGATACCCAAATCTTTCCAAGCTACTTAGATCAGAAATTATCTTAGCGCATGAAAGCGGGCGCACCGCGCTTGCGTGGCAATTACCAGCAGAATGAGCGTGCGTGTAACATGGCGTAACATCACGTCAGCGATGTCAACCTGAAAAACCTCGGGTCATTGAAACACCGAACTGGTTTATTGAGAAGAATTGTGTTCACTTCACTCAGGGAACAGCTTTACTAGACCTGGCTAGTGTTAAAACGTCCACTCTATTTTTACTTCTTTTCAGATATTTTACACACTTATATTTTCCAGTTTCGTCTTGTAAAAAATGACAACTCTATTTTTTTTTCATTTTCTTCAGATATTTACGCGCTTCTGTTTTCGGACATCCTGGTAGTGCTTCAGAAGCAGGACGATCGCTACGTCATGAAATGTCACAGCACTACAGTACCCACGCAGCTGGAGGAGAAGAAGAACACGCACAGTCCCATCATTAAGATCAATAGTGTGCTGTGTCGCGAAGTCGCAACGAGTAAGTCCATAAAAGCATTGCGTGAGCATTAGTAGAAGAATATGCTTTCATTATGATAACATACGAGGCGTTCCAGCGAAATGAGACAGATCTGGGCAGAGGTCGAATTGAGGTTTTGCACTGTAAACTCAGTGTTGTTCTACGGACTGTGAGAAAAAATATCACAAACTGAATAAGTGGGTCTGCAACCTGCAACCTCCTGCTTACTAGTACAAATGGCTTAACGGAGCTTGCCCGAGTCGGCTGGCCAGTTCACTGTAAAAGCCAACGTACATGTATGTCCGACCACATGATGTACGAGGTCGTTAAGGTGGTGGTACCTTAGTTTGGTCTGTCATTGTTTTCTACTCATTAGATGTCACATTATTAGTGATGTATCACATTCACTTTTCCAACGGCAGCTCATTAAAGTGTCTGACATGTGCGGCCGTACTTATGACAGCTAATTGTGGGGTACTCATACAAAGGGAAATTTAGGGAACAATGCTACCCCACTACTTACCCTTAGACAAACGGTACCCAAGAAGTGAAATTCTAAGGAAAAGGGACAAAAGGAAACCAATGCAAGTCTGCTGGGATGACCGAATTTGAGGAATTAACCCATCTGCTAAATCCTACAATGCCAAATTCCATCCAGCAAGTTATATCTATTGTTTCCTTTCACAGATAAGAGAGCCTTCTTTCTCGTGAGCACGTCCAACGCTGGGCCGCAAATCTACGAGCTCACCACCATCTCGACCTCTGAGCGCCAGGCGTGGATGGACATGATCTTAAGAACTCAGGAAATGATCAGAAAGAACGGCAAAACGGGCGAGCCTGGTGCGGCCAGCAGCACGGTCTCCAACAGCTACTTCAAGATCATCGAAGAGGATTCGGAAGATATCGCTGGCAAACCGTAAGTTCAGTTTGCTCCACAAGAGAGTTCAAACAGTTGGGCTCCCTTCAAAAATTATGCCACCTTGCTAAAGTTCTCTGCCTTCTTGAATGTTTTGCTGCCCATCGTATTTTTTTTTATAATCTACCACCTATTTAAGCTGATGATAAAAAAAACTGATTTCTTAGATTATTTGAATAAATATTAAAGAAAATTACTTCGGACTTGTGCAGAAGTACCGCTTATTGATTTGCAAGAGAGTACTGTGGCTTCGTGGTTAAGGGCACTGATTCGTGGTCTGTGGGTAAAGCTGCAGGTTGTGGGTTCGAGTCCAGCTGGGGTCATGGTGCGTGTGCCCTTGGGCAAGGCGCTTTGTCACTCATTGCTTCTCTCCACCCAGGAGTAAATGGGTACCTGTGAGGGCAGAGATGGTTGTTGTGATTGAATTAGCTTGCTTGCGCCTAACAGGCTGCATCGAGCTGTATACTGCCCAGGGAGCTGAGATGGTATTTGGAATGTTTCATGGGCCCAATGAGCAGGGGTAATAATGATGTAGCGCCTTGAGCACCAGTCCTGGTGGATACGTGCGCTTTATAAATACCCACTATTATTATTATTATTATTAGAGTGCGGGGGGATTCTCAAACACATTGTGCGCATTGCTGCTGTACCCTTTGCGCATATGTGAGGAGATCTTCAAAGAGTGCTTATCTGCGTTCCTGAAATAGCGCCCTCTGTGTAGACACACTTTCAGCACACACTATAGAGTGTGTAAGTTGACCTCAAACACCTGCCAGATGTTATGAGAATACAGCACATCCAGGCACCATGTATAGGATCCACAACGTGTGTAACGTCCTATTATTGTGCATTTATGTCGTGTCCTGACTGGGCCCATTCAATCAAGGGCAATGAACGGGTATTCCCAAAGTAAAGAAAGCATGTCAATTAACAACACATCGAAAAGGTTGTGGATTGATGACGATTAAACAATTCAAATTGTTGACCTCAAGTTCCATTCAATCGATCACGCAGATAACAAGTGGGTAAATTCAAACAGGGGAGTCTGTGACTAGACTAGTCTGTATTTGGTACCAAGACTTTCCAACAGAAAAAGTGAACGTGACTTGCGAGACGTAAACACTGTAATAGCTTTTGCAACCAGGTGCAAGCAGACCACTCTGAATCGATTGAATAGAGTTTTGTGTGTTCTGGGACAACCTTTTTCTTGTTTTATTTTTTCTCTAGTGATTCGGGAGAGGGTGCTGCTAAGCACATGGAAGCCGGGCCGTCCAGCATTGAGATCAACCACCCACCGCAAGTCAGTCAACCGGAGGTGGTTATACAAGGATCGATGGTCACAGGTACGTTCAGTCAGCCAGACTTCCATCACATCTTTCAGATTGTTACCTGCAACCGGACCCTTTGAGCATTCAAAGTTTGTATAAGTTTGCAAAGAAAATGATTAGGGCCATCTCAATTCATATCCGGGACATGTTCCAGACAAGCTGCTGGTAGAATCATTCACTTTGTCCGTAAGAATTGTCCGGATTAGGCCCAAAAAAAAAAAGGCTCCAGTTTCTGGTATGGGCGCGCGTCGCCGTAGCCATGCGCGTCGGCAAAATGAAAAAGTTTTTTTTTCAATACAAGATGATGTTTCAAAACCGCCAAACTCACTGGTTTGACTGGAATTTTGCTGCTGCACAATTTTAACGTGTTTTTTATGATCGAGAATAAGATTTATGTGGCCTCTCTGGACTCCCATATATTTGCACTAAGTTTAGCCGGGCACCATTTGCAGTCATCAGCCGACATTTGAAGCAAAAAGGAAACAGGTAAAAAAAAAAAAGCCGCTTCGCCACACCCCTTTTGGGGCAAGTTCCATACCAGAAATCGGAGACTTTTTTTTTTTTTTTGGCCTTATTATATATTACAGAGTTTTGACATTCTTATGAATAAACATTATGTGGGTGAAAGCGCTGACAGTGCGGTGTAATTTCTGAAATATATTTTTGTACTAATGTTTTTTCTTAATTTTAGATGAACCAAGACAGGAGTCACCATTAGAGGCATCGTCAACTATGGCCAAATTGCTACAAGAGGTACGTCAATTAACCTGTCGCGGTAGAACCGTGTCGACGCAGCAGTGAATTATTGTCCAATTACATGATACAAATGGTCGCGGTATGCACAAAATCTGAGGACACTGTTTCAGATGTTTCCGTTAAAATAATAAAAATATACAATTATATTTTTTAGGAGAGTGCGATGATTGGACAGTTAAGTGCATGATTTTTCATTAAAATAATTCTCTTCATGTTTTGGATTTTTCCTCAGGACATGTCAAGTGATGCTCGTGCGACGGACAAGGCCTATATGATCAGTGCGCTAAGCACACATCTGTCTGTCCTGCAAAGTAAGACTATTTCTTGTTTGCCCAATAACGTGCAAAATTAGGCTGTGGGTGAAATGGGCCTGGCAGTACTATCGTATAGGATTACCCCATAATAAGCTAAAACGAAGTGCTGTTACAGTGTTCGACTTTGGTTTGAACCCTGACAGGGAACATGGTGCTTGTGTTCTTGAGCAAGACACTTTACTACAATTGCCTCTCCACCCAGGAGTATAAATGGGTACCTGTGAGGGTAAAGACTAATATGCGCTGATCTCGAGCTGCTGCCAAAACTGTGCCCAATATCACGGCGCTGCTTAACAGTTAGCAGAAAAGTTGTGTTTAGCATAGCAGAAAAATTTGCTAACCTTAAGCACTATTTCACGGCGTGGACGTGCTAACAGTCACGCGTGCATGCAGATTTCTATTGTTACGTCACTAAGTTAAGCAAATTTTTCCCCCGAGGCTAGCGTGGCTTTTGCTGTGCTTATGCTTACGGTCTCCGTGAAATAGACCAAGACTCTGTTAGCATAAAATCGTGTGCTTAGCAGCGCCGTGAAATTGGGCCCTGGTCTCATGGCCTGATGAACAGGGGTAATAATTGTGAAGCGCTTTGAGACCTTTGGTATAAAGCGCTAGATAAGCATCACGTTATTTCTATAAATCCGGCCCATTGTAAAAATTCCAGTGAGTAGCCAATCTGAATCGATAGACTAGTTGTGTACACTCTGTGACAGCCTTAAGATGCTTGCCTGGTCTTGTTTGTTATCATGTGCAGAAGCCAATTATGAGAAGCGAGACAGCAAGCGCGAGGAGCTGATTGACAAAGCCACCACACAGATCCAGACACTCAGTAAAAGCCTGCAGGTAAGACCACTGATCTCTATATAAAGACTGGATAGCTAATAAAGAGCCGCACAATGTACGAATTTGACTCCATATTGGTGAGACCGGCCGGTGATCTACAAAGGACAAGTTGCCGTTTTTATAGACAGCATGATTTCTTTTGTAACGTCGCGGTTCACTTGACTTATATTTTGACCACCACCACTGACCAAGGTTAACCATAATTTTTTAACGCTGTAGTCACTAAAATACCGCAAATATCACTTTTTCGGCATTTTGCAATGATAATCACTACGGAAATGTGTCCCTTTAGAACATCATAATATGTGTAACGTGACCAAAATGCGCAGCCAACTGTTGATACAACGCGCGACGTATTTACGCCAGAACGCTCAGATATACGCGCCATCTTCGAAAGACCGGGGGCGAATTGGTCAATATGCAAAGTCTTCTGTGTGAATGTTGTATGCATATCCGCTATCCAGTCTTTATATAGAGATCAGCGGGTAAGACACACACAATAACATGGTCATATTTACTGTCAAAATTGGCTTCAATAGACCATTGTCATGTTGCGACCATCTTGATTTTTGCCCATTCAAATCAAAGTAACCAAAGCGAGGCTGGATGGCAAAATAGTCTGGTTCCATTTTCACAAAAAAACATCATTTAGTACTGATATTGAATACATGGAACATGACTGAAATGGTGGCAGCCTGGTGAAGGTCTATATCCATGGATCCATAGAAATATGCCAGGAAATGTTCAGGATTGAGATAGTGTGTTGAAAAGATTTAACGTGAGGGGTGACGCCTTTAACCCACATTTGCATTGGACTTAATTTTGTTAATCGTTACCGTGAGTGATTGTTAAAATTAAATAGTGCTTTTTCTACCACGCGCCCAATACCTGGATTAAATCAACCAGCAGAAAATCATACATAAAACTAACAAGTAATTCCTCAGCAACTCGGATATCGCTGTAAACTTAACCCTGGGGGCCTTTGAATCTTTACAATCAAACTTCACAATTTAAGAAGTTGGCAGGCTGTCCACACTGGACGTAATTTGGGTAAGGTGACAACAGTCTCCGTAAAGTTGACAACAGTCTACGCGAACACAGCTTTAGAAACTGTGAGTGAAAAAAAGGGACATCTGATTTGTTGCTGCAAAGTGGCCTGTTTTGAGAGTTGAGGAGGTGACTACAGTTCTAAAAGTTGAAGCGCAGAGAAATTTGCAGTTAATCTCCTGTATAATTGGGAATGAAAGGTTAAAGGTAGACGCGTATTATTTATTATCTTGGATTGTTTACATCCTCAGGTGACTTTACTCGGATCGAAGTCAGAGCTGCAACAGAAGACCGAGGAACTAACGCGTGCCCAGCAAGCGTTATTGGAGCAGTCGCAAAACCAACTAGAAGAACAGAGGCAACCCAGCAACGTCAACAAGAGCAGCGCCAATCTGACCAGAGTCGTTTTTACATACGCCACCCAATGCCCTCCGACAGAAACATCGGACGAGATTGCAGCGAGGAAGAAAGCCAATAGGATATCATCATCGGCAGATCTCCGGCGCAGCACGACAGATTCTGAAGAATCGAGCTGTGGAATCGTCCGAGCCTGAGGAAGCCGATAGATCGCCCAAAAAGAACGGGCCGAGTAGTTTAGTCAGCGGAAAGCGAGGAAGGGGACCAGTTAATGAATGTTGGTACGGAGTACCAACGAGCTGAACAGCAGGAAGCGGTCGCGCGATCGTGAACGAGGACTGGTGAATCTCCAACGCGCTCGCACGTGACGGAAAGTCACCGACGTGGGACAGCCGTAAGTTGACCACATCATGAAAGACTTCATATAAAGAGAGCTTCCTGAACGGAATCAAGGATCGACTGGCTCGGCGAGAACTTGAGATCAGTAACAGACTCGGAAGACATGGAAGAGATGACTGAATCGGCTCAGGAGCTGTCCATCGGGAATGTCGCTCGCCGAGGAAAACTGGGGGCACTCCACCAAAGGAATTAGAAGCGCTTGAAAACCAGCAGTTGAGGTTGGCATGGCAACCAGATTCTGACGATCTCCTTAACGAGGACAGCGAGCAGTGATCAGGAAACGGTCGTCGCTAGTGGAGTTTTAAAACGGAACAGCTGGAACACGACGCGGATTTGATAAAACACCAGTCCTGAAATCACTCCAATCGCAGGATGCATTCTCTGGTCATCAGAAAAAGCTTAATTCCTAATGCAATATCTACTTCAAGTGCTGAAAAAGCTGTCACAGGAGGACAAGTCGCGAAAATGAAAACGGCGGAACCGATTCAACGCCGAATCCAATCCAATCGACTAACCAGGACTGCATGATTGACAGCTCCCAATCGGAGACAAACTTCGCGAAACTTGTCACAAAACTTCAGAAGCACAGTCCCCCCAAATTGCCTAGCTTAAGAAAGAGACACTCAATACACTGCCCCCTCACTAGGCGTAACCTAGTGGCGTAAACAGCCAACCAACAAGCCTTATAGCAACTACAGACTCAGGAACTGGAAAACACAAGGCAGGAAGATGGACATGTTGGGTTTACAAGGGGATGATGCAAAAAAATAGTGGTGAGTAACTACACGCTGCGCAAAAAATGGAAAACCAATTAGGAAAACATCAAAGGCAAAAAGATCTCCATCTGAATACAAAATTTTTACCGATTCTACAGTTAGACTCTGACACTTATTGTTATGTGTTTCATAAATCCATGAAATCTACATGATTGCTCAAGTAAAACTATTTTCTAAGAGTTATTCTTTGTCAGCTTGATTTTTGATGCTGATACAAGTTTGACTATTTATGAGCAAAACAGTGGGGCAAATTTCCATATTCTATGAGCAAGACAGTGATGTCCAATTACATTTGTGAACCAAACAAAACTTGAATTTCCATATTTATGAACAAAACATTGTTGTAAATGTTCTACGCTTATTGGAGCTAAAGAATGAAATATCAAATTTTCTCATTTTCAGAAGCAAAAGAATGGAAGTTAAGCTTCAATATTTATGAGCAAAACTGTCAGAGTTCCATGTTCGTGAGCAAAACTTCAAATTTCCCTATTCATGAGCAAAACCATGATGTGGTCCTTGGTACCGTAAGAATCCTGAATGTAAGCTTTTTATGAACAGTGAAATGTTGTAAAAATTCATGCAGTGATCACCGGTTCACCAAGAGACTAGCGCCATATGGATTTAGTGTCCTTAATGTACATTTAGTTGCATGATTTTATGTAAAACAAAAATAGCAATCTTTTTGAACCAGTAGTATTCCATGTACAACCAAATTTTTGTCATACCCACTCTCATTATTAGACTGGTGCTCTGCATGGTTGGTAGACTTTTAATAAAGCCAAATGTTGTCTGGTTCCCTGAAGACTTAGACTTCATCGCTCATAGGCATTTCACAGTGTGTTGATTCCAGTCTTGTTCAAAACTACGGTGCCCAAGAACAATATAATATGATTTTTTAGCGTTTGGTGATGAACTCACATCCACTCTTACATGGCTTGACAGCTCTCGAGTTCCAACTGCGCATTCATACCCTGTGACAACGCTGCTGTTTGTCTCAAATGGCCTTGACATCATCGCGCCACTGACTTTACAAAAGGCTGTTTGTGCATTGTGGGTACTGTCAAAAGGGCATTTGAGACAAATAATGTGCGTTGTCACAGGTTACGAATGTGCGCAGTTGAACTCCGAAAAAGGTTTATTCCTCTTTCCACTTTAAATACAAATTCAGAGACTCTCCAGAAAGATGCTGTTTAACAAGACCTCAGATTCACTTTTTTCAAAAAACTGTTAATCTGTCCTAAACTTTCATCAATAAATATGTGTGTGTCATCACAAAACTATGCTAATTTCACCATTCATGACCTTGAACTCATAAATATTTATAACAAATCATCTACATAACAACATGTACTACCTGATCATGTTTTGTACCTAATTGGATGTAATAACTGACTTATCCATAATTCATGAATATTGATGCTTTCTCTACCAACCAATGAGGGAATCAGTCTACTTCATTCACTTTACCCAAATAGCTACTACATATGCATATTTATTCAGCCGACAGGCTCAAACGCTTAAAAGATTTAATCAACTACTCGAGCCGCCTCCCTCTCGGGGCCTCACCTACTATGCTACGTCATGAATCCGCCATTATACTTCCTCTTTTCTTAGCGACGGCATCGCAGAAGCAATATATTTTGCTCTCTGCTTTTGGACGAAGTTTTTGTACGTATGCTTTCATGGTGAGTTTCTGTTTATAGGAATTCTCAGACAATCCAAGTGAGTTGTGTAGAATCTTGTGAGAGTTTGGTTTGAGTTGGCAGTAGTTCTCATTTGGAGTGATTTTGGAGTCATTTTGCTTTCGTTTTCAGACTGCACGTAACGTAGCAGGTTTTTCAGCCTTGTCTGACGCTTCACGGCGGTGCTAGGCCACTGCACCGCGGACCAGCCTCTAGTGCCGGGTAGGCATCGTGGGTTCTCCCTTGGGATCAAGTGCAATCCCATTTTAGCCGAGTCGTGTTTTCTCTCTGAGTTATTATTATTATTATTTCTGTTGTACAGTTATCTAATAATAATATTTCTTTGTAAAAAAAAAAAAAAAAAAAAGCATTTAGTTTATGACTCCATAGAAATACGTAAAGACCTTTAGGGAGATACAGTGCGTACCAGATATCCCCGGAGAGAAGTGCTGCTATTCCTCTCCACAAGGTTCGCTGGGGTCGCCCACACGTGGGGCCCCTGTTCCGAAGTCAGACTTTCGGGCCGCTCAGGGACTAGCGAAACGCTTCAAGAATATAGCGGTTTCGGCCAAGTTCCCTGTTCTCCGGCTCGCTTTCCCCAAGTCGCGGTGAGCTAGGGCCTGAAGCGAGGGGACGGAAAAAGGTACAGTGGGGTATATCGACAGAGGTCGGCTCCTTCCCCTCTGACTGTTTCAGCTAGCTCGGGAGCTAGTAAGCTAGAAGAGGACGCTTGCTGGGTATATCGACAGAGGTCGTTCCTGCCCTCGACGCCCTAAGCTATCTCGTAGTGCGGTGACAAACGAGATAGCGGCGCAGATATTCGTGGTATATCGGCCGCTGGCCGCTCACTTCCTCGGCCGCCTCGCGGCGTGCAAAGAGAAATACCTCGCAGGGGGTACAACGACCAGCGGTCGCTCCTTCCCTCGGCCGTTCTCAACTGCATACATCTCAGTAGTACAATAGTAACAAAAGACGAGATAGCAGTGAGTCCCTCACGCAGGGACACGCCGTAGTCTGTAACGGTCATCCCGTGTTACGCTGTTTTTGACCGGCATCAGACATACGTCCTACGGTATGGAACACCGTGAGGATACCGGGATAAAATCCCTTCTGCGTGTAACCACGGCCCCAGGCGACCAGCCGTAAGGGTTCCGCGGTTAAAAAGGCCGCATCAAAGGCCACCGGGCGGTTCCTAAGGGTAAGACCCAAAGTGGGACCAATAGCTGTCGCCGATCACGCCCGGTCTCCGGGACCATCGGCGTCTTCTAGCAACCCGAAGGCGTCATTTCCCGTGTGGGTTTCACGGAATTTTTTCGCTGGGCCGTCCCCCGGTCTGCTGGCTCCAGCAACCTCGGGAGCGACCAGTCACGAGCGGTAAAAGGATTCAATCTCACCTGCCCCGCTCTGCGCTGCTTCATCGCGCTTCCGAGTATCCTGCTTCCACCCGTGCGGAATGGGTGGTGGACTCGCAGTTACTGACTTGCCTCCTCCCCCACTCCGGGCCACGGACTACGCAGTCAACATCATTCGCTGATCAATGCTCCGAATTCAGTGATATTACTGGAGTTTTCATCCAGTGAATCAAGTCACCCAAGCAAGAAAAGGAAACACAGCGCCGCGCCTCGTCTTCTCTTCAGGGATTCCCGTAAGTCGAGAACGCATCGGAAAAAGAAAACAAAGGTGTATCCACAGAAATCTTTCTAAAAAGCTTTCCAGGACATCAACGCTTTCGCTTGGCAGCCCTCACCAAACAACAACAATGGAGATCGGGCCCCAACGGGCGTGACTCGGAGGCTACTCCCGCGCCACATTTCCGACTCGCAACCTGGTCTAATCCTGCCGGGATCCGGGTGTGATCCGCCGGATCCGGTTCGATCCGCCGACCTGGTGCATCCGCCGATCCGGGCTTAATTCAGCCGGATCCGGGCGCAATCCTGCCGATTTCCGGGCGGATGAGAGGGGAACACACTGGGCCCCCAGATCCTGGGTTACCATCAAAGTGTCTGCTCAGATAATCCTGACCTACCCGGCCGCGACATTGGGCGCGCCTGAGATCACAGGCGGAATTTCCTTGCAACCCATCTATGAATTTGGGCACTTCTATTCAGCAGATGCTCCTCTGACATAGATGTCGATGATACTCACCCCTTCCAATTCTCACCGCCACAAGATGAGCACTCTGGGGATGATGAGGCCACTGGACCCTGGCGCAATTTTTCTCACCATTCGAGACTCCAGCTGAGGCTGGCTGAAAGAGATATGGCTTCGGGTACTGCAACTACCAGAGAGCAGTAAACCAGAGACCACCGTCACCGTTCTTTCAAACGCTCGGACCGGCGTCGAGGAACCTCGGGATCCAGCTTTCCCAACTATGCCGGTGGATCGCTTATGCGCCGACGCATACAACGCATCGATTCAAAGAAATGGACGGTTTTCTTCAACAAAAGGTCGGCAGCCTATTTCCAATTTCCAGTGACCTAAATGATTTCTTTATGGTTCCTTCTATTCGGATAATGCCATGACAAATTGACTGAGATAGCTGCAAAGCCTCGACTGTCAATATTTGTCGATAAGACTAGAGCAAAGATGGAGGATACAATGAAGAAGGTCGATGAGGCGGCTGTAGATTTGGCTCACAAACAAGCGCCTCTTTACTTCTGTTATCTCGGAATATATCGTCTGCGCATGTGAGGAAGATTCACAAATTCCAGCCGATATGTTAAGCAGCAGCCTTCCGGGCTGTCTGGACGAAATACTCCGCTCTCTAGACCAATTTACGAGAATCTCTCCTGTCTTGCCAAGTCGCCAGAGGGACTAACGTGGATGGATGCACTGTACATACCAATATGAAGGCGCTTAAGAAGAAGTTAGAAGACTTCCTCTTATGGGCAAAGACTCTTTCGGAGGCAAATTCCAGGAAGTTCTGGAAGTTGAGGCCAAA